>CM057075.1:17024452-17406135 GCA_029379335.1 Thymus mandschuricus | reverse complement strand
AGACGAAGAGGAAGCGAAGAAATAGATAAGAAGAGGAAAGAAGAAGACGGACGAAGAAGAAGAGGAAGACGAAGAATAAGAAGAGGAAGAAGAAGAGAGGAAGAAGAAGAGGAGGAAGAAGAAGAAGAAGAAGAGGAGGAGGAAGGAGAAGAGGAGGAAGAAGAAGAAGAAGAAGAGGAGGAGGAAGGAGAGAGGAGGAGGAGGAGGGAGGAAGAAGAAGAAGAAGAAGAAGAAGAAGAAGAAGAGAGGAAGGAGGAAGAAGAAGAAGAAGAAGAAGAAGAAGAAGAAGAAGAAGAAGAAGAAGAAGAAGAAGAAGAAGAAGAAGAAGAAGAAGAAGAAGAAGGCAGATGTTCCAGCAGAGAGGAAAGACTCAGATTATGCAGTATTTGCTGCAGCTGGAGAAGAATGGGAAGATGGGCAAAGGAAGCATCAATGAAGCTGCAATCATGTTCCAAATTTCCTGATGGAGTGTACAACGAATCTGGAAATATGCAAAACAACAAAGAGAGAAGGGGTGAGGCCATTAATGTTGCTGCAAATAGAGATGGCAGAAGCAGAAAGAAGAAGCATACAATCAACTATGCTGTTATTGAGGCCATAGACCCCAGTAAAAGAGGTACCATTTCCAGCCTTAGTGATGCATTAGGTCCATTGATTTCAAGAGCAACAGTGGGCAGGTGGGCAAAGTTACTGCTCAGACACCATAGTAATGCAATAAGGCCCCTATTGACAGCTCTAACATGTTATGGAGGTTAGGTTTTAGTCTACGAGCCTTACAACTTCGATTTTACAAGGAACACTCCAACATTCAAGCCCATGGAAAATACCATTCATATAGATGAGAAATGGTTCTACTTACAAAGGAAAAGCTTGCAGATACTACCTGACCCCAATGGAGGCAGACCCCCTTAGAGTTACACAGTCTAAAAATATTCATCCCTAAAGTCATGTTTATGTGTGCAGTAAGTAGACCAGTTTTTAGGGGGGGATGGGAGTGTTCTCTTTGATGGAATGATTGGTATATGGCCATTCATAGAGGAGTATACAGCTAAGAGAAACAGCAGCAAGAGACTAGCAGGCACAGTAGAGCTAAAACCCCATTCAAAGCATCACAAAACAGTTGTGAAGGATTGCATTTTTAAAAGAGGTAAGTAAGCCAATTTTTGTGTTTCATCAAGCTTGATAGCTAGCTCTGCCTGCTTCAGATCCACGTCTTGTGCAACCCTTCTTCGGCTCTCCAACTCACTTAACTCTTCCGTACGCTTGAGTTTTAGTAATTCTATTTCTTTCTCAAGTGCGTCGAGTTGGAGGTTCGTCCTGGTCAACTCGCTCCCTGAGCTTGATCAACTCTCCATCCTTCTCATTTACTACATTCCTCATTTTTTCAAGGTATGTAGAGATTTTCTTCTTCTCCTCTTCTGCAGTGACTAGTTTGGAGTTAAGATTTTTAAGCCTGCTCCTCTCAGCTCAAGCGACTGCTTGAGTTCTTCCATCCTCTTCTCCTTCTCCTCCGTTCGCTTCACCTCAGCCTCGAGCTTACCCACCAGCTCGGCTTTCTTTCCATCGAAGTCTCTGCGCAGACTCTTGACCTCTTCTTTCTTCTTCTCAACTTCCTCACTAATCCTTTTCACTTCCTCTCCAAGGTGAGCTATATTCTCCTCCTTCACCGTTATTTTAGCCTCGTGTTCCCTCATCAGTTTCTGCTCATGTATAGTTGGTGCCCGCTCTGGGATTACTGCATCGGGGGAAAGCACGCTTTACTTTAGCGTCTAGCTTTTCCCAGTACATGGCTTCAATTGATGAAGACATGAAACCCGTCTACTCCAATGAAGTTGAGCAGTTCTACCTCCTTCGCTTCAATAACTTCTTCTGTGAAGGCTCTGCGGACATTGC
The DNA here is from genome assembly GCA_029379335.1 of Thymus mandschuricus. Taxonomy (NCBI): domain Eukaryota; kingdom Viridiplantae; phylum Streptophyta; class Magnoliopsida; order Lamiales; family Lamiaceae; genus Thymus; species Thymus mandschuricus. Next base: position 17,404,242 of record CM057075.1, on the reverse strand, counting down.
AGATCTTAAAATATTCAGTTCCTCTGTAAGTGATGTAGGTGAGGAAATCTGTTGCTTTTGTGAAGAAGTCCTCAGACATCTCCTAGGCTGGGGTAGCAGTTTTGAACTGTCTCTGCGGCTACATTCTCGTCCATCAAGTAGCGACGTAGGGCTCTCTCCTCCGCGGATGGAGGTGGGGGGTTTTGTTGGTGGTTTGATGGTCATTTCGGTGTTGGTTGTTTGGGTGGTATCGGCTGATTCGGTAGGAGAATTGGGGGTTGAGGCTTGAATGGTTTGGGGTGGTGCCTGTTGCTGGGGTTTGTTGATGGGTTGGATTGAACATTGTGAATGCGGCGTCAAGATCAGTACTTAGGAATGGCAGTTTAGGAATTGGGATTGACGAAGTAGATTCTTCTTTGTAGGGTGAGTGAGTGGATTCTTGGGGTTGGGGTTGTGTTTGGGGTTGTGCGGTGGATGAAGTTTGTGGTTCTTGGGGTTGCTGGGTTTGGATATGGGCTGGGGAAGCTTGGGGTTGTTCCTTGGCTGGAGAGGGTTGGGGTTTGTTTGCGTCAGTTGGTCTTTGTTTTGGGATTTTGGCTGGAGAGGGTTGGGGTTGATCAACTTCGGCTTCCTTGGCAAGCGGCTGCTCCTCCTCCTAGCTTGCCTCCACCAGTGAAGCGACTCGCTTCACTTTCTTCACTCGCTTGTGAGCCGCTCGCTTCGCAGGTGAAGCGGCTCTCTTGGATTTCTTCTCGCTTCACCTTTCGGCGACGGGGGCTGCGGGGAGCACATCCACCTTGAACCTTCGTCCATGACGATCTTCTCGGTCTTGTACAAGTCGAAGAAGATGATGTTCTTCTTGTACTCCACAGTATTTTTCCATCTCCTGTTCGGGAATAACTTTTTCCAGCGCAAATGAGATTCTGGAGAAAAAGCGAAACTTCCCCCTTCCGAAGGATTTCCTCGGTGCTTCTCTTCTCATATTTGAAGTCCTTGGCGACGTCGTGCAGCTGGCTGATGAACCAACTATGCCAGTTGAATTTTGTGCCGGTGAGGCTATCAACGATGACGGTTGTGGCGAAGATCTTCGTGTCGGAGACCTGTCCCAAGGTCCCGATACTTACACACCACAGACTTGGTGTATAGTTCGCAGATATAGTTGAAAGGAGTTTCCAGATCAGTCCTTATTTGCTGTGCTTCACCTCGAACACAACATTTTTGTCGACGGCAAAGCGGGCAAACTCAACGTTAACGGACAACTCCCAAGTCCGAGAGAGAATCTGCTCCTTTCTTTGGCAAGTTGAATACTCCGGCAATAACATCTAGATCTACTTCCACCGGGCTTTCCATCCTCCGGTTCGGTGAATGTAGAACTAGACCGTCCTTCCTCCAGGTTCAACAGAAACTCAGCCACAGACTTGGCTAAGATCTTCTCTGGCTTTGCGCTGACAAACTCCCACAAGCCGGCCGTGGTCACAGCCTTGCGGAAGAAGCCATCGGCTTCTACAACCTTCGCATTGAGATGAGGCTCGATGTTTATATTATCACTGATGGAAGCTAGAAACTGCTTCATGGTCTGTGTTGCTGCTTTCTTCACCGCGGTTGAATGTTTGAAGAGGTTTGAGTGAAGATTTAAACGGGGGGTTTGAGACTCGTGAAATTGCAGGAGATGCAGAGCTTTCGCGAGAATGGCAAATTTAGGGGGTGATAAAACTCTGCAGGTCTACAACGACTCCCTTATATAGATTTAGGGTTTGGCTGACGTGGCAAGGGTGAGTTGGTAATTTCCCCGAAAGTGTTGTGCGTAGGCGGCTATCGGCGAAGTGACTGATGTGTCCGGCGTCATCATAGTAAAAGTGAGCCGTCAAGTTGACTTCGGCACTCCATGTGGCCTCTCACCATTAGTCTACTCGAATGGCGTAGATCTAGCAGCTGAGATTCAAAAACTGTTGAGATTCAACGGTTGGATCGTGCACGTTTTTGGCGGTTCAATTTTGAAGTGAATTGCACGCGCCCCGAGATTTTCGCCCTGTACTTCAACTGCATTTAATGCAAAGTAAAAAGTGAAACACTCGAGTGTGTACAGCTCATACGCTTCGCTTAGTACTTGCTCGCTTGAGTGTGGCCGCTTGGCTTTTACTCACTTGCGAAGTACTCGCTTGTCGTGACTGTTCCACACTTGCTTGCGATGGGCTCGCTTGAGTGACGAAGCACTCGCTTGACCATCTGAAGCGACTGGTATAAGAAATTTTGAAATTTCTTTAACTTTATTTAAAATGTTTCTAACTTACATACTTCGAGGATAAACAAGAATGTTTTCCTCTTTGTATTTGTGTCAGATTCATTTCATATTTTCCACATAGTAAATGAAGGTTTCTAGCACGCTTCACTTTACTTAGTGTACTTGAATTGAAACACTTACCAGTCAATCCCGTATTGTAGGAGATTGATACCACGTGCGTAGATTTCTTCAAGCTTGGTCTTCATGGGCATTCATCTCTTCCATCTTCCTCTACGAACTAGAGACTCCTCCATCGAAGTGAATGGGGTGTGGGGGGGGGGGGGGGGGGGGGGGGGAATGAATAAAGTACACAAGCTTTCTACAATCCGAAGGGAGACTCACTTAAGTGTACTTATTCACGATGAATGGGAGATGAGTACAAGTCCTTATCTCAGGTCGGAATAGGACATGATGACAATGAGAATGCTCTGACAAGACATTCTCGGTTTTAAGCAGAAGCATGTCACCAGCCTTGCAACCTTTTGAAGTAAAAGGTAACTCTTCAAGCTCCTCCACTAAAGATGTACAAAATGAATATGCAATCGGCTCGCTTGACCCATAGATAGGGTAAGTTGAAGCGATGCAGTATTCAAGGTGGGAGAAGAATGAATAGACACTTAGCAGCACAACTCAATGAAGAGTGAGTAAAGAGTGAGTGTTTATCCACGATGAAGGAGATGAAAAGACATGCTCCTCTTCGGCGGAAAGATGGGAAGAGGACGCAAGGTCTAGGTGCCAGCCCTGCCTAAGCTTTTACCGTTTTTACGTGGGAAGGCCTAATGCAAGACCCCACAACCGTTACTAGAAACGGTACTTGCAAGTGTTTATACCCACTTGCTAGGAATCCTAGGCTAGGTAGCAGCTTTCCCTTGCTCGCTTTGGAAGTAGACTGCTCCGAGAGCAATCAATAGTTTCCCCCTTAACCATAGCCTTAACAATCCTGTTAGTTGGTAGGGAACGTCTTCCAACTCTCCACCTTTCTCCACCTTATTTCTCCTTCTTCAAACGAGTGTGTTTTGAAGCGACTCGCTTGAATTGGTGAAGATCCAAAGAGAGGGACGTTTGACGGCAAGCAATCCACTCCTTTGTGCATCCTGGATCTAGCACTCTTCACCAGGGTCTAGCAACCCTAATTCCATGCATAGCTGATTGAAGCGAGACTCGGGTAGAGGCTTGGTGAGAATATCTGCTCGCTGGAGATCGGTATGGATTTTCTCGAGATTGATATCCTTCTTCTCGACATGATCACGAATTAATGAAGTGATGTTGAATTTCCACGTACTTACATCTGGTGTTAAGCACTAGATTATGCGAGATACATATAGCACTATTGTTGTCGCAGAATATTGGAATCTCATGCGCTTCAACTCTGTAGTCCTTCAACTGCTGACGAAGCCATAGGATTTGAGAGCAACAGCTACCAGCGGCCATGTACTCGGCTTCAGTCGTTGAAGTAGCTACACTGGTTTGCTTCTTTGAAAACCATGAGATCAGCTTGCTTCCCAAGAACTAACACGTGCCCGAAGTTGATTTCCTATAAATTCGGCATCCTATATAGTCAGCATCTGAATATCCCGTGAGCTCCAGATTATCCTCCGCAGGATACCATAGCCCCATATTGACAGTGCCTTGAGATAGCGAAGGATTCGCTTGGCAGCTTCAAGGTGGCTATGCTTGGGATTACTTTGGAAGCGAGCACATACTCCAACTGCAAACGCTATATCTGGCTTGCTTGCAGTGAGACATAGAAGGGACCCGATCAAAGCACGGTAGTCTGTAGCATCCACAGACTTCCCTTCTAGGTCTGGCTCCATCTTCCAGTTGGTGTTCATTGGGATCTTTACAGCTTTAGCATGCTGAACACCAAACTTGGCGAGCATATCTCGAGTATACTTAGCTTGATTGATGAATATCCCTTCATCTTGCTGCTTCACTTGAAAACCTAGGAAGCAACTCATCAAGCCTATCATCGACATCTCATATTTGGTCTTCATCAACTCTCCAAACTTCTCGCTAAGTGACTGGTTTGGTAATCCAAATATGATGTCGTCTACTTAGATCTGGACCCATAACATATCTTCTCCATGATTGATGGTGAAGAGAGTCCGATCAATCTTCCCTTTGTTGGAATCCATTATCCGCTAAGAATTGACGGGTAGCGTATCATACCACGCTCTAGGTGCCTGCTTCAATCCATTCAGGGCCTTCTTCAATCGATACACCTTATTTCCTTGCTCGAAACCCGGTGGCTGCTCCACATACACTTCTTTCCTTGAGCTCTACATTGAGAAACGCGCTCTTGACATCCATTTGATAGACCATAAATTTCTTAGCCGCTGCATAGGCATGAAATAGTCTAATCGCTTCAAGCCTGGCCACTGGAGCGAAGGTCTCATCAAATCGATCCCTTCCTCTTGGCAGTAGCCCTTGGCGACGAGTCGAGCCTTGTTTCTCATGACGTTGTTGTCCTCGTCCATCTTGTTCTTGAACACCTACTTGGTGCCAATCACATGCTGGAATTTGGGACGATCCACGAGATACCATACGTCGTTTCTGGTGAATTGGTTCAGCTCCTCTTGCATGGCAATCACCCAATTTGAATCAGCTAGGGCTTCCTCCACGCTTGCTGGCTCGATGTTGGATAGAAAGCAACTAAACATTGCACTTTCTCCAAACACTTGACTTCTGGTCACCACGCATTTGGATAGATCTCCAATGATTTGGCTTGGCGAATGATTTTTGAGCCATGCACGCTTGGATCCACCAGCTTCTTCTTCTTTTTCTTCATGCGGGTCGCTTGCTTCTCCATCTGAAGCGACTGAAATGGGTGCTTGGCCTGCATTCGCTTCATGAGACTTGGGGGCAGCTTCAGCCTTCTCTTGAGCAATTGGATCGCTTGAATCTTTAACTTCTTCTTCATCTTCAAGCATGTCCCATGTCAATGGACTGATGGGTTCCTCGCTTGAATTCTTGTCATTCGCTTGAACCTGTTCCTGTGGAAGACTTAAAGAAGATTCATCAAATACGACATGGGGTGATTCCTCCTCAATTAGGGTTTTACAATTGAACACCCTGAAAGCTTTGCTTGATGTAGAATATCCTAACATTATTCCTTCATCAGATTTGCTTTCAAGGCTTTCAGTTGTGACTTCCCATTATTGTGAATGAAGACCCTACAACCAAATATATGGAAATAGGAAATGTTAGGAATTCTCCCCGTCCATATTTCATATGGTGTCTTGTCAAACCATTTGTTGAGAAGCGTCCGATTTTGAGTATAGCATGCAGTATTGGCAGCTTCAGCCCAATACTTCATCGGCAGCTTCGAATCAGCAATCATAGTATGAACGGCTTCTTTGATGATTCGATTTCTTCTTTCTGCTACTCCGTTTTGCTGAGGTGTGCATGCTGAGGAAGTTTGATGTGCTATCCCATGCTCCGTGCAGTAAGCTTCGATTGTTGAGTTTAGAAACTCTGTGCCTTTGTCAGAGCGAATGGTGGCGATAGCTTGGTTCTTCTCCACAGCAAGGCGCTTGAGCAACTGAGGTAGCTTGGATAGTGTCTCCTTCTTACTAAAGCGAAATACAACCCAAGTGTAGCGAGAGAAGTCGTCGACTACAACGAGAGTGTAGTTCCTTCCATTGACGCTTATTGGAGTGACTGGTCCAAACAGATCCATATGAAGTAGCTCGAGCACTCGCTTGGAAGATACTTCTTCTAAGCTGGCGAAGTGCTTCTTCGTCTGCTTCCCTCGTTGGCATGGTGAGCAAGTGTTATCTTTGACGAAGACCTCATTGGGTATGCCTTGCACCAAGACTTTCCGAGCTAAGCGATTGATCGTCTTGAAATTGAGATGACTCAAGCGTTGGTGCCATAGCCATCCAATTTTAGTAGCACTCCTAGCGACCAAGCAAGTTTTCTCTTTGCAGCTATCCCATTGTGCAATGTAGACATTCCTTTGTCTAATTTCAGTGAGTGCAATATGGGATGTCAGCTTGTTCTTCACAATGCACTTGATGGAGATGAACTCCACCTTGTATCCTTTATCACAGAACTGTGAGATGGATAACAAGTTGTGCTTCAGTCCTTCCACGTAGAAACCTTCTTCAATTCTGAGCTTTCCTATCTTTAGTACGTCGTATCCTTTGGTGCTTCCTTTAGAGTTGTCACCCAAAGGTTACATGTGGACCCTTCTTCTCTGTGTATTCCTGAAGTAGAGCTTTCATGCCAGTCATGTGTCTTGAACATCCACTGTCCAAGTACCAAATCGGTTGACCTTCACTGGGCATGGGATCCACGACGCTCACCTGCAATTAGACAAGTTTTGGTACCCAAATCAGTTTGGGTCCTTGCAGGTTAGTCCCTTTAGGTACCCACACTTGCTTTACTCTCTTTTGAGAGTTAGCTTGTGCGTTTGGCTTCTCTACCTTTCTAAATTGTGACTTCTGCTTAGATGCAGCTTCACATGTGCAGCAGTGTGTGCATGAGGGGTAGCGACTCGCTTGAGACACACCTATGCTCTTGCCTTTCTGCTTATATCCTGAAGCGATTCACTTCGGATTAGCCATTGGCTTAGAGACTGAATTAGGGTTTCTGTTCTTTGCAAGCGACTCGCTTGGTTTCTTTGAAGCGGTCAACTTAGAGTTTTGACCCTGACTCGCTTGAGAAACCTTTGGAGTTTGAAGCGACCTCTTGGGTGCTTCAAGCACTTCCCCCTCAAAGTAAGTACGGTTGGACCATCTCCAATCCGGCTCATGTGACACGTAGACATTACTTCTCTTTTTGAAAGGAAGATCCTTTGTCTCTAGTGTCTTGGTTTGAGACTTAGAAGCTTCAACATTCTTCCCTTTACCTTTTGATTGGTAAACTTTAGCATTATGAGTGCTAGAAACTGTTGACTTAGGCTTACCCTTAGATTCTTCCCTTGAAGATATAGACATCTTCATTGGTTTCTTCTTAGGGTTCTCAAACGTTTTGCCCTTGTCTTTGTTAGTGGTTCCTTTGGAGGCAGTGGGCACATCCAAAGGAACTGATGGTGTTGTGTTAGAAGCACCAACAAAGACTGTAGGCTTGGAAGGTCCACCCTCATATCCAAGGCCTCCCTTCCTACCAAAAGGTAGAAGCGAGCTCTCTAGTGCCTGCCTAGCAAATGAGGCTTTGTTCAAGTTGGCCACTAGGTTGGATTGGGTTACATACCTTCCTTCCAAGCTTTTATGCCTAGCAAAGTGGTCCTCGAACTTACTAGTCATAGCCCTTTAATTAATCTTGACTTTATCAAGTTCAGTGGCTAGCTTTCGGTTCTCTCTCTCGTTATCAGACATAGCTTGTTTCAACACTTCGTGGTCGCTTAGCAATTTGTGGTGTTTGTTAAGCAACTCACTCCATGTCGAGGAATGAACTTCCTCTTCGTGCTCGTGTGCCAGTGTAATTGAACTGATTGAAGGATAGAAAAATACCTCTCCCGTGTCTTCATCAATGAGCGCCATCAAACCAAGATCATCTCCCTCGCTGGAGTTTGGATCAGTAAACGCGTCTAAGTCGCTTGAGGCTTCCTCATTTGAAGCGGCTGGCGGTTCACTCGCTACAAGCGCTCGCCGGGGAGCTTCTCTTTTTACCTTCAATTCTTCTCGCTCCTTGGCACTTATCTTTGGGCAGTCAGACTTGTAGTGGCCCATCTTGTGGCAGTGATAGTACTCCACATCCATCATGTCTCTAGGAATCGGTTTTGATGTCTCTTCTCTTTTCCCTTTTCCATCACGAGCATCAGTGCTCTTTCCCTTGTACAGCTTGTAAAACCTCTTGTACCTCCCCACGCGTGAATTTATCTTGTTGAAGTTCTTTGATAAGAACGCGCAGTGCTCCTCCAGTTCCTCTCTCGACATCTTGGCAAGCGTCTAGTCACTTGGAGCTTCTGTAGCTTCAAAAGCGACTCCCTTGGATGACGCAGGACCTTCATCTTCGTCGTGAAGACTCATTCGATTGAGATCGAACTCGTGAGCCTTGAGCTTGGAGAACAGAATCTCCGGTGTGAGCTTCGACAGATCCTTGGTTGCCAAATATAACTCCTTCATGGTCTGCCACTTCCGTGTGAGAGCTCGAACGATCTTGAGATTTACTTCCTTGTCTGTGAATTCTTTGCCTAGTTAGATGAGAGTGGCAATGATGTTGGAGACTCGCAGCTCGAAGGCATCGATCGATTCTCCAGACTTCATTGTGAGACTCTCAAATTCTCTCATCAGCACTGCCAGCTTGATCTCCTTGATCTTTTTAGTGCCCTGGGAGATTAGGGCTAGGGTTTCCCACATCTCCTTTGCTGTGGAGCACTTTCTGATCCTGGGGAGATAAGTGTCCGACAACACAGTGCTCTGCATTGTGTGGCGTGTGATGCGGTCAAGGTTGGGAATTTTGAAGTCATTGGAAGAATAGTCGTCCTTCTCCTTTTCTACGTATTCTTGTCTGACATGGGCTGCACGGCCTTCGGCGGCTGGGACATTCACAGAAATGGCTTTCTTAATCTCGATCGGTCCTTCCTCTATGACCTCCCACATTCTGTCGTGGATGGAGCATAGGAAGCTCTCGTCACGAAAGCTCCATGTTTCGTATCCTTCTACAGAGAACTGCGGAAGATTTGATGCACTGTAGGTAGACATGTTGAAACGTCAATAGTAATGCAGAATAATGCAGTATGCGTGAGTGAGGGTTTTATGCACTTAGGAAAATGGATTCGGTTCAGTGAGACAACGTGAAGCGAGAGAGGACTCGCTTCAGGTATGTAAAGCAGTGGCTCGAAAGAACCGCTGCTCTGATACCACTTGTTGGTCCCGGTTTGATAGGGTAAACTCACGTAGAGGGGGGGGGGGGGGGGGGGGGTGAATACGTGTGTAGAACCCTTGTTGATTCTGAACTTCGTTCGCGAAGAAACCGGACTTTTGACGGACCAGCCCTTTTTTATGCGCCGCTTTACCCTGAAAGGAAAATGAGCTAATTGCGAACTACACTAAGATGCAGATAAACTCGTTAGCGGGAAGAAAGAAAAGAAAACTAGGCTAGGGTTCCTTTCTTCCTTTCTTAGGAATTCAACGACTTCAAAGGCATTGTACTCTGCAAGGTTTCTAGATTCTCTTCCTCTTCTAATATCCTAGTCTTTTTGTAGTTATGAAGGAACTTCTTTTTCCCTTCAACTCAGAGTGACAAGTAAAATGCTCACTTCAATATTTAAGACCTAGCGAGAGCTGGATCTACAGTTCTAGCAAACCTCTTGACCTAAGTGAGTGCTTGATCACGAGTGAGGCTTTACTCGAGATGCGAAATTTGGTGAGCTAGTCTTTCCTAAGTATTTGAAAAATTCAGATTAAGTTGTTTACGATGCTTGTGCAAATGTATGATCAAAGCAGTAAACAATATGAAAGATTAGGGTTTAGAGATACGACACAGAGATTTAGAGTGGTTCGGTGATAAAACACCTACGTCCACTTTGTTGCACAAGGCAACTGATTCTCTTCACTAAAGAACCTTGAAGATTACGGGTTCTTCAAAAACCTGGTCAAGATCGAGCTTCACTTGCTTGGATCTAATGACAGGGAGATTGCGGGTTCTCCTTAAGACCTAGACTGGACTAACATTCACTCGCTTCAGTCCGAAACTGGGAGATCAGAGGCTCTCCACTCAGACATAGTTTCGATCGAGCTTCACACAATCAAGAACTGTGCTAGCTTGGATCTAGACTCTATGATCGAGACTTCTACTATCGAGGAAAGTAGAGTCTTGGATCGTGACAACCTTTCGACGAACACAAAACCTAACAGACAAACTAGGGTTAGAGTTTTTGGTTTTCGACGAACACACTAATGAAGAACTCTTTACAACGAGTGCAAAGAAGGCTAGAGTTCTTCTCTAAGCTTGGATAAGGAATGGGCTTAGATTTCTGAGTGTGAAGGTTGCGCAGACGAGCTTCGAAGGAACTGAAGCTCGGAGAACAGTTAAACAAAAACTCGAAGATTGTTGAAAGCTGGGAGTGTTTGTTTGCTGTATGCGCTGAATGCTCAAGTAGTGTTCTACTCTTCTCAGTCTTGATCCTTCACTATTTATAGGCGGAGGGTTGGGCAGAAGCCGTTGCTTGGTTGGTGGCTTTGTCCCTCCTCCTCTCGACAGTACTTGCACAGGCCTGCTGCTTTTCCGACGCGCAAAATTGTCTTTTTGCCGAAAATGGCTAAGAGCCAATTCTAACAGTAACTGGAGCGGTCCAGCACTGTTGCGGCGCCCTTGTCGGCCTGGCAGTCAACTCCGTTGCTCCTCTCTTCAATCGACACGTGGAGATCTTGCAATTAATGTGGCGATCTTCTGTTGACTGGAGTTTGAATTCGTCGTTTAAATTGGAACGGGAATTGAGTTGTCGCAATCTGTTAGGTAGGGGCTCGCTTTGCTTTTGATTTGTAGCGTCTGCTTCAAATGAGTCACTTCAAGGTCATACTGTAGCGTGTACTTGGAAAATAAATATCCCGAGTATCTGCTTTAGTATTCGTTGACTCGCTTTGACTCTTTACTGTAGCGCTCGCTTCGCTTCGCTTTAGTAGACTCGCTTCGATTCTACTATAGTGCTCGCTTCGCTTCGATATTCTTCGGCATGCTTTGCTTCGGCTCGCTAGACTCGATTCGCTTGAAAAACACACTCAAGCGAGTGTCCTTCGCTTGGAAATCCTGCAGTCTAAAACCTAAGCATCTAAAGCAAAATTGAAGTCATCCTAATAGTATAGGCTTAGAAAAATTCTAACCTATTCTATATCAAAATAGGGTTGCTTGGGAATAGGATACTTAGGGGTTTTGGGATCAAATCAAAACATACATATTAATTTCAAAGCGTCCCATTTGAGTTCCCCCTTAACATGGTATATCCTTAACAATTCCCAACAGATCCTAATGCTCACCTTAAGCAATTTCTCAACATCTGTGCCACCTACAAGGCAAATGGAGTGCCTGCAGACTACATCAAGCTCAGTCTCTTCGCGTGGTCTCTCAAGGATGATGCTAGAGAGTGGCTTGAGGATATAGAGAATCGAGCTGAGATAAAGACATGGAGCGAGCTGTGCACACTGTTCTTTAATAAGTTCTTCCCACCTTCAAGGTCTCAGAAGCTTCTAAACGAGATCAACCAATTCCAACAATATGAAGATGAGTACCTTTACGAAGCATGGGAGAGATTCAGATAGATGCTTCGTGTATGCCCCAATCATGGTCTGGACAAGGGGGAACAAATCTTCTGCTTCCACCGTGGATTGAACAAATAGTCTAAGAAGGAGCTCGATTATGCATCTAAAGGAGGATTCTTATATAACGACTTAGATACAGCTTGGGAAATCATGTAGCTCAATGTCAACACAAGTTATGAGGATGCTATCGACGGAAGAGTTAGGATAAGGAAGGCTACCGCCATTGGATTCGAAGCTTACGATGATTTGATGGAAAAATACACCAAGACTGCAACTGAGTTGGATGCTTTCATGAAGGGAGTGATTCGGTGTGACGCAATTGTGGATACGCCCACATTCCAACAACAAAATGAAGGATCCAGTTTTGGGCAACAACGAGGCCAAGGATGGTCGAACTATCAAGGAGATTTCAAGAAGACTTACCTTCCCAACAATCGAAGCCATCCGAACATACCCCCTGGCTTCCATGTGGAGAATAGAGTTGTCCAAGAGCCGAAGAAGGAACCTTCATTGGAGGAGTTGATAAAGAATCTCATATCAACGATGACAAATAAAATCTGAGCCTTGGAGATGAGTATTTCTAATATCGAGAATGCAGTCCCAAATTTGACCAAGCACGTGAACATGTTGGATACTCGAGTTGGTCGAGTGGCCAACGCTCAAGAATGGGTGTACAAACTTGGTAAATTTCCAAGAACAACCGAGCAGAAGCCGAATAACCTTCCATGCCATGTTATAAAGCTTTGGAGTGGCACTCGGTACGTCAATCCATCGTCAGAAGTTGAAGACTTGGGAGATGGGAACAACTCGGAGTTGGAAACGGATGAAACGGAGGGTGAAGGCACGGAAGGAGGAGTACTCGACCGAGCATCTGGTCGAGTTAACAAGGAAAAATCTGCCCAGGACGGACTCGACCAAGTGCTCGACCGAGACACCGGTCGAGTCACTAATGCAGAAGGTGTACTCCACTCAGTGCTCGACCGAGCATCTGGTCGAGCCAAAGTACGAGAAGCTCGATACGGACCGCTCGACCAAGGGCTCGACCGAGTCAACGGTCGAGTAAGCCCTGTTTCGGCCCAAATGAAGGAATCTACTCCTAAAGCTCCTTTCCCACAACGATTGGCGACTACCAAGCAAGAAGAGAAGTATCAACGATTCTTGGAGATCTTTCAGAAGGTCAACATCAACATACCACTTCTCGACACACTCAGAGATATGCCCAATCATATGAAGTTCGTCAAGGATGCGATTTCGGGAAAGAAGAGATAGGCTAAGTTCGAGACAGTCAACTTAACAGAGGAGTGCAGCGAGGTATTACAGAAGAAGATCCCGTTGAAGAAGAAGGATTCCGGGAGGTTAACATTAGCGTGCAAGATACGTGATCAAGTGTTCCAGAACGTTCTTTACAATCTTGGCGCTAACATCAATTTTATGCCACTATCCATCTTCAACCGGCTCAAGATTGGAAAGATGAAGCCAACTACTATTTCCCTACTCATGGCAGATCGTTCAGTTTCTTATCCAAGGAGGATAGTCGAAGATGTGCTTGTTCAAGTCCATAACCTTATTTTCCCAGATGATTTCATAGTGTTAGATATGCCTGAGGATGATAATTTACCATTGATCTTAGGACGACCATTCCTAGCTACGGGGAGAGCTTTGATCGACATTCAAGATGGAGATCTGACATTTAGAGTCAACGGAGAGGAATTCAAGATTTCCATCTATGAAGCAATGAAGAGGCCCGATTATCATCGAGAGGATGTTTTTGCTGTTCAAGTCTTGAAACAACCTATACCGAAGGCACCGGATGAAGTTTTCAACAATAGCATCACCAAGTTTTTGCATCGTTACTTGGAGATTGCTGGAGTTTGCGAGGATATTCTCGAGTGCTTAAATTAGTTGGAAGCCATTCCACCATTGAAGTTAGCCGAATTTAAGAGATCAATCGATGGAGCCATGAGGAAACTCGTTGATGGGGGAGAGACGAGTTTTTATTTTGATCCACCTTGATAAGAGGTATCGTCGGGCTAAAGACTTTAAACGTAGCAATTGTTGGGTGGTAACCCAACTCTATCTTTTTTTTTTTTTAGTCTTATCTTTTATTAAGCTTTTTATCCAAGAATTTTCGAAGCTAAGAAGAGAAGATCGATAGTAAGCTAGTTTCGGTGGTAGGTACGCTTGTTAACTTATCCATTTCTTCCTTTTGAAACTTATTCCTTCATCATGATTCGAAATAAGTTTGGGGGAGGGGGAAGCGTGGTTTTGTTAATGTTGGTCCCGGGAAAGAGTAATTGGTGTATGGGGGGGGGGGGAATACACCAATAACCAACCGTTTCTGACTTTTTAAAGTTCAGGTCAATCTGCAGGTCGATTGTCAAGGTCGACCTTGTCAGAGGCAGTTTGATCTATCAAGCTCGTATGGTATCAAGCTTGACTTATCAAACTGTTAATGCGGAAGTTGGTGGAGGTTGATTACTCTTTGAAAAATCTTAAGGCTGAATATGGATGGCAGGTTGATTCGTGTAATGCAGGTTGATGCTCGTTAGTTAGATAATAAAATGTAAGTGCAATAAATAGAGAGAGAGAGAGAAACACCGCGATGTAGCGTGGTTCGGAGAAACCCTCCTACGTCCACGTCAGGTCGACTCGACCTGAGAATCCCTTTTCTTTTGGATCCACCTCTCTCTTATTTATACTGACTGAGTATCAGTTCTAGATACAATCTAACTTGAGAGTAACTAGACACTAGTTTTGGGTCGTGACCCTTACAACCTTCGTACTAAAACGTACAAACAACCTTACGCTGTTACAGAGCTTGACTAACTCTATAATGGCGAAAATAAAAACAAGCTTTCTAACTTCGAACAAGTTCGGAGAAGAAGTTGTTTGAACAATCGACAAGCAGCAGTGAACGCTTCGTCGTTGTGGTGTTTTTCGGACTCGGAAACCTCTCTTCGTCAAGTGTTTGGGAAACTAATCGGATTTCGAACACTTGAATGGATTTGAGCTTTGAGAGAGATTTGGGCAGAGATATGGCGTTGATAGCTTGTGTTTCCCGTACTTGAATCCGAAAATGGCTGAAGTATTTATAGGTAGTTTTGAAAAACTAGCCGTTGGAGTCGGGCTGACGTGGCACTAGCCGTTGGATGCTGACTCACTTCTAGCCGTTGGGAATATTCGTCCTTGCTGGCACTCGACGTGGCAAGGATCAGGTCGTGACGCTCCATGAAGGCGGAGCATCGACCTTGATTGACAATCCAGCTCTTGAAATCTTCTAAGGCAATGCCAGCTGGAAGCTTGATAGGGGAGGTCGATAGACAGGCGGATAAAGCCAGCTCGATCCTATCGAGGCAGGTCGATAAACGACCTTCCTCTTACATTGTGAATCGAACTTGCATCAGAACATAAAGAGCATCGACCTGCACTAACAGGTAGCAGGTCGATCTATCGGCCTTGTCCCTAAACAAAGAAAATATGCCTAAGTGTGGTTTCGATAAACATCATCAAAATCAAACTGCAGAGGGTTCCCAACAATTTCCCCCTTTTTGATGATGTCGAAACCAAACACTTTACAAATAATTCCTAAGAAGAAACACTGAAAGAATGGTATCAGAGCTTCCCTTAATTTTTCAATTATGAAGATTGAGAAGGAATTAAATGAAAGACAGATAATAAAGCATAATAAAGCAGTAAGGCAGATGCCTGGACAAAGAGGTATTGTCATCAGGACGAAAGATGATTTTGTTTCATTAAGCTCGATAGCAGAATACATGAAGAATTTACATCGGGCTGAGAGCATAAATGAAAAAACAAAATATTACAAAATCATCTACATAGCCTGAATCTTGGCACGGGCTGCTGTGCGCTCTTCTTGGATCTGCTCCCTTGACAACGTCTGCATGCTTGCGTAGATTCCATCCCTGATACGACGATAGTCGGGATCGGAATTCGATACGTTGACGCCTAGGCCGATGGCAGTTTGGGTGATGTACTGGTCGATTCGAGAGTAATCCAAATACTCCGAAGCACCAAGACGTAAGGGCGCAAAATATTGCTGAGCAGGGGCCCTTATCGTCACACCGGCCTCTGCAGCCTTTTTCTGAAGATCACCAATGAATTTTTGGTACGGAAACTTGCGCATATAGGCTGCATACGCTTCATCGGCATCGGCAGGCAGGGAGGGATCCTTGATGAAGTAGTGCAGCAGGATGAAGCAAGAATTGAGCTCCCGCAGCAGGTTGTTCTGAGATTCATCAAGCCAATCAACGACCTGCTGCGATCCTCCTGCATTCAGAACAAGAGCGGACTGGCTGATCCAGTCCAACTCTCTCTTCCTCCTAGCTTCAGCAGCTCGGCGCTCGGCCTTGAAACGCTGCTGCTCCTCTTGATTTGCAGCCTGCTCCGGCGTAGCACCAGCCAGCACCATGGCGGAAATGAGATCGGCCTCGGCTGCCAATCGAGCTTTGGCGGCAGCAGCCTGCTCCGCACCAAGCTGAGAGATAGGATCGGCATGAGAGGCAGCGGCCTTGGGTGCAACGGCCTGGGAGGGCTTCTTTTGAGAAGGAGGAGCCTTGGATTTTGGGGCCGGGGCCTTCTTTTTCTTCGCGGCGGCGACTCTCTCTTCTTCCCCCTTTTCGACATCATCAGTCAGGGCCTTGATAAGGGAAAGAAGAGTCGCATCCTCTTGCTGGAGCTTGATCACAGCATCCTTCAACTCCATTTGCCCACTGAGAAGGGAGGAGATGGTGCCGTGAATGGCGTTGATCTGGTCATTGGATGTCGATGCCGAGTTTGAGATAGCAGAATTCAGGTTGTCTACTCGCTCATCGACCTTGGATAAATCCTCCAATACCTCCGCGATCTGATCACGGGTCGCCATGTTGAGCTCCTCAAGCTGTCCCGGCAGGAGCTTGTCAGTATATTCTTTCAGAAGTCTCACTGCAAAATCCGTGACACGCTCCCTGGCAACTTCATCGGCCTGGGCTTTGGCATCTTTCACTATGTCGGCCCGGGCCTCAGCTACGGCCTGCTTGATTTGTTCTGGGAGGCTGGTGATGATCGACTCGAGCTTGGCAGAAATATCATCCAGCGCAGCCTCCACATCGACCCTTGGAGACGGAGCAGCAGCAACTAGAGGCTGATCATCACCCTCAATCCTGGGTGATGATTGCTCCGGAGTTTGAATCCGATCAAACTCGTCTCCGGCTTCGGCGGCGGAGTTGTACAGGGCGCGAGAGTGCGCGTATAGGGGGCGAAGGTCGATGCCCAAAATTTTGGCTTCGACCTTCATGCGGCGAAGCACCAGCTGGCGAAAATTGGAGGCCGCATCCCCCACGGTGTAGAAACCGAACTCCGCTTCAAGAGCCAGCTCCTCGACCTTCAGGTCGTCGAGAGTGACGACCTGCAGCAACGCCTCGAAAACATAATAATAACTCGACTTACAATCCAGGTAGAACTGGAGGCAAGTGGCGAGGTCGAGGGATTTGGGGAGTTGGGCTATCCCCGGCATCAGGTCGATGACCTTCAGCCTGGCCTCCGCCTTCTTGGCAGCGACCTGGGAGTGAGCAGCAGAAATAGGCTGCTCAACGAACGGCTGGACCTCCAGCACGACGTCCTCCTCCACAGGTGCATCTCGAACTGGGGAAGGCAGGGATTCATCAGCAGTCAGATCCTGGATCTCAACAGATCCAGCACGTTGTACTGGGGGAGGCCTCTGGGGAGAGGGGGCAACGACCTGCTGAGAGGATGCAGGGCGTTGCTGCGAGGCGGACGGCTCGCCAGCGGAACGGACTGGAGACGGAGTCCGTTCGGTTGATGGAGAGCGCGTTGGAGAGCGCGAAGTCTCCGTGCGAGCTGCAGGCTCATCGAGCTGCACGGGAAGGACTTTATGCATCGGCCTGGGAGGGTCACCGGAGGCCGACTGCGTCTTGCGAGGGGGAGTCCTCTTCACGGGCTGGCCCTTCTTCACAGGGCGAGAGGGGACCAGATCGACATCGGCCTTCCTTTTCTTTTGAAGGGGTCGAACTGGGATCCTCCAACCAACTTTGGAATGGCCCGTCTTGGCAATGTGCAACCTAACATCGTCAGAGGAGTTGTGATAGATCTCTGCCGAAACCCCTATCGCCATCTCCAGCTGGTGGAGATCCTTTGGAATAAACAGAGGGGGGAAGTCCGGATCTTTGGACCACGTCCTCTGCTTGAAGTGGGAGATGATGATGGAGGTCACCTTCGTCCCTAGGCGAAGCGGCTTGTCGTTGTGGAGAGACACTTTTACTACGGCCTCTCCCTCCGTCTCGCAGATGATCATCCTGGCTTCATCCCAAAGCAGGGAGACCAACAATTTGGCCCAACAGACGGGCAGGTCGAGCACTACGGCCGCCAAGATCTGGAATTTGAAAGGGGTGACCTGGTCGTAGTTCCCGAGAAGCCCCAGAAAACACTTCTGCACGAAGTCCATCAAGAGACGATATTTAGGGCGGAGTTCGTTCCTCTTGAATGCGACTGGCACGAACTGCCTCTGCTCGATTAGGACACGATTTGCAACCTGCTGCAGTTGGTCCCTAGAAATGTCCGCGAGCTGCATCGTTCCCTCTTCATCAATGTCGAAGGCCGCTTTCACAGCATCAAGAACGTTGATGGTGGCCACGGACTTCGTGGTTCCAATAGAGACGGTGTGGGTGGATACGGAATCTCCTTCATTCCAATTGTAGAAGAAGGCACCCACAAGCCTGGGGAGACTCTTCGCCGGCCGGGTGGAGATGATCTGATGGAATGAACGGCACTTCTCCACCATGGCGAACATGGAGTCGAGATCGTGAAAACCAAAGTTTTCACGCACCATGTAGGGCTCGAACTTGATGCGAGCCGTCAAGAACTCTTCGATTTCCGACCACTGCATTTCTTTACGACCAGAGGGTAAGATATTTGCTGCCATTGTTGTTTTCTGCAAATTTTCCAAAAGAGATTAGAAAGAGAACCAATCGTTTTTCGAGAAAAGATAGAGAAACGCAGTTAAGAACTTGACAGGAAATTAAAAGCATAAATGGTAAAAAGAACACAAACCACTGCGAGTGATTCGATGCAGAGAGTGAAGAAGCAGAGAAACGATGATTACGACGGCGGCAGTTTAAAATTTTGCAGAGAAAATTAGGTTTTAGTAGATGAAGATGATAAGAGTAAGTAAAGTTTTTGAGAGAAAACTGCATGACATATATAGATTTTTCGAACGGTTAAGATCGTTCGAATTTGAAAAGGCTAAAGTTGCAGTATTAACCCTCAACCGCACGATCGTGGGCGCGTGGAATGTGTAACATTTCACATCCGCGCGTGAAAAGGTTGGAACGTGTGTAAATATGCACTTTTACAGAAAAAATGGCAGGGAATTAAATGTAGCCTCGGTCAACGTGTCAAAACTTGACACTTGACTAGATGTGTTGTAAAAATGGTAATCATTACTCCCTTTTTCCTCATTTTCTGCAAATTAGCAGTCCCTTAAATAATGAAACACATTGAGAAATAAATAACATTAATAAATGAAAAATTCAATGCGTATTAAAGAAGTTATAAGACAAAAGGGTGATACTGCCCCTTTGATTCTTCCTTCATAAATGCAGTTGCATTCAGGTTGATATCGGTCTGATGATATCGGCCTTGTGACGGAGAATGGCCTGTCGAAATGAACGGCCTTAATTTGAGATAACGGCCTGGACATATGACATCGGCCTGGCAAGGTAGAACTGCCTGGACTGAAGATATCGACTTGGCGAAACAAACGCCCTGGATACTGACATCGGCCTTTGTTCCCCCTCAAATGATGGATCACTTTGACTAAGTGTTCCCCCTTAATTTGAGGAATACAGGTCGATGCGTTAAATAGTCGACGGCCTGAGGATGGACACGGCCTGTAGGTAGATACGGCCTGTTCAAATAGTAACGGCCTGTTGTCAGGTACGATCTGTAAGTAGACACGGCATGTCCAAATTGTAACGGCCTGTTGAGAGGTGACGGCCTGTTCCCCCTTAATATCTGCCTGCTTGTAAAGAGACGGCCTGCTTGTTGGTCCCAGTTGGTCCCACAAGCTTTTGAAAGATGTGGCAGGCTGATGAGGAGAGAACGGCCTGGAGGCTTATGATCGGCCTGAAGTCTCAACATTTAATAACCCTAGCTTTCCACATAGCATTTTGAATCTTTCTTCGGCTAGGGGTTTGGTTAGAATATCAGCTCGTTGAATGTCAGTGTGTATCTTCTCAATAACCACGTTCTTCTTTTCCACGTGATCACGAATGAAGTGATGTCGAATATCCACGTGCTTGCATCTTGAATGAAGAACTGGATTCTGAGTAATGGCGATGGCACTCGAGCTGTCGCAGAATATAGGCACTTCACTGACTTCAACTTCATAATCCTTAAGTTGTTGCTTGATCCACAAGATTTGTGCACAACAACTTCCTGCGGCCATGTACTCGGCCTCTGTGGTGGAGGTGGCTACTGAAGTTTGCTTCTTTGAAAACCACGAAATCAGCTTGTTTCCGAGAAAATGGCAAGTACCCGAGGTAGATTTCCTATCGAGCTTGCACCCTGCATGATCAGAATCTGAATAACCTGTAAGCTGCAAATTGTCATCACAAGGATACCAAAGACCTAAATTTGTGGTTCCTTTGATATAACGAAGAATTTTCTTTGCTGCTTCCAAGTGTGATTCCTTCGGATTAGCTTGAAATCGAGCACACACTCCAACTGCAAAAGTGATATCAGGTCGACTAGCAGTTAGATAAAGTAATGAACCAATAATACCCCTGTACTGTGTTATGTTGGCAGGTTTTCCTTGGGGATCCGGGTCGATCTTCCCACCAGCGAGCATAGGTATTTTGACAGGCTTGCTGTCTTTGACACCAAACTTGTCGACCAGCTCGTGTGCGTACTTTGTTTGGCTAATGAAGATTCCTTCATTTGACTGCTTTACCTGCAACCCTAGAAAGAAATTCATTTCCCCCATCATAGACATTTTATACTTTTCGGTCATGAGGTTACCAAATTTTTCACACAAAATGGGAGATTTAGATCCAAAAATGATATCATCAACATAAATTTGTACTAAAAGGATATGTTCATTCACTTTGATAGTGAATAGTGTCTTGTCGACTGAACCACGCTTGAATCCTGATTCGATGAGGAAGGATGACAGCGTCTCATACCAAGCTCGAGGAGCTTGCTTAAGACCATAGACGGCCTTGTGCAGTTTGTAGACTTTGCTTGAATCACCCTCCTCGAATCCAGGAGGCTGTTCCACATAGACTTCCTCTTCAAGGACGCCATTGAGGAACGCACTTTTAACATCCATCTGGTATACTTTGAATCGTTGATGAGCGGCATAAGCTAGAAACAGTCTTATAGCTTCTAATCTTGCAACGGGGGCAAACGTCTCATCATAGTCGATTCCTTCTTGTTGACAGTAACCCTTTGCTACCAATCGGGCTTTGTTTCTGACAACTTCTCCAGATTCATCTCTCTTGTTCTTGTAAACCCATTTAACTCCAATGACGCCTTGATGATAAGGACGATCAACTAGTGACCATACTTCATTTCTTTTGAATTCATTGAGTTCTTCTTGCATGGCTTCTATCCAGTCAGCATCTTGAAGAGCTTCATAGGCATCCTTGGGTTCTATGCGAGAGAGATAGCAACTTAGAAGTGCACTTTCACCAATCGTCCTTCTCGTTCGTACTCCTTGGTTTGGATTCCCAACAATGAGCTCTTTCGGATGGTCATCGATCCAACGTCTGCGTCGCGATCTTTCATCATTTGAAATGATTGGTTCGGGCTCATTAATGGGTTCATCAAACTCGGGGTGAGTTGAAGGTTGATTAGCGGGAACGAGTTGTTGCTCGAGCTGTTGATCAGGCTGCTGTTCGGCCTGGATGTTGAGCTGCTCCATAGTATTATCGAGCTGCTCGACTTGGGATGTAAGGTCGTGAACAGCATCAGTCTTGGGGACTGAGGGAGGGGGATCAGCTTGGTTAAGCCCGGCTGTTGTATCACAGCTCGAAGTGTCATTTGCATCACTTCCCTCTTGCTGTGTGACCTTAGGATCAGATTGATCCTCTTCCTCCAAATCATTTGGAGTCCATACTAGCAGGTCGTCAATGGGGGAGTTAGACGGCCTGTTAGCAGCGGGCTGATCTGAACCTGTACTTGACTCTCTGTACAGACAAGTAGACTCATCAAATACAACATGAGGTGTTACCTCCACAACTAGGGTTTTCATATTAAAAACTCTATAAGCTTTGCTAACCTCCGAGTATCCTAAAAATACTCCTGGATCAGCCTTGCTATCAAAAGTTTTCAATTGGGATTTCCCATTGTTATGAATGTAACACAAACACCCAAAAGCTTTAAAATACTTTAACCTGGGGAGCTTGTTGTTCCACAGCTCGTATGGAGTCTTTCCATGTCGGGTTGTGATGATCGACCTGTTTTGGGTGTAGCAGGCTGTGTTGACGGCCTCTGCCCAAAACTTCTTTGGAAGATTGGTTTCATCCAACATGGTACGAGCTGCTTCTTTCAGCGATCTGTTACGACGTTCCACCACGCCGTTTTGTTGAGGTGTACGTGCGGCTGAAGTTTGATGATGAATCCCACTCTTTGTGCAATATTCTTCGATCATCGCATTGATAAATTCAGTGCCTCGATCTGATCGAATGGAGATGATGGATTTCTCCTTTTGATTGCATAGCTTGCTCAGCAACAAGGGTAGCTTCTCCAATGTCTCCTTCTTTTTGAACATGAAAATAACCCACGTAAATCTAGAATAATCATCTATAATAACGAGAGCATATTTTCTACCGTTTATACTCAAGGGAGTGACTGGACCGAAGAGGTCGAGATGGAGAAGCTCAAGAATTCGATTCGATGAATGAGCCGTCACGCTTGGAAATGATGATCTTGTCTGCTTTCCAGCTTGACATGCTCTGCAGATGTGATCACGATCGAAGACTTGGTCTGGCAGGTCGTTCACCAGCTTGTTGCGTGCGAGCTTGTTGATGGCCTTGAAGTTTAAGTGACTCAACCTCTTGTGCCATAGCCAGCTTGTCTCGGAATCGGCCTTTGTGACCAGGCAGGTCTCTATCCAATCTGTCCATTGTACAATGTAGAGTCTATCCTGCAAAATTCCGGTAAGAAGAATTTCTCCTTCCTCATTTTTCACGAGACACTTGTTAGCGGTGAATTCTACTCGTTTACCATTCGAGCAGAATTGCGACACAGAGAATAGATTATGATTAAGACCTTCAACATAAGAGACGTTAGAAATAGTTGTTTTACCAACTCTTAGATCGCCCTGGCCTCTCGTAAATCCCTTAGAATTTCCTCCAAAGGTTACAAGTGGCCCGTCTCGTTCTTGATAATTTGAAAGTGGCGTTTTGTCACACGTCATGTGCTTGGAGCATCCACTATCAATGATCCATACAGCTCCATGAGCTGCTTGGCTCCTTCTTTGAGCCTTCCCAACCTGCAATTAGTTAAACTTAGCAACCCACTTGAGATTGGGTGCTACATCGGTTGCGGGAACGGCCTTGGGGACCCAAATTTGTTTCGCCGGTTTGCTTCTATCCGAGGCTGAGGACGAGGCAGTGGCGGTCTTGGACTTGGGAGCCTTGGATTTCTTCGAGCGAGGGCGACGAGGCTGATAATATTGTTCTTCGTAAAACCCAGGTTGATACTGCCAGTCTGAAAAATTTGACTGTTGAGAATAATGGCAGTAGCATCCTTGATAATCCGGGTGGAAGAACTCAGGGTGATACGGCCTTTGATAGTGCTGGCCTTGGTATCGCACTTGATGAACAGCCTTATTTTGATGGTAGGGGGCAGGTCGACGTTGCTGGGCAGGTCGACTCTCCTTCTTTTGAGGAGCGGACTGTTCTTTCTTTCGTTGCTTTATGAGGATGGCCTGGGGCTGTCGAGCTGGATTCTTCAGCTTGACCATCTTATCAGGGAGAGCTTGATTAGTTTTCCGAACATTCTTTGATTTAGGCTGCGCTTTCACGAACGTGATCTCGCAGTCTTTGTTCTTGCTTTTCTTGGATTCTCCATTAAATCCAATCCCAGAGTGATCGCGCGGATTGCGTTGCATGGATTGGACCTCTTCCAGCTTCTTTCCACTTTTCTTCAACTGACTCAATGTGAGTTGAAGTTTTTCTTCCTTTTTCACGAGGAGTTCGTGTCGAATTACCAAGTCAGCCAGCTTTGAGGTAAGGCTGTGTATTTCGGCATCTTTGGTCTTGAGGGACTCGTTCTTCTCGAGCTCCCTGGTATCGAACTCCTTGACCCGTAAAGTCAATTCGTCAACCTTTGACTTTAGGGTTTCGATCTCCCTTTCCTTTTCTTCATCGTAGGGAGAGAATCTTTCTTCCAATGCTAGCTTGTATTTTTCATTTTTATCCAATAGCTCAGCATTGTCTCCAACGACCTCTTTGAGTGTATCCACGAGATCGGCATAGTCGTCGAGCTGTTTCTTGATTTCTTCCCAAGACACAGCCTCGGATAGGTCTTCATCACCTTCTTCTGCACAATCATCGTCAGAAAAAGAAAGTGAAATGGGTTGAAGATCTACCTTTGAAGATCCCTCGTTTTGTTGATGCTCTCCAACGAAGCATTCTTCATCATCACTTTCATCGAAAGCGATGTATCCTTCGTCATCACTTGATGAGCTATCCGAGAGGTGAGCTTCCTTTGTTTCTTCGGCAATCATTGCAGCTCGTTGATCTTTGAGCTTCTTATCACGCTTTGCACGGAGCTCGTCTCTCTCGGCCTTGGTAAGATCCGGGCAGTCCGTCTTGTAATGACCTGGCCTGCCACAGTTGAAACAACCACCCTCGGGTGTGTTAGAAGTATTGAAGGTTGAGGGTTTACCTTCTCCCTTTTTGTCAGGACGGTCGTGGTTGCGGTTGGAGAAGTTTCGTTTGTTGTCACGGTAGAATTTCTTGTATTTGACAACCTTCCCTAGGAGCTTCTCATTTCTCCTAGCGGCTAGAGCATAGTCGAGAGTCATCTTCTCGAACTTCTTGACGATGGATTCGTCAATCGGACTTGGGGTAGCGGCTGAGGCTGAGTCGGCCTTGAAAGCTACCTCCTTGTTCTTTTCGTCAGCCTTCTTGCTGGTGGAAGGCTGGGTTGATCCATGGATGCGGATCATCTCATACTCATTTCCGACAAGAATGTCGAAGAGATCTTCAGTGGTGAGGGAGTTGAAATCCGATCGGGCTGGATGCATGGCGGCGTATACGTGCCAATTTGCAGGGAGGGCACGTATCACTTTGAGATTCTTCTCGCGCTGCGTATACTTGTATGGATTGATGGCACCCACTTCAAGAACAATCTCGGTGAAGCGAATTTTCATCGCTTCGATGGTTTCTCCCGAAACCATCTTGAAGTCATCGAACTTGCTGCACGCCATGGACAGCTTGTTCTCCTTCATTTCCTCTGAGCCAAGGCTGATGGACCGGAGGGTGTCCCACATTTCTTTGGCCGTTTCAAGATTTCTGATCTTGGCCAGGTAGACGCCCTTCACGGTGCTGGAGATGAGTCCCTTTGCATAATCATCGAGACCGGCCTCCTTCCTTTCCTCGGTTGTGTAATCGCGAGGATTCTTAAGGATTTTCTCGTATGTAGCCTCCCCGGGGGCTGTTCCATCCACGATAATCTTCGCAGCATAAATGGGGGAGGGTCCGTTCTCGATGATGTCCCACATAAGGACGTGATGTGCCTTGAGACACATCTTGATTCGAAAGCTCCAATCTTCATAGCCTTGAACGGAGAAGTCTTCACATACCCTGAGAAGAGAAGCCTCCATAGCAAAATAATATGATATGAATGAATGAAAAAGATTTTTCTAAGGATCGGTTCAAAATGACCAAAGTTTGATAAAGAACTTTTAGTATGCAAAGCAGCGGTCAAAAGAACCACTGCTCTGATATCACTTGTTGGTCCCGGGAAAGAGTAATTGGTGTATGGGGGGGGGGGGGGGGGAATACACCAATAACCAACCGTTTCTGACTTTTTAAAGTTCAGGTCAATCTGCAGGTCGATTGTCAAGGTCGACCTTGTCAGAGGCAGTTTGATCTATCAAGCTCGTATGGTATCAAGCTTGACTTATCAAACTGTTAATGCGGAAGTTGGTGGAGGTTGATTACTCTTTGAAAAATCTTAAGGCTGAATATGGATGGCAGGTTGATTCGTGTAATGCAGGTTGATGCTCGTTAGTTAGATAATAAAATGTAAGTGCAATAAATAGAGAGAGAGAGAGAAACACCGCGATGTAGCGTGGTTCGGAGAAACCCTCCTACGTCCACGTCAGGTCGACTCGACCTGAGAATCCCTTTTCTTTTGGATCCACCTCTCTCTTATTTATACTGACTGAGTATCAGTTCTAGATACAATCTAACTTGAGAGTAACTAGACACTAGTTTTGGGTCGTGACCCTTACAACCTTCGTACTAAAACGTACAAACAACCTTACGCTGTTACAGAGCTTGACTAACTCTATAATGGCGAAAATAAAAACAAGCTTTCTAACTTCGAACAAGTTCGGAGAAGAAGTTGTTTGAACAATCGACAAGCAGCAGTGAACGCTTCGTCGTTGTGGTGTTTTTCGGACTCGGAAACCTCTCTTCGTCAAGTGTTTGGGAAACTAATCGGATTTCGAACACTTGAATGGATTTGAGCTTTGAGAGAGATTTGGGCAGAGATATGGCGTTGATAGCTTGTGTTTCCCGTACTTGAATCCGAAAATGGCTGAAGTATTTATAGGTAGTTTTGAAAAACTAGCCGTTGGAGTCGGGCTGACGTGGCACTAGCCGTTGGATGCTGACTCACTTCTAGCCGTTGGGAATATTCGTCCTTGCTGGCACTCGACGTGGCAAGGATCAGGTCGTGACGCTCCATGAAGGCGGAGCATCGACCTTGATTGACAATCCAGCTCTTGAAATCTTCTAAGGCAATGCCAGCTGGAAGCTTGATAGGGGAGGTCGATAGACAGGCGGATAAAGCCAGCTCGATCCTATCGAGGCAGGTCGATAAACGACCTTCCTCTTACATTGTGAATCGAACTTGCATCAGAACATAAAGAGCATCGACCTGCACTAACAGGTAGCAGGTCGATCTATCGGCCTTGTCCCTAAACAAAGAAAATATGCCTAAGTGTGGTTTCGATAAACATCATCAAAATCAAACTGCAGAGGGTTCCCAACAGTTAACTCGTTCGTATGTGCTTCTTTGTGTTTATATCTTGGATAGTAGTTTAATTTTGGATACTAGTTGTAGTTAGTAGAGTCTTAAGAGTTTAGTTGATTGAGTCAAGCATGATTTATGAGTATTGTGGATTGGCCAATGATAGTATGGATTTTTGATTGTGGATAATTTGATCGAATTCATGCATGGAACCTTGACGAAGCGACACAATTATGTGATGAATTCTTTTTCATGTTTGGATATTGGGAATCATGTTGTTACCTTGGTGAGGATTTGAGCTTTTGGGCATATTGATGCCAATTTATTTGTTGAGTGATCATGCGTGCTTTGAATTTCTAGAACTTGCCTTTGTTTTCCATTGAGACCTTAGTATGTATATGATCTTAGAAAGGATTTTAGGCCATTTTCTTTAGCCACATTATCCCCATAAACTAACCTTTGACATATATCGTTGTTTACCCCATTCAAGCCTTTGTTAGCCTTTCTTTTCTAAAAATTCGGATGCTAGGAGGTTTGGATGGATATGGGTACCTTTTGGTGGTTAGTTGTATGGTGTAGTAGAGAAGTGTAGAATATTTGATGAGATGTGGAGGAAGAAAAAAAAAGAAAAAAAAAAAATAGTTGCTTTGCTTACGTAGTTAGCTATCCCTATAAGCTTAGGAAAAAAATTGTAAGAAAAGAAAGAAAGAAAAAAAATAGAGAGCTCTTGGCTATCATTAAGAAGAACACTATTAGATAAGCACTAGAAAAAAATATAAGCATAAGGGGATAGTTAGCATTGTTTTGAGTTGCACATTTCGTATCTTTTAAATATGTAGTTGGTGTTGAGTATGGTAGAAGATGAATTGGAAAATTCATACTTTGGTTGGAGTTGAAAAAGAGGTGAATGATTTGGAGTTGTTTTGAGTCACTTAGCCTATATATTCCATACCTTAACCAATGTCCCTACATTACAAGCTTTGATAAAGTCCTAATTGATCTTAGTGAGTATGCATTACATTAGGAGGAGATGTGAGAAAAAGGGCAAGCCTATGGTAAGTTCATTGCGTTGCATTGATATTGAGTGATCCCTTGATGTGCATTATATTTCACATCTTATTTTTTGAGAGTGTTGAGAGATCACATATATTTTATCTTCACATGTTTGAGAGGATTTCCCAATTGATGATCATGATTTGAGTTTGTTGTATACTTTGTGTAGTGGAGTTTTGAGGTTGCTTGTATAAATTTGATCTTATGATTTATGTTTTAGAATCTATGAGGCTATTTAGTTCACAAAACTTATGTTGATTGCTTTGTTTTGTTTTTGTTATTGTTCGGGATGAACAATGTTTAAGTTTGGGGGATTTTGATAGGGTATAAATTTACATGTTTTATAAGTGTTTAGGAGTTATTTTTGTGTCTCGTTTAGTGATTTAGTTCGTGTTTTGCATGGTTTTATGATTTGTCGAACTATATTACGCTTTGGGTATTTTGTCATGTTTTCAGGTATTTTTGAGTAAAAATAACCTAAGTTGAAATGAGGATCGAGAAAACAAAGTGAAGAAGTGTCAAAAGTCGAAGAGAGGAGTTCGAGTGAGTTGACTTGACCCTGTGCTCGACCGAGTCAGGGGTCGAGCCAACTACACTGCATTTGTTGGGAATTATTAAGGATCATATGTTAAGGGTGAACTTAACGGGACGCTTTAAATAAAATGTATATGTTTTTATTCGATCCCAAAACCCTCTATGTATCCTATTCCCAAGCGACCCTATTTGATTATATAGGTTAGAATATTTTTCTAAGCCTATTATGTTAGGAAGACTTAATTTTTGCTTTAGACGCTTAGGTTTTTAGAGTGCAGATTTTCAAGTGAAGGCCATTTGCTTGAGTGTGTTTTGAAGTGAAGCGAGTCTGCCAAAGCGAAGCGAAGCGAGCGCTACAGTAAAGTCAAAGCGAGTCAACTTTTACTAAAGCGGACGCTCAGGAAATTTGTTTCCAAGAGAACGCTACAGTATTACTTAAAGCGACTCACCCAAGCGTACGCTCAAGAATCTAAAGCAAAGCGAGCCACTACCTAGCATGAAAGCGACAGTTCATTTTCCGCATCGATTCAAACCAGAAGTTCAAACTCGAGTCAAGTGAAGATCAACACATTAATTGCGGATCTCCACGTGGCACACAAAGAATGGAGCAACGGAGTTGACCGCCAGACCGACAGAGCCACCGCTACAGTACTGGGCACTCCAGTTACTGTTGAACTTGGCTCTTAGCCATTTTTGGCAAAGAGACAAAGGGCACGTCTGTAAAGCTGCAGGTCCAAGGCGAGTACTGTCGAGTGAGGAGGGACAAAGCCACCGACCATCAACGGCTCCTGTCCATTCCTCCCTCTATAAATAGTGAAGGTCGAAGACGGAGAAGAATAAAACACTACTAGAGATTTCAGCGCATACTGCAAACAAGCAGTCACACCCTTCGAGCAAATTTCATCGAGTTCTTGTCTAAGTGTTCTCCAAGTTTCAGTAACATCGAAACTTGTCTCCGCAACCATCACTCTCCCAGATTCTAAGCCTACTTCATATATCCAAGCTTAGAGAACAACTCTAACCCTCTTTGCACTCACTGTAAAGAGTTCTTCATTTAGAGAGTTGTCAAAACCAAAACCCTAAAACCCTTGTTCTGTCAAGTTAGGTTTTGTGTTGTTGATAGGTTGTTGTCCAATATCTAAGGTTCTACTTCCCTCGATAGTAGAAACATTGATCGTAGAGTGTAGATCCAAGCTTACACTGTCCTCGATAGTGTAAAGCTCAATCTTAGCTAGGTTTGTGGAGAACCCGTAATCTCCAAGTTGTTTTGAGTCAAGGATCCAAGCGAATGAAGCTCGACGTCTAAGTTGTGGTGATCTAGATATTTCTGAGATGTGTGTATCATTGCTTTTCCTCTTGCTTGGATAGATTTATAAGCCACATAGTTTGTTGATGATGATTGTTCGTAACTTGGGATTAAAGTGACCTCGTTTGAGTTTGTCGATTACGGTGATTAAATGTTCTATGATTTGGATTGTTTGGATTGAGTCTAAGTTATAAGTTTATATTGCTTGAGGACA
This sequence comes from Thymus mandschuricus, assembly GCA_029379335.1. Classification (NCBI taxonomy): domain Eukaryota; kingdom Viridiplantae; phylum Streptophyta; class Magnoliopsida; order Lamiales; family Lamiaceae; genus Thymus; species Thymus mandschuricus. The sequence goes on along the minus strand of CM057075.1, from coordinate 17,374,444 downwards.
AGCAAAATTCTAAGTGTGGGGGATTTTGATTGGTGTTTAGATGTTAGGATTTTCATAGTATTTTCGAGTCCGTTTTCGTTATGTTTTCGTGTCTTTGTGTGTGTTTATGGCTATTATTTGATTGTTTGGAGTTTTTAGTGCTTGTAGGTGTCTATAAATGGAAAAGGAGCGGAAACGGGTCGAAAAGGCAAAAAGTCAAAGTTTGGACTCCGGAGGGCAGAACAGAGAGTTGGACGGTCGTCCAAGATCACGTCCAAGTGCTGGACGGGTGATAACCACATATTTAGCATGCTTTAGAGTGCGTCTCGATGAGTGTTTTGGTTGAGAAATGTGCTTAAATGAATAGGAGATGATAGGTTTTTACAATTTATACATTTTCTATATGCTTTGCGTTTTCTCTCGGATTCCCTTCTGATTTCAGGTGCTATGGCAATTTTCTGGCCGAGTTTGACTTATTCTATGTCGAAGAGGATCGAGAGAGGAAGCCGTAGCACTTTGCGGATTAATTTTACGATGCCGGACGAGAGAGAACGAGCCAAAACCGTGAGAGCGCGCAAACTGCGAAATGTGGGCGGAAATGCACAAGTCAACCGAAAATGCACAAGTCAAACCTCTATTCAACTTTTCAGAAATTACAAATTTTACCCCACCTTCTCAACTCAAGTTTCTAGTATTTGCAATTTGACCCCAATTTGTGGGAAAACTATAAATAGCTAGTTATTTTCCTTATTTGGTATCTAACTTCACTTGTAATTCACTTGAGCACTTTCTCTTAGAACCCTAGCTATTTTCCCTCTTTCTACTTTGGTATTTTCAAATATTTGTGGATGATCAAGCTTGGATATTGAAGATTTGTGGAGCATTTCAATTCCTTTTCATTTACTTGTTATTTATATTATGTTTTCTCTTATTTTCCATGGTTTAATTGCTAGAACTATGGCTAGCTAAGCTTGCATATGGCTCCAAGTGATGGATAATTTGATGTAGATGATAGGTATTAGATTCTAGGATGTTGATCTACCTTCCTCTTGGATTGCCTATGGATTGAGACTTTAATTTGAATGCATGAATAATTGATCACTAGGAGTGCATCTAAGGTGTTTGAGGGAATGCCTAGTAAGCTTCCTTTCATAGCACTTGGCATCAATCCATACCCATATCACTTGATTTCATATCATATAGTTCCTAGAAAGAATTAGATGAGTTGGATGAGAGTTGGTAGGTTATCTTAGACTATTTTGAGCTATTTGGAGTTGATAGAGTATTTAAAGGCTTAAAAAAGCATTTGTTGCTCTATTGATCAACTTGTTAATCACCCTAGTAAGGTAGGTTAGCATATTTGATATAAGAAACTATCCAATGTGGATTAAATTGGTTTGAAACCATCCAAGGTGGATTAAATTGGTTTTAAGCATCTAGAATCTAAAACCTTCATCATCATCATATTGGAAATCACTTGGATCCATGCCTTTTAATATTGATATTCTACATTCGCATTCTACTTGCCTTGTTTGTTTTACATTGTTGAGTTTACATTCCACTTTACTCTTTGTCTAGCTTAGTAAAAACCAAATCATGATCATGTGCTTAGATAGTATAATGGAGACGATATAGACTACTAGATTTGTTATCGCCATATTCACTCCTTGCGGTTCGACTCGGACTACTAGCTAGTTCGGTATTATTGCTAGGCTAGAAATAGCTCTAGTCAATTTTTGGCGCCGTTGCCGGGGAGTGATTAGATAGACATTTCAATAGTTTGTTTAGTCACTTGTTACTAATCTAAGCTTGTTTTTAATTTTCTCTTTCTTTTTGTTTTGAAGGTACATGCTCACAAGGTCCAAGGGGAGACTTGTAGAGCCACTTGTCTTGCAATTTGAAAGAAGACACAGAAGAAGGAATTCTGGAGAAGAACAAGAAATGGTTGATCAAAACCCGAATATGGAGGCTATTATGAAATGGATGGAAGAAATGCAATTAGAAATTGATGAGCAAAAGAGGAAGGCTAATGAGGTGCCACCACCTCCTATCAACTTTATGTATCAAGCTCCAACGAATCAATATCAAGGAGGAGAGTGGGGCACTATCAATGCCAACAATTTCGAGTTGAAGACCTGCTTGATTCAAATGGTGATGAATGCTCAATTTGGAGGAAGTCCCCTAGAGGATCCAAATGCACATCTTACTTCTTTCTTGGAGATATGTGACACCGTTAAGCTAAATGGTGTCCCTTGTGATGCTATTTGACTAAGGATGTTTGGTTTCTCTTTGAGGGATAGAGCCAAAGATTGGTACAAAGGATTGAATAAGTCGGAGATTCACACTTGGCAAGATCTTTGCAAGGCCTTCTTATCAAAGTACGTCCCTCCCTCAAAGGCTCACGAGATGATTTCGGAGATTTCTCATTTCTCTCAACATGGGGATGAGACCTTATTTGAAGCTTGGGAAAGATATAGAGAGCTCATCCGGAAATGTCCTCAACATGGTTTGAGTGAAGATCAACAAGTAACTCACTTCTATAGTGGACTCACTTCTCACACAAGAAGTGTAGTTAATGCCACTGCGGGGGGTTGTTTGTTGAACAAGCATACCAAGGAAGCATTGAGGATAATTGAGGAGATGGACGCTCATGCCTACCAATGGCCTATGGAACGGACTTCCATAAAGAGGGTTGCCTCTCTATCGGATGAGAGATATGATGAATTGACCTCACTAATCACTACTCTAAATAGTGATTATGAGAAGGGCCAAAAAGACATGATGGAGATAAGAGCCATTGAGAAGTATAAGAATGGTGAGGTCTTAAATGAGGAGGAGGTGAAGTATATCAACCGTTGGAATCAAGGTAATTTTCAAAGAAATTATGGAAATCCTACCTTCAACAATCACCCAAACCTCTCCTATGGAAATCCGCAAAATGCTCTTAATGCTCCTCAATCTTCTCCTCCCGGATTTGGTGTTTCACATCAAGTTGTTGAAGAGCATCATTCAACAAATGGCCGCTCAACAAAGCACTTTTATTGCTCAAACGGGGCAAAAGGTCACCACCTTGGAGAACACGGTTTCCTCCATGGACAAGCATATCAAGATGCTTGAGAGTCAAATTAGTCAAATGGCTAACCATGTTGCTTCTCAACACAAGCAAGGGCAATATCCGAGCAATACGGAGGTGAACCCCAAAGGAAATTGTAATGCTATCATTACAAGAAGTGGAAGAGCATATGGAAGCAAAGAGAAAGTTGTAGATGTTGATGAAGAGCCATTAGTTGAGGATTTGCCATATGAAGAGGAAGACCACGTGGTTGAGACAAAGAAGAAGGAAGTGAGAAATCCTATTCTTGAGAGGGAGTTTCTTAAGAGGAATGATGTGGTGGAAGTTCCTTTACCTACAAAGGATGTCATCACCAATGCACCTTTCCCTCATCGTCTACCAAAGTCCAAGATGGATGAGAAGATGAAGAGGTTCTTGGCCATGATTAGCAAGGTACAAGTTAACATTCCTTTGTTGGATGCATTGAGAGATATGCCCGGGTATGTGAAATTCTTGAAGGATGCCGTTTCTAACAAAAGGAAGTTTGATTTGCTTGAAACCATCAATATGAGTGAAGAGTGTAGTGCGGTTCTCCAACGAAAGCTACCTCTCAAGCAAAAGGATCCGGGATCGTTTACCATTCCTTGCTTTGTTGGAGGTCAAAAATTTGGTAATGTTCTTTGTGATCTTGGAGCTTCGATTAATTTGATGCCTTTGTCTATCTTCAAGAGGCTTGACATTGGAAATCTTCGTCCCACTCCGGTTTGTCTACAAATGGCGGATCGTTCTATTACTTATGCACAAGGAATTGTTGAAGATGTGCTAGTGAAGGTTAAATCCTTCATATTCCCGGTGGATTTTGTTGTTCTTGATATGCCGGAAGACAAAGAGATGCCTCTCATTCTTGGGAGACCGTTTTTGGCAACCGGGAGAGCCTTGATTGATGTGCATGAAGGGAATCTCACCTTTCGAGTCAACAACGAAACCCTCACCATTTCGATCTATGATGCAATGAAGAAATCAAAAGATCATGACCTTGAGGAGTGCAATGTCATAGGGGTTCTATCACCATCTCAAAGAGAGGATCGTTTGGAATTCCAAGACTCCGTCTACCCATACTCCGAGCTCGATGAGGCTTGTGATGAACTTTTGAGCGCCCTAGCTCTTATGGAGTCTCAAGAGTCTTCGTCTCCTATCGACCCACAAATTCTCTCGTCTTCTCAACATGAGCATGATTTATTTCCAAACAACACCGAAGAGAATCCACTCCAAGATTGGAGCTCTAAGGATAAAGGTATTTCTCATACTCTAATTCCTAAGGATTCTCTAGGAAGTGTTGATTTGTTTGAGCCGAAAGAGAATAGCATGAAAGATGTGGCAATTCCTTTTGAGTTGAAAGTCGAGAAGACGATGATGAGGAGCAAGCTAAGTTTGGGGGTGTTACCCCTCGTAAAGAAGTTGTGAAGTTCTTTGAGGATGTAGACGAAAGAAAGGAGGAAATGGATGACGGTGATCATTTGATCCTTGGTTTGTCTTCCGTACCTATAAGCCGAGCTTTAGGGGAATTGTGTAATGAAAGCCTCACTTTTCGAGCTAATGGAGATGAGACGATGTTTCATAAGCCGGAAGTTGAGTTTAAATTGTCAATCCCGAGTGAAGAGAAGGGCTACAAGATCGGGGTCGAGTCTCGGGTCAACCTTGTGTATCCGTTTCATGGAGGAGGTACAAGGATGAATGAAGCAAAGCCTCCTTGGGAGATAGGAGATCCATTTCACGACGAATGTGGAGACGTCAAAATTTCGAGGCAAGGATTCGTTTGATGTACCATGAGCTCCATTGAGGTATCGTCGAGCTAGCGACGTTAAACAAAGCGCTCGTTAGGAGGCACCCTAACACGTATCCTTTTTCTTTAGTGCGTTTATTTTCGTTTATTCTTTGTTATTTCATTTCATTTCGTTTTATTTTTATTTTCTATTTTCTCTAAGTACTATAGATATATAGCTTAAAATAGGTGAGTTGTTTAATTTTGTTAAAAAAAAAATGAAAAAAAAAGGGAAACTTTTGTTCATGAAAATTAGTTTGAATTTAGGAATTAAGTTCATAGTATAGTATAATTAATTAGATTTAAATATATATATATATATATATATATATATATATATATGAATAGTGTTCATCTTCTTCGCAGCTGGACGTGAATTGGAGAGCAGCTTCCGGTTCCGGCAGCAGCTTTTCGGCAGCAGAAGACCCACGACGAGCAGGCGACGTGCAGCTGCCCTGTTCAGACGGCAACCAAAACGGCGAGCTACTGGGTCGCCGGGCGGCTTCTGCCTCGAGACGGCGACCAAAACGGCGAGCTGCTGGGTCGCCGGGCGGCTTCTGCCTCGAGACGGCGACCAAAACGGCGAGCTGGGGGTCGCCGTCGGCGTCTTCAACTGCAGCAGCCTGTTCGCGAGTTCCCGTCGCGATTCCGGCGGCGTTTCAGGGCCGTCGCGAGTTCCGGCGACGCGTGGGCGACCTCGGCACAGCCCCTATCCAAGCCGGCGGCGATCAGCAGGTGGAGGTCGCGATTTCGGCGATTCCGGCGACGTCTTCAACACAGCAAATCCTAATCCGGAGAGCAGCTCCTTCGCGATGGCGGACGAGCAGTGCATCGCGATTCCGGCAACGAGAGGGCTGAGGTCGCGATTCCGGCGGAGCGCCTCCCATTCGCGAGCCGCCGGCGACGAGAACGAACAGCAGCAGCCGACGACGGGGGGCAGGATCTGAGCTTCTTTTCCATTCCCGATTCTCTCCCATTCGCAAACGGCGAGATTGCGGCGAACAACATCGACTCCGGCGAGGGCAAATTCCGGCAATGGCGGCTGGGCTCAATTCGGGCCCAGATCTAGGTCTGGGCCTGATTCGGTCCAGATCTGAGCCGGGTTTGACGGGCCGGGCCGATCATTAACAAAAAAAAAAAATGAAAAAATTTAAACATATTCTAAAAAAATTAAAAAAAAAATTCTAAAAATTCTAAAAAAATTTAAAAAATATTTTACAATTTTTAAATGAATAATTTCCCCTCTCTCACCCTCTTTTCTTCTAATTTTTGTGCAAAAATTTTGGGGTTTTTTAACATTCCTTGTGATTTTGTTGCCTATAGTAAAGCGGACGAAGATTTGTGGGGTGACGAAAGGGGGAGTATCAAGGAGGAGACGGGGGATTTGCCATCGAATGCGAAATTGCGATTGAGGGGTCCGTCTTGAGGCTCATCACATGGACATGGGAATCATTCCTCGTCTCATTCCTCACCTCCATAGCTTGGACATTTGTGAGTAGTAACTTAAATATCTTATGTATATTCGTCCCTCCAACCTTATTTTTGATTTTATTTTCAAAAATAAGTTTGGGGGAGGGGGATGGGATAAGATATTCAAGTTACTTTTTCATATTTCTTCAAGTACTTTTTATCGCATTTCTTTCTTTCTTTGTTTTAAATTTCTATGTTTTGATTGGAGTGAATTGGTGGTGGAATTTGTGTGTATTGAAGGATAAGTTGTTTTGGTGTGTGCAAGTGATTCAAGTGGTGTTTCCATGCTTTATAATGGTGTTTAATTGCGTAGGTGCAAAAATTTTTGAATTTCATTTTAAAAGCATCACTTGAGTTGTAGTGCTTCTTGCTTATATGCTTAGATATTGTGGTTATCGCTCCTTTGCTTTCAAGAGAGATGTCGATGATGAATTGAGCGGAAAATGCATCATATTTTTGGGATTTCTCATGAGTGTGTTGAGTATGAAATGATTGCATAACATGATTAACTAGGAATGATTGATCTTAGGCACATGAACTCTAAACAAAAGCGTGTGAGGTTTGAGCCAAAACGCTGCATTAATAACGTTACTTTTTCTTTCTTGTGAGTTTGCCATGTAGTGCATTGTTATCTTCTAGAACTTGCCTTCAATCTCGATCGAGGTTGCTATATGTGCCACTAGAACTTAGAAATGATTTTAGGCCCTCACTTGTTAGCCTCATTATTCCCTAAACACTAACCAAATGAAACATTAACTTTGTGGTCCCCCTTGAGCCTTTGAAGCCCTTGTTGCTAAACCGGATGAAAGGGGGTGAAGGTTGGTTAAGGGAATCCATTGAGAGGTTGTGAAGTAGTGAGATGACGAGGTTTGAGAAGTTTGATTGAAGAGATCATTTTGAGATAAGAATACTCCTATGAGCTCTAATGAAAAAAAAAAGAAAAAAGAAAAAAAAATGAAAGAGATGAGAATGGAATTCTCATAGGAAAAAAAAAAAAAAAAGAAGTGAAAAAAAAAGTGATGAGAAAAGAAAAAAAAGAGAGAAAAAAAAGTTGAAAAGAAAAGAAAAGTTTGAATAAAGTTAGTTGTGAATGAGAGCATAAAGGAGTTATTCATGAATATTTGAGAAGCTTCAATCAAGCTTGGGTGTTAAAGAGTGTAAAGAGGTGACATGGTGAAGGTGGAAGGTGGAGAAATTCACACTTAGAGTGGAAAAGAAAAGGTGAAAGTACTTAGGAGATATTTTAGTCACTTAGCCTAAAAATCCCTACCTAAACCAATGTCCCCACATTATAAGCCTAAATAAAAGACCTAAATGATCTTAGTTTGAGTGCACAACCAAGCGATGGAGATCTTGAGATTTAGGGCAAGCTTATGGTAAGAGCGATGCATGCATGAGTTCGATGAGTGTAAACTTCCTACCATACACTTGAGAGAAAGAGCGATACACTTACACTTAGAGAGGTTTGGAGTTTCATTACGCTTGAGTGATTGATTTCTTAGTTGAGAGTGTTGTGTGATTGTGGATTGTTCAATGCACCTTGGGAGTTCCATGTTTGAAAATGCTTTATTGAGTGAGCTTTGAGGCATCGAGGATCTTGATTAGCATGCCCCTATGTGCTTATGTTCTTATGTTCTTTGATTGTTCGTTCCATTGTCGGGACGAGCAATGACTTAAGTTTGGGGGAGTTTGATAACCACATATTTAGCATGCTTTAGAGTGCGTCTCGATGCGTGTTTTGGTTGAGAAATGTGCTAGAATGAATAGGAGATGATAGGTTTTTACAATTTATACATTTTCTATATGCTTTGTGTTTTCTCTCGGTTTCCGTGCTGATTTCAGGTGCTGTGGCAATTTTCTGGGCGAGTTTGACTTATCCTATGTCGAAGAGGATCGAGAGAGGAAGCCGTAGCATTTTGCGGATTAATTTTCCGATGCCGGACGAGAGAGAACGAGCCAAAACCGTGAGAGCGCGCAAACTGCGAAATGTGGGCGGAAATGCACAAGTCAACCGAAAATGCACAAGTCAAACCTCTATTCAACTTTCCCGAAATTACAAATTTTACCCCACCTTCTCAACTCAAGTTTCTAGTATTTGCAATTTGACCCCAATTTGTGGGAAAACTATAAATAGCTAGTTATTTTCCTTATTTGGTATCTAACTTCACTTGTAATTCACTTGAGCACTTTCTCTTAGAACCCTAGCTATTTTCCCTCTTTCTACTTTGGTATTTTCAAATATTTGTGGATGATCAAGCTTGGATATTGAAGATTTGTGGAGCATTTCAATTCCTTTTCATTTACTTGTAATTTCTATTATGTTTTCTCTTATTTTCCATGGTTTAATTGCTAGAACTATGGCTAGCTAAGCTTGCATATGGCTCCAAGTGATGGATAATTTGATGTAGATGATAGGTATTAGATTCTAGGATGTTGATCTACCTTCCTCTTGGATTGCCTATGGATTGGGACTTTAATTTGAATGCATGAATAATTGATCACTAGGAGTGCATCTAAGGTGTTTGAGGGAATGCCTAGTAAGCTTCCTTTCATAGCACTTGGCATCAATCCATACCCATATCACTTGATTTCATATCATATAGTTCCTAGAAAGAATTAGATGAGTTGGATGAGAGTTGGTAGGTTATCTTAGACTATTTTGAGCTATTTGGAGTTGATAGAGTATTTAAAGGCTTAGAAAGCATTTGTTGCTCTATTGATCAACTTGTTAATCACCCTAGTAAGGTAGGTTAGCATATTTGATATAAGAAACCATCCATGGTGGATTAAATTGGTTTGAAGCATCTAGAATCTAAAACTTCATCATCATCATATTGGAAATCACTTGAATCCATGCCTTTTAATATTGATATTCTACATTCGCATTCTACTTGCCTTGTTTGCTTTACATTGTGGAGTTTACATTCCACTTTACTCTTTGTCTAGCTTAGTAAAAGACCAAATCATAATCATGTGCTTAGATAGTATAATGGAGACGATATAGACTACTTGATTTGTTATCGCCATATTCACTCCTTGTGGTTCGACTCGGACTACTAGCTAGTTCGGTATTATTGCTAGGCTAGAAATAGCTCTAGTCAACGGGCGTCCAGCGTGCAAAAGCCAATTCATGCAGTTCCATGAGTTGGACGTACGTCCAACTAAGTTGGACGACCGTCCAACTCCGGCGGCCAGTTGTACTTTCCTTTTATATTATAGGTTTTTACCTAGTATATATATTACCTCCTTGTACACGAATTCTACACATCTTTTACCCTCTTTTAGCTTAAGTTTTTACATTCAAACACTTTAGATTAGCATTTTATTGTTCGGATCCAAATTCTTCGTTCGTTGCAATTTAATTCAAGACTTCCTTTTATTTTGTGTTCTTCGTTCTTCGTCTAAATTTCGTAAGTTATTTTATTGCTTTCGTTTATTTGTCTTTAATTGTTTGCTTTCATCTAGATTCGATTTCTTAATTGCTTCGTTTAAATTCTTTAGTTTAATTTCATTCGTTTGGTTTTCAAATTCTAGTTTAGATTCGTTTTTCTTACGCTTTCAATTCCTTCGTTTTTAAAAGTTCTTAGAGTTAGATTTATTTATTTAATTTCCAGATTTTTAGATTTAGTTTAATTATGTTTAGATTCATTTTTGTTTTCTCCGTTGCTTCTTTTATTGTTTTCTTCGTTGCTTCCTTTATTGCTTTCTTTTCGATTCTTGCCTATGTAGATTTATTGTTTTCTTCTAGTTTAATTTTCTAGTTTATTTAGTTCGATTTACTTCTTGCTTTCTAGATTAGTTTATTTACTTGCTTTTATTTATTGCTTTGATTTATTTTCTTGCCTAGGATTTAAAACAAAAACCCAAAAATATCTTTTAATTGCTTTCTTAGTTTAGGTTGTTTTTACTACATAATTATTTGCCCTGTTAAGTTTTCCTTGAGATTCGATACTTAGGTTTTACTTGCTAGTGCTACGATAGGATTTCGTTCTATTGCGAACACTTTTTAGTGAAACAACTACGGTTTTCTCTGGAGTTGGTTTTTGAACAAAGATAGCTTAAGGAAAATAGTGCTTTTTCCGAGTTAGGCTAAGATTATGGTTAAAAGCTTAGATATTAGTTAGAATACAACTCCCCAATGGAGTCCCTTTTCTAATCTAATATGGTCTAGTAAGGTTCAACTATTAGCTCTATTTGCAATAAGGATAGGTTGGCAAGATAAGTAGAGTTAAAGATCTGAGTATCTGGTCGAACAGTGGGAGCGTAAACGTCCACACGAACGTGGCTTGCGATCTGCATTGTTTGGGCTGTTGAAGGTTTCAAAATTATTGGTTTATCAAAAGGTTACAATAATTTTCATTACGAATTGATGTATGATCTTTTCTTACTTGTGTCTACGTGTTTATTGCTTTTTCAGATATGACTTTAGGCCCGTTGATAAATGTTCTCACTTCGAGTCCTCTCACGGAATCCAACTATGTGGAGTGGAGGAAGAATCTCGATAATGTCCTCATTGATGAAGGGTACATATATGTACTCTCGACACCTCATCCTAAAGCCATCTCTAAAAATTTGACTGCCGAAGAAAAGAAGTTGCATGAGGCGTGGCACGAGGGAAACAGAGTGATTAGATGGCTAGTCATAATGTCTCTCACGCCGGGATTGCAGGCTTTGTGTTCTCACTTAGCAGATGCTGCGGATATCCTAGAACTTCTTGAGATCTTCTGTGAGTCAGATGATTTGAAGTTGGCTGAGGAAGAAGCGAGTGCACTTATGTTTGGTACTCAAACTATATCGGAGGATATTAGTGAGGCAAAGGTTCAAGGATGCACTGAGAGCTTGAAGAAAGAAGATGTCGTAAAGCCTGCCGAAGAAGCTAAGAAGCCTAAGGGAAAGGGCAAGTGCTTAAAGTGCAATGAGAAAGGACACTGGAAGGCTGACTGCCCTCTAAAGAAGAAGAATTATGGTACGTCATTCACATACGTAACTGAAACATGCTTAGCTGCAAGTTCTACCCAGACTTGGGTAGTAGGTACGAGAGCAACTAACCATGTATGTTACTCCTTGCAGGGGTTTCTGCAGACAAGGGAGCTGAGTGATGACGAGATTACCATCTCCATGGGCGATGCATCGAGAGTTGCAGCTGTCTCGAAGGCTGTGAGTGCTTGTTTACTGTATGAGCTGAAATCTCAAGTAGTGTTCTACTCTTCTCCGTCTTCGACCTTCACTATTTATAGGCGGAGGGATGGACAGGAGCCGTTGATGGTTGGTGGCTTTGTCCCTCCTTCGCTCGACAGTACTCGCCTTTGACCTGCAGCTTTTTAGACGCGCGCGTTGCCTCTTTGCCGAAAATGGCTAAGAGCCAAGTTCAACAGTAACTGGAGAGCCCAGTACTGTAGCGGCGGCTCTGGCGGTCAACTCCGTTACTCCATTCTTCGATTGCCACGTGGAGATCCGCAATTAATGTCTTGATCTTCACTGGACTTTGAGTTTGAACTCGTAGTTAGAATGGGCGGGAGATTTGATCTATCACTTTCAGTTAGGTAGAGGCTCACTTCGCTTTAGAATCTAGAGCGTCCGCCTGGATGAGTCGCTTCATGTCATACTGTAGCGTTCGCTTGAAAACAGATTTCTTAAGCGTCCGCTTTAGTAAAAGTTGACTCGCTTTGACTTCTACTGTAGCGCTCGCTTTTCTTCGCTTTGGCAGACTTGCTTTGATTTTACTGTAGCGCTCGCTTCGCTTCGCTTCGGCAGACTCGCTTCACTTCAAAACACACTCAAGCGAGTGGCCTTCACTTGAAAATCTAGCAGTCTAAATTCTAAGCGTCTAAAGCAAAAATTCAAGCCTTCCTAACATTATAGGCTTAAAAAAATTCTAACCTATCTAAATCAAAATAGGGTCGCTTGGGAATAGGATACATAGAGGGTTTTGGGATCGAATCAAAACATATACATTTTTAATCAAAGCGTCCCGTTATGTTCCCCCTTAACATTTGATCCTTAACAATTCCCAACACAAGGTTATCATCAGGTCAAGATGTATCCATCAGATACCCCAAAGGCCACATTTGGGGTCTGCGCTGGGACATTCGGTTTCCAAAGCATGCCTTTCGGTTTGAAAAATGCAGGTGCAACCTACCAAAGGATGATGGACAAGATCTTTAAGAACCAAATTGGCAAGAACATGTAAGTATATGTTGATGATATACTAGCCAAGAGTGTGCGTGCCCAGGACCATATTGAAGGAACCATATCTGATCGGTGAAGATCGGTTCGCCCGAGGATCTATTTCGGATATCTAACTATCGAATTAAACCTATCATGCTCCTATGAATTTAGTGCGGAATCATAGGGGGTTTATAGATCGATTACCTGAAGAAGTAGAGAACTCGCAAATAGATCTTCTGATCTGTATCCCTGCTCGATTCTGACGTTGGATGGACAACGATCTTCGGAATCAGCCACGGAAAACGGGATCCCCACCGAACTACTCTGCCCGGCCGCGCGTTTCTCTCTCTCTAACCCTAGCCTCCCTTTCTAGTTCAGAATATTTAAGTGCACTCGATTATTCTGATCATTAGGTTTGAACAAGCCCTTGAGGGGGTATATATAGAGAAGACCAAGTGAGACTTGGGCTTAAGTTGCAGGCCAGGCCTGCAACACATGGACTAGCCGTCCATAGCAGTATAGGCGCCCTCACTGGGCCCAATCAAGTGGTGGCCCACTTATTCCTTATACTGTGGCCTGTTGAGCTTTTTGGGCAGGGACCTACTAGCTGGTAAAACCGAGGACTCCCAATGGCTAAATTCTCCATACTCAGCCCAGAGTATAATTTAGTCCATACGTACTAAAACATTCCACTAGAGTAATAGTACTGAATTACCTGTTTTACCCCTGTTGAGTTCAGGGCTAGTATTAGACTTAGCGACCCCCATATTTAAGATATCCCACATCCGTTGATTAACTTAGAGCTTCTGACTGCTCGTGTTATTCAACTTCTTTTATATTCCTGAGTAGTACCATTCATACCTTACTCATCATACCAGAATTTAATCCACCTGCAGGGTTTAGTATGATAGTCCTTATGAATTCCTCAGGGGATGTGATCAACCTGTTCTACCAGGATATGGTGCTCTGTTGCAGTTGCACTAAGAGTCGTACTAGTTATAGTTGCTTCCCAAGATACGGAGCATATTGAGTTACAGATGCTCTGAACTCTCACCCATGGTAAATCAAAGAAGCAGACTATAACTATACACCCTTAGGACTCAACTAGAGTTAAGGTTCATCTTAAGTCACCGAGGTCTTGATTCTTTCTACATTCGGTCAGAATAGAAGAATACACCTCACCGTGATCCTATCAGTACACGCACGTACTAGTATAGACAAGTAGCCAAGACAAGCTACTTATGCAGCCTATACTACAGCCTAAACCGACAGTTATATCCAGAACTGTCTCGACTGTGATACCCTTTTGTATCTCATGAGGAACTTGCAACTATGGTCTTCTGTGATCTACAACACACCATAAAGCCTACAACTTTGAGATAATGGATAGATGTTTGATGGATAGATAACAATTCATACTTAATCAGATAGAAGATTGTTAGTGGTTATGGACAACACATGCATACAAGCTAAAAGGCCTGCTTTCTAGTATACAAATCCATCAATCTCCCACTTATACTAAAGCAAACTTTTAGTATATCATGTGACAAAAGGCTAAGTGTCTACAATCTAGCATCTATTACACATCTTCTCCCACTTATACTCAAAGTTTACTAGTGTGGGTGGCGCCCCAGTCCCATTCCTTCGACATGCTTGTCGAACACCTTGACTGGTAAGCTCCTTGTGCATAGATCCGCTAGATCTACTGTTGAAGGGATTATCTCTACTTCCCCTTTACCTCCTTAGACGATTTCTCGTACAATGGTACTCTCTATGTTGTTACTTGCCTTGTGAGCTCTGAGTTCCATGCAGTTTGCAACTGCTCCAACATTATCACAACACGGTGTGATACCTTTGGGCAAACTGGGAACCAGATCTTGCTCATTCAGGAAGTGCAGGAGCTTCACAACCTTTTTGTGGCGTTACAAGAAGCCACATAATCGGCTACATGGTGGAGTTTCTGCGACGCCCTCCCGCGTCACACTCTTCCAAGTGACAGCTCCACCTCCCAAGGTGAACACATAGTCCGAGGTAGATTTCCTCTCATCTCGATCAGCCTGGAAGTCTGAGTCCGTATACCCTATCGGGATCATCTCATTGGACTGATAAACAAGCACATGATCTCTTGTCCTCTTGAGATACTTCAATATGTGCTTAACAGCCGTCCAATGTCCCTGATCAGGTTTAAACTGATATCTAGCCACCATGCCAACCGCATAGCAGATATCTGGTCTAGTACACAGCATTGCATACATGAGACTCCCGACCTCGGAAGCATACGGTATAGTCTTCATGTCCTTTATCTCCTCTTGTGTCTTCGGACACATGTCCTTAGATAGAGGTATGCCATGTCTGAAGGGAAGAAAACCCTTCTTGGCATTTTGCATGCTGAAACGGGCGATCACAGTATCTATACATGAAGCTTGGCTTAAGCCTAACATCCTCTTACGGCGATCTCTGATCATCTTGATCCCTAGGATGTAACATGCTTCTCCCAAGTCTTTCATCTGAAACTGTTCAGACAACCAATCCTTTACGCCTGATAACACGTTCACATTGTTGCCAATGAGAAGTATGTCATCTACGTACAGTACTAAGAATACCACGCTTCCGTCCGAACTGAGCCTGTAAACACAGCTTTCGTTTAAGCACTGGACAAATCCGTAGGATTTAATCACTCCATCAAAAAGCATGTTCCAGGACCTGGATACTTGCTTAAGTCCGTATAAGGACTTCTTAAGCTTCCATACGAGATGCTCCTGGCCATCTCTCACATAACCTTCTGGTTGGCGCATATATATGTCCCTACCTTTTTCAAGGTACCCATTCAAGAACGCAGTCTTGACGTCCATTTGCCAAACCTCTAGGTCTAAATGTGCCGCCATGGACAAGAGTATTCTGACGGACTTAAGCATGGCAACCGGCGAAAATGTCTCATCGTAATCGATTCTCTCATTCTGAGTGAATCCTTTCGCCACCAATCTAGCTTTGAAGGCTAAAACCTTCCCGTCAGGTCCTCTCTTACTCTTGTACACCCACTTGCAACCGATGGTCTTTACCCCATCCGGCAGCTCCGCAAGGTCGTACACGTCCATGTTAACTATGGATTCTATCTCCGAATCCATAGAAACTCTCCAGCAATCTACATCCTCGTCCTCCATCGCTTCCTTGTAAGTCCAGGGGTCGATCTCATCATGTTCGATACCCGAGAGCAGTTCAGTGGATTCTCCCACGAACATGAAACGGTCCGGTTGACGAACAACCCTCCCACTGCGACGAAGTGATGGTGGAGATATAGTATCGGATAAGGGTGCAGTTAGTGGTATAATCTCTTGTACACTCGGCTATTCTGGAATACTGGCTACTGCTGATGCTCGCAACTCATCGAGCATTATTTCACTCCTTGTCCGATGGTTACTAATAAAGTCCTCCTCCAGGAATCGGGCATTAGTGCTCACAATGACCTTCTGATCCTGGGGGCTATAGAAATAACCTCCTTTCGTTCCCTTTGGATATCCTACAAATAGCCTAACCTCAGTCTTAGACCTCAATTTGTCGGCCTCCTTAGTCAGGACGTGTGCTGGACATCCCCTAACCCGAATATGACCCAAGCTGGGCTTACGCCCTGTCCATAATTCGGAAGGAGTTTTAACTGTCGACTTTGTAGGTACTAGATTGAGGAGATAACCTGCTGTTTCCAAGGCATATCCCCAGAACGAAATTGGCAAGGATGCATAGCTCATCATCGATCTCACTGTATCTAAAAGAGTACGATTCCGTCTCTCAGCTACACCGTTCTGTTGGGGAGTACCGGGCGTAGTTAACTGAGATGAAATCCCATTCTCTGACAAGAAAGTTCGAAACTCAGTTCCGAGGTACTCGCCACCTCTATCAGAGCGAAGTGACTTGATACTTCTACCCGTTCTCTTCTCCACTTCCGCTTTGAATTCCTTGAATTTATCAAAGCATTCGTACTTCCTGTGGAGCAGGTAGATATAACCGTATCTTGAGTAGTCGTCAATAAACGTGACGAAATACTCGTAACCTCCTCGAGCTTGAACGGACATCGGTCCACACAAGTCAGAATGAACCAACTCTAAGAGCTCTTGGGCTCGATATCCTATGGACTTGAAAGGTCTAGTCACCATCTTTCATTCCAAACATGATTCACACGTTGATAAAGGTTCTATTTGGAAAACACCTTCTTTTATCAACCTTTGAATCCTCTTTTGGTTGATGTGACCCAATCGTAAGTGCCATAATAGAGTTTGGTTCGTTAGAGACGGATTCTTCCTCTTTTTAGTATTCAATGATGAGGAAGCATTATAAGAAGAAGAATCATTCATAGGACAAGTAATGGTATAGAGTGACCGGGACAATGTGCCAGAAACTATAACCTCATTGTTTTTCATGATAGAAACGCCTCTATCAAAAACAACTGAATATCCGTGAAAGTTTCGAGACCGAAACTAAGTTTCGCCACAAGGCAGGCACATATAAAATGTCTCTCAAAACCAAAACAGGACTATCAAATGATAAATGAATGTCTCCAACCGCGATAGCTGCAACTTTCGATGCATCGCCCACGGAGATGGTAATCTCGTCATCACTCAACTCCTTTATCCGCAGAAAACACTGCAAGGTGTAACACATATGATCAATTGCTCCCGTATCTACTACCCCAGCCAGGGTATCACATGCAGTTGATCATTTCCCAGTATGGCATACCAAAATTCTTCTTCTTTAGAGGGCAGTCAGCCTTCCAGTGTCCTTTCTTGTTGTATATGAAGCACTTGCCCTTCCCCTTTGGCCTTTCTTGCCATCGGTAGGCTCAGTACCTTTATCTTCTTCCAAGCTCTTGTTAACTTGCTAGTGTTTGTCACCTTATTCCTCACTTTCATCTTTTGATGCCGTCTGAGGAGCAAACATAAGCACACAAGCTTCTTGACTCGCAAGTTCCATATCATCCAATTTCTAGAAGATTTCCGGGAGTTCTGGGATTTCTGCAATATCTGCCAAGTGAGAACACAAGGCTTGCAACCCTGGCGTCAGAGAGTATTTGACTAATATTAGTCGAATCGTTACTCTCATGCCACAACTCGTGTAACTCTCTATCTTCAATCGATGATACTAGAGCTTTCAGATAAGGTGTAATGAGTACTAACTTGTACTCTTCATCAACAAGGACAATATCGAGATTTATTCCTTCACTCCAAATAGTTGGAATCCGTGAGAGGACTCGAAGTGAGAACATTTATCAACGGGCCTAAAGTCATATCTGATAAAGCAATAAACACGTAGACACTCGTAAGAATAAGATCATGCATCAATTCGTAACGAAAATTATTGTAACCTTTTGATAAACCAATAATTTCGAAACCTTCAACAGCCCAAACAATGCGGATCGCAAGCCACGTTCGTGTGGACGTTTACGCTCCCACTGTTCGACCAAATACTCGGATCTTTAACTCTACTTATCTTGCCAACCTATCCTTATGGCAAATAGAGCTAATAGTTGAACCTTACTAGACCATATTAGATTAGAAAAGGGACTCCGTTGGGGAGTTGTATTCTAACTAATATCTAAGCTTTAACCACAATCTTAGCCTAACTTGGAAAAAGCACTATTTTCCTTAAGCTATCTTTGTTCAAAAACCAACTCCAGAGAAAACCGTAGTTACTGTTCCAAGCAAGCCACGTTAGTGTGGACGTTTACTCAGAAAAGCTCCCACTTCTCATTTTGGTTAGAACATTTTTGTTAAGAAACCCTAAGTCTGGCGAACTCGTTCGTTACGATGTGCAAGCCACGTTCGTGTGGACGTTTACACACTCGTACCAAACTTCACCTTAAGGTCAGTTGTGGAGGTCTTAACATTTTATTTTTTTTTATACCAAAAAATGTTTTTATCTGCTTAGTATTTTTCTTTCAAAAGGTTGTCGACATGCTCGATCACGTTGTCACATAATCCTAAGCATAATTTTCTAAACGCAGCAAGTAAACCATGCTCGCAGAAAATTAAAACATGCTTATATTGACAATCCTAAAACATTCTCGACTAAGCGCAATTTAGTTCACCTTGACAGGCAAGACATGCTATAATAATTTAAATTGCATCCATAGCATGCTTAAGAAAAACGAGATAAAAACAAAAATAAAACTCGCTTTTCGTGGTGTGACGACCCGTCTAAACTATTACATGAAATAATAAAATTCGAAACAGGCTTCGGTCTTGAAGAAGTCCTCCGATTTGATCTCCCGTTTCTCCCCGAAAATAAATAAATTAATTAAATAATTTATTCGTTGCCATTGGACTTCTCTAACCGAGATTGGGCCCACACTACGTGACCCAAAACTCTCGAAAAAACCTAAACCGCGCTCGTTTCACTCTCATGGGCCCACGAACCCGAAACCGAACCTAACACGGCCCGAATTCGTGACTGGGCCCGAGCCCGAACGCTGGAGGCAGCCTGTAAACGCGAACGGGCCGGGTTTGAAACCCTAGGCCCATCCACGGGCTAGGGCACGGGCGCGCAAGGCTGCCCGCGCCGCGATCGACGGCGTGAGGCGCTGCCGCCGGCCGCCTCCGCCTCCCTGGCGCCGCTACTGCTGCTGGACGTCGTTTCCTGCCGGTGACACGGCCGGCAATCGTCTCGGCGAGGCTCGCGGCGTAGAACCCTTACTAGGGTTCCGCCGCGGCACCCCTCACCTCGCTGCCGCCGTTCCAGCCGCCGGCGACGTCCGCCGCGGCTCCTGCTGCTGGTGTTGATGTCGCCGGTGTGCTCCGCCTCCCTGGACGCTGCCTCCGCCGTCGCCTTCAGCCGCGTTAACCCGCGGCAGAAACCCTCGCGGGTTCTGCCGCCGCTGCTGCTCGCTCCGGCGCCGTCTGCTGCCACCATCAACGACGGCGACCACGTGGAGTCCGTCACTGGACTCCGTGGCCGTCGTCTCCGGCGACCATGCAGGCCTCAGAGGCTGCCGCGGCGTCGAGCCCTAACTAGGGTTCCGCCGCGGCTCTCTCACTCGCTGCCGTGCTTCTCGCCGCCGTTCCCGACCTGCTCCACCTCCCTCCGACGACATGCAGGCTCCAGCAGCCTGCTGGAGCCCCGTCGATCACCGGAAAACGGGGAGACAGCCTGTTGGGCGGCTGCACGCGCGCGTGCGCTGGCG
The DNA here is from genome assembly GCA_029379335.1 of Thymus mandschuricus. Taxonomy (NCBI): domain Eukaryota; kingdom Viridiplantae; phylum Streptophyta; class Magnoliopsida; order Lamiales; family Lamiaceae; genus Thymus; species Thymus mandschuricus. The sequence continues at coordinate 17,354,785 of CM057075.1, read as the reverse complement.
CGTGGCTCTCACGCGCTGCCGCGTGCGGCGATCGTCCTTTGGTGTTCGTATCCTCGTTCTTCGTGTTCTTCGTCTCGTCCAGCAGGTACAAACGAAAAACAACAAAAAATATCTATCTAATCCTATTCTAGATCGCACCTTATTATCTCGCGATCAAAAATTACATAGATTGCCAAATCGGCCCCGAAAAATGACAAACACCACGAAAAGCGACATCCTAATCGATCTAACATGCATAATAATCGATAATTACTCAGATAGAGCCGAAAATCTGATCCTTGGCTCTTATACCAACTGAAGGAACCATATCTGATCGGTGAAGATCGGTTCGCCCGAGGATCTATTTCGGATATCTAACTATCGAATTAAACCTATCATGCTCCTATGAATTTAGTGCGGAATCATAGGGGGTTTATAGATCGATTACCTGAAGAAGTAGAGAACTCGTGAATAGATCTTCTGATCTGTATCCCTGCTCGATTCTGACGTTGGATGGACAACGATCTTAGGAATCAGCCACGGAAAACGGGATCCCCACCGAACTGCTCTGCCCGGCCGCGCGTCTCTCTCTCTCTAACCCTAGCCTCCCTTTCTTGTTCAAAATATTTAAGTGCACTCGATTATTCTGATCATTAGGTTTGAACAAGCCCTTGAGGGGGTATATATAGAGGAGACCAAGTGAGACTTGGGCTTAAGTTGCAGGCCAGGCCTGCAACACATGGACTAGCCGTCCATAGCAGTATTGGCGCCCTCACTGGGCCCAATCAAGTGGTGGCCCACTTATTCCTTATACTGTGGCCTGTTGAGCTTTTTGGGCCAGATCAGGGATCTACTAGCTGGTAAAACCGAGGCCTCCCAATGGCTAAATTCTCCATACTCAGCCCAGAGTATAATTTAGTCCATAAGTACTAAAACATTCCACTAGAGTAATAGTACTGAATTACCTGTTTTACCCCTGTTGAGTTCAGGGCTAGTATTAGACTTAGCGACCCCCATATTTAAGATATCCCACATCCGTTGATTAACTTAGAGCTTCTGACTGCTCGTGTTATTCAACTTCTTTTATATTCCTGAGTAGTACCATTCATACCTTACTCATCATACCGGAATTTAATCCACCTGCAGGGTTTGGTATGATAGTCCTTAATGAATTCCTCAAGGGATGTGATCAACCTTGTTGGTCCCGGTTTGTTAATAGGAAAAATACGTAGAGGGGGGGGGGGGGTGAATACGTATTTTGAAGTTTTTCAACTTCAAATCCCTTAACTCAGAGTAACAAGTAAAGAGCTCTTTTTGAAACTTAAGACCTAGCTGAAGCTAGATCTACAGTACGTAGCTTGCCTACTTGACCGAAGTGAATACTTGATCAAGAGGGAGTCTTTACTCGTATGTGCGGAATTTCGTGAGCTATAATCTTTCCTAAGTAATTGAAAATCCAAGTTAAGTTTGTTTATATGCACGTGCAATGGATAATCGAATACTGTAAAGAGATTAAGGTAAGAGAGATACGACACGAAGATTTATAGTGGTTCGGAGATAACGCTCCTACGTCCAGTTTGTTGCACGACGGCAACTGTTCTTTTCACTCAAGAACTTGAAGGTTACGGGTCCTTTAAAAACCTGGTCGAGATCGGGCTTCACTCGCCTAGATCAAACGACAGACGTAGTGATTGCGGGTTCACTACACAAACCTAACAAAGACTGCAAGCTTCACTCGCTTCAGTCGAACAGGGAGATTGCGGGCTCTCCTTACAGCCTAGCTTCGATCGAGCTTTACACAAACGATGTAAGTGTAAGCTTGGATCTCAACTCTACGATCGAGGCTTCTTCAATCGATGAAAGAAGGGCCTTGGATCTGGACAACCTAACGACAACACTCAAAAACCTAACAGACAAAGTATAGGGTTTTTGGTTGACGACACACTATGAAGACCTCTTTACAGTAGATGCAAAGATTGGCTAGAGTTCTTCTTCTAAGCTTTGGATATATGAAGTGGGCTTAGAATCTAAGTGTGAAGGTTGTGAAGACGAGTTCCGATGAACTGGAAACTCGGAGAACACTGGAAAACAAAGACTCGAAGATTGCTATGAAAGCTGGGAGTGTTTGTTTGCTGTATGCGCTCGAATGCTCAGGTAGTGTTCTACTCTTCTTCGTCTTCGTCCTTCACTATTTATAGGCGGAGGGTTGGCTGAGATCCGTTGCTTGGTTGGTGGCCTTGTCCCTCCTCCTCTCGACAGTACTTGCGCAGGCTGGCAACTTTTCAGATGCGCAGTTTTGGATTTTTGCCGGAAATGGCTAAGTTCCAATTTCAACAGTAACTGGAGCGACCCAGTACTGTTACGGCGCCTTGTCGGCCTGGCAGTCAACTCTTCCGCTCCACTCCGCCTTCGACACGTGGAGATCTCGTAATTAATGCTACGATCTCCTGTTGACTGGAGTTCAAAATATGGGCGGGAGTTGTGCTGTCGCTTTCTGGTAGGTAGTGGCTCGCTTCGCTTTGAAGTTGTAGCGGCCGCTCTGAAGTGAGTCGCTTCACAGTCAAATTTGTAGTGAGTCACTTGAGAAATAAATTTCCCATGACACTACTAAATTAAGTGTTGACTCGCTTCGGCTTTTCTTTGTAGCGCACGCTTCGCTTCGCTTTAGTGGGTTCACTTGATTCCACTGTAGCGATTGCTTCGCTATTCTGTTCTTCGACACGCTTCACTTCAGTATGCTTGGCTTGCTTCGCTTTGAAAAACACACTCAAGCGAGTGGCCTTCACTTGAACTCTTGAAGCCTTATCTAAGCAAAATAAAAGAGCCATCCTAACAGAGTAGGCTTAGAAAAATTCTAACCTATTAACTACATCAAAGTGGGTCACTTGGGAGTTGGACACTTGGGGTTTTGGGATCCAATCAAAACAAATGACTTCGTTTATCAAGTATCCTACATAGTTCCCCCTTAACAAGTTGGTCCATAACAATTCCCAACAATTTCCCCCTTTTTGATGATGCCAAAACCCAAAGGCTAAGACTTAGAAAATTCCAGCCTATCTAACTGTGAAGGGAACTCCAAGCGACTGCTTCCTTTGCAGCTTCGTTTGTAAATTTTCTAAGTTCCTTTCCCTTTTTTTTTCGGTTAAATTATTTGAGTTTGTGGCAAAAGGTAAGGTCATTCACAAAGCAGGTAAATGACAAATTTTGACAGAAATTGAAATTTGATAGATGAACAAGCAGTTCACATAGTCAAAAATATGAAACTTGAAACTCAACGGTTTCCTGCAGTTTCATCACGTTTCTTCTTCTCCTCCTCTTTCTTTCTTCTTCTCTGAATAGTAAGCAGATCGGACATTCAACTCCATTGTCCGGATGTTGTACTGGTTGTCTCTCCAGCTTTTCTCCAATCTTAGTGCTTCATCCACTTCTGCATCAATTTCCTTTCGATTAGGAATCTCTGAATTTGGTTTGAGAGGCATAGGAAACTTTTTCGCAGCTGGCACTTTGACAATAAGTGGAAGGGGTTTTGCTTCTTCTGCCAACGTGAAGATCTTTCGCCTCAATCTCTCATTGTATTGATGCAGGAAGTTGCTGAGAGCCTCCATTCTAGGACACTTGTCTTGATACGGTACTACTTTCCACCAGTAGTAGGCTTTTATGAACTTATCCTTTAGAATTAGCCAAGTGTCGAGAAGGTCTCTTGGGATGAAATCCTCGATTTGTCTGGAGTCCGGATGATGATCTCTCCGCATAGCCAGCTCCTCTTCTGTCCTGCTTTTCAACTCCTTCATGATTGAGTTAAATTGTGTGCTGGCATCACCATTCCACTTCGGAAGCATATCGTTAATTCGCTTCCGAATGAAGTCATGCTCTTCAGTCGAGTAGCGACCGGAATTGATCATTTCTTTCAGCGTAACTCTGCCAGTATCCATCCAGGCTTGGAGGTTGACAGCATCAGACTCTTCAGGCAAGTGAGGAATGTAAGCACTGCGCGTGATGGCAGATTGGATGAGCCTTACTTCATTCCATTTGGACTCGATCCGTTCATCCAATTTCATCAGTCTTTTCTCCCTTACTTCCTCATCCTTCTCCCTTCTTCTCTTCTTCTCCTCTGTCTTCTTTTGCCTCTTCTCGAAGCGACTAGCCTTCTCTTTGACCACTTGCTGCATTTTCTGACGTTTGGCAGTAGTGTCATCTTCCTTTGTTTCAGGCGTTGATCTCTTCAAGGAAACTTTCTGAACAGGAGGTGGCGGTGGTGGCATTTGAGTTGCAGTTTCTTTGGCAGGAACAATTCCAGCCAATGCTGAAGTGAGTGCCTGTGCAGAGACAGGGGCAGAGGGCGAAGCAACCGTTCGCGAAGATGAAGCGGGTGCATGCAAAGATGCACCATCTTGAGTGACAGTTCTTTTGAGCTCAAGCTCCACTTCCAAGGCTCGTGCGTAGGCTTCATCCTGTGCAATCTGTCGCTCCCTTTGTTCTTTGGATAAAGGAACACCAGGAATAACGGGATGAGTGGCGATTGATGAACCTAACAGTTTTCCGGCCGTCGGCAAGCGGGGCTCCTCCGTAACCTTCTCTTTGCCATTTGTCCTTGCTAGTTCAGTTCTAGCTTCATCAGCCATTTCCTCCACTGCACTACTTCCTCCTTCTAGCATCTTCTCAATCTCAATGATTTCACACCCTCCAGACCCTCCAACACCTCCTTCGATCAAGCCTCTGGCTTCGATCGCCCTTCCTGCGTTGCTCGATCCTCCAACTTCACTTGATTGAATGAGAGCTTTTTCAATGTTTTCCCCCTTTTTGGCATCATCAAGACTGCCGGGGGCGATTGTAAACACCGTTCCGCTGATGGATTGGTGAATGTTTGTCAGCTTGCCTAGCACATCTTGTAGCATCTTTTCAGACCGTGCTGCAAACACATTTTCCTTGGCGAGGACGAGCTCTGCTGTCTTTATAGAAATTTCTTCAAGGAGATACTTGCACTGGTCCTCTCTCTCCTTTACCGACCGCATCAAGTTTTCTAATGGTTCTACTGCTCCGAAGCGAGCATCCAGCTCCGTTTCAATATCCGCACGGATAAGCTTGCTCTCTTCCTCCAGCTTGAGGTTGAAGAAGTTCTGCGAAGCTTCCAGTTCCGCTTGAGCAGTGGCAAGAGCGTTTTTTGGTTTTTGCTTTAAGGTCACATAGACCTGGGCAGCTCCAGCCATGCGGGCAGCAAATTCTCCGGCCGTCTTTTGTGCCTTCTCGATGTCATTAGCAAGTTGAGCCTGCTTGAGAGCTACATCGAGACTAGCTTTCCTTCGGCTGTTCAACTCGGCATTTGCTTCGTCAAGCTTGCTGGTGAGGATTTCAACTTCTTTTTCAAGACTGAGAGCTTTCACTTTTCCTCTCGTCAGCTCGCTCTCCAGCTTCCTTATCTTTTCCTCATTATTGGAGATCTGCTTCTCCATCTTCTCAACATTACCAGTTGCTTTGTTGATATTCTCTCTGTACTTGTTTCTCATGATCCTCTTCTCCTCCTTTTCTGACTCCACCACCTTCTCTAGCTTCTCCTTCTCTCCACTCACTTCCACCAACTTCGTGTTTACTTCCCTAAGCCTGCTTCTCTCAGCATCTAGGGATTGGTTCATTTCCTGACTTCCTTTCTCTAACTCCTCTACCTGCTTTGACAAACTTGCTTTCTCATTCAAAAGCTTTGTCTTTTCCACAACTAACTCCTCCATTTCCGTCTTCCTCTTGTCACAAACTGCACGCAGATTAGTGACCTCCAATACTTTCGAAGTTAGCTCAGCATCCTTCTTGGTGATCTCATTTTGCAAATTAGAGATCACCGCGTCTTTTTCTCTTACTTCAGCTTCATGATCCTTGATCAACCGGAGCTCATGTAGTGAAGGCTCACGCTCTGGGATGTGCGCATCGGGATACTCCATCTTTACTCTTGCATCAAGCGCCTCCCAGTACTTTGCCTCACTGAGGAAGGTGTGGAAACCGTCTACTTGGGCAAATTTGAGCACTTCAACCTCCATGGCTTCTATCACCTCTTCTTCCATCGCCTTGCGCAGGTTAAAGATTTTATAGAACTTTGTTCCTCTGTACGTGATGTACGTGAGGAAATCTACTGCGCGGGTGAAGAAGTCATCGGCCATTTTCACAGAGAGGTATCGCTCACGGATGAGCTCGGCAGCTTGTTCTCGGTCCTTCAGGTACCGGTCAAGGACCAATTCCTTTTCGGTTGGAGTTTGGGAAGAATCTGGGATGATGTTGGGATAGGTGTTGATAGTTTTGGCAGTTTGGGCGGTATCAGCGCTTTCGGCTGATGAGGATTGAGAGCTGGGGGTGGAAGCTTCAGTAGCTTCAGGTTGGTTGGATTCTGGTTGAGGATTGAGTAGGACAGAGAAAAGTTTGTAGGCATCGGTGAGGTCCGTGCCTAGAAAAGGTATGTTAGGAATTTGAAAAGATGAGTGGGTTGATTCTTGTGGTGAGGATGATGTTTGAGTGATGGGAATGGCAGTGGTTGATGTTTGAGGTTCTGGTAGCGGCTGGGTTTGGGTTTGAATTTGGATAGAGGGTGATTGGATTTTGGTTGGTGAAGACTGAGGTAGATCCTTTTCCGGTGAGGGTTGGGGATTTTCTTCTTCAACGATCTTCTCGAGCGGCTGCTCCTCAGCCTCGCTCGTTCCGATTATTGTTGAAACACTTCTCAATCGTTGAGGCTGCTTAGACCTTGCTTTCCTCGATACTCGCTTCAATGGTGACGAAGCTTCGATTTCTTCTTCCGCCTCGCTGCAGGATTCAGCGACTGGAACAGAAGGAAGAACTATCACATCAACACAATCCTGGTCCATCGGAAGCTTCTCAGATTTCCACGAATCAAAGTAGAGAGTGTTCTTCTTGTATGGAGCAGTATCTGTCCATGGCATGTCTTTGAACAGTTTTTCCAGGGCGTAGGAGATCCTGGAGAAAAACTTCAACTTTCCTTTGCGGACGATTTCACTCGTGCTTCCCTTCTCGTATTCGAAATCCGCCGCAACTTCATGAATCTGGTTGATAAACCAGCGATGCCAGTTGAATTTTGTTCCATTTAAGCTGTCTACAATTACGGAGGTGGCGTAGATCTTGGTGTCTGACAGTTGGCTGAGCGAACCAACTCCACAGAGAATGGACTTCGTGTACATCTCGCAGATCAGATTGAATGGAGCCTTCAAGTCGCTTCTGATGTTGCTCAACTTAGGGTTCCCAAACTTTACACCTCTTTGTTTGGCGAAGCGAGCATACTCCACCTGAGTTGACATGCCCAGTTCTGACAGAGATACTGGTCCGGTTGACGGCAAATCGAATACTCGTGCTATCCTGTCTAGCTCGATCTCCACGGGTGTTCCTCTCAGTGGATGAGAGAAAGTTGACGTATCTTCTCCCTTTTTGAGATTCAGAAGAACCTCGGCAACGGCCTTGCTCAGAATCTTTTGCGGCTTGGCAGTCACGAACTTCCACAGGCCGGCCGTGGTCACAGCCCTGCGGAGAAAGCCATTCTCCATTACCACATCTTCATTAAGATGCGGTTCAATGAAGACGTTGTCGTCGAGGTTTTTCAGGAATTCCTTCATTGTTTCAGTTTTCTCCTTCTTTCCCATGGTGTATACTTGTAGAGAGGGTTGAGAAAAAGTTAAGGCTTTGAGGGATTTTAGGTTTGAGATTTCAGAGGTGCAGAGGTTTCACTAGAATGGTAGTTTTGGGACTTTGAAATTTTTCTGCAGCCTTTGATGTTGCATATATATAGAACTAGGGTTCGGCTGATGAGGCAGGGGCAAGACAGTAAAATCTTCCAAGATCCTGTGCAGGGGCGGCAGACCTTCGGTGATGGATCTGACGTGTCCGGCGTCATCACTGAAAAGTGAACCGCCAATTTGGTTTGACGTGGCCACGTGGCAGATTTTGATTCGTCTCTTCCAATAGTAGTCAATCCAGCGGTTGAGATTTAGAGACGGTTCAGATTCGACGTGGATTGAGTGCGGTTTTTCCCACTTTCCTCGGCTTTGACGTCCATGCGCCTGTCGTTTCTTCTTCTACGCGCCGCTGCATTAAATGTTTGGCAGAAAGTAAAATAGGCACTCGAGTGCTGACAGCTCATACGCTTCGCTACGTATCCGCTTGCTTCGAGTGTAGCCGCTTCAGCATCCACTCGCTTGCGGAGTACTCGCTTCACGTGACTGTTCCGCACTCGCTTGCGATGGCTAGCTTTGAGTGACGTAGCACTCGCTTGGCCATCTGAAGCGACTGGAATAAGAAACTGAATTTCTTTACTTAAATTTAAAATGTTTTTGACTAACATACTTCGAGGATAAACAAGAGTGTTTTCCTCTTTGTATTTGTGTCAGATTCATTTCATATTTTCCACGTAGCGAGTGAAGGTTTCTAGCACGCTTCAGCTCACTTAGTGTACTTAAAATTGAAACGCTTACCAGTCAATCTCACTTCGTAGGAGATTGATACCACTTATTTGAAGACTTCTTTTGATTTTGGACTTCAGATTGTAGAATCCACTTGTTTGCTTTGAAGCTTGTTGATGCTACCCGATTCGTAATTCAACTTCTTGGCATTAGTCTTCACGGCATTCATCTTCCTCTACGAATTAGAGAGTCCTCCATCGAAGTGAATGAGGGAGGAAATGAATATAGTACACAAGCTTACTACAACCCGAAGGGAGTATCACGTAAGTGTACTTATTCACGACGAATGGGGGATGAGTACAAGTCCTTATCTCAGAGCAGAGATGGACAGGATGACAATGAGAATGCTCTGACAAGACAATCTCTTATTTTACGCAGAAGCATGTCACCAGCCCTGCAACCTTTTGAATAAAAAGGTAAACCTTCAAGCATCCTCCTACATGCTACAGAATGAACTTGCAATCGACTCGCTTTGACCCAAGCTTGGGCAAATTGAGGTGATGCAAAATTCAAAGAGAGAGGGGAATGGATAGACATCCGGCAGCTCAACTCAGTAAAGAGTGAGTAAGGAATGAACATTTATCCACGATGAAGGAGATGAGAAGACTTGCTCCTCTTCGGCGGAAAGATGGGAAGAGGACACAAGGTCTAGGTGCCAGCCCTGCCTAAGCTTTCACCATTTTTACGTGGGAAGGCCCGATACAAGACCCCACAACCGTTACTAGAAACGGCACTTGCGAGTGTTTATACCCACTCGCTAGGAATCCTAGGCTAGGTAGCAGCTTTCCTTGCTCGCTTTGGAAGTAGCTTGCTCCGAGAGCAAACAATAGTTCCCCCTTAACCGATGGCTTAACAATTCCTGTAAGCGGGTAGAGAACATCTTCCAACACTCCACCTTACTCCACCTTGTTTCTCCTTCTTCAAGCGAGTGAGATTTTGAAGTGACTCGCTTGAGTTGGTGAAGATCCGAAGCGAGTGACGCTACGAAAAACTAGCGGTCACTCCTTCGTGCATCCTGAATCTAGCATTCTTCACCAGGGTCTAATAACCCTAATTCAATGCATAGCTGGTTGAAACGAGACTCAGCTAGAGGCTTTGTGAGGATATCTGCTCGCTGGAGATCGGTATGAATTTTCTCGAGCTTGATATCCTTTTTCTCGACATGATCTCGAATGAAGTGATGTCGGATCTCCACGTGCTTGCATCTGGTGTGAAGCACTGGATTCTGCGAAATGCATATGGCACTGTTGTTGTCGCAGAAGATCGGAATTTCATTCGCTTCAACTTTGTAGTCCTTCAACTGTTGACGGAGCCATAGGATTTGAGAACAGCAGCTTCCTGCGGCCATATATTCAGCTTCAGTTGTTGAAGTGGCTACGCTTGTTTGCTTCTTTGAGAACCACGAGATCAGCTTGCTTCCCAAGAACTGACATGTGCCCGAAGTTGACTTCCTATCGACTCTGCACCCTCCATAGTCAGCATCGGAGTATCCAGTGAGCTCCAAATTGTCCTCCGCTGGATACCACAGACCCATGTTGATAGTGCCCTTCAAATATCGAAGAATCCTTTTGGCAGCTTCAAGATGGCTGTGCTTGGGATTGCTTTGGAAGCGAGCGCAGACTCCAACTGCAAAAGTAATATCTGGCCTACTTGCAGTGAGATATAGGAGGGATCCAATAAGAGCACGATAATCTGTAGCATTCACAGATTTTCCCTCTTCGTCTGGCTCCATTTTCCAGTTGGTATTCATAGGGATCTTCACAGCTTTAGCATGTTGAATACCGAACTTAGCAAGCATATCTCTTGTGTACTTCGCTTGATTGATGAAGATACCATCATCCTGCTGCTTCACTTGAAGACCTAGAAAGCAACTCATCAAGCCAATCATTGACATCTCATATTTGGTCTTCATCAGCTCTCCAAACTTCTCGCTAAGCGACTGGTTTGGCGATCCAAATATGATGTCGTCTACGTAGATCTGAACCCATAGCATGTCATCTCCATGGTTGATAGTGAATAGGGTTCGATCTATTTTCCCTTTGTGGAATCCATTATCCACTAGGAATTGAGAAAGTGTATCATACCAAGCTCTAGGAGCTTGCTTCAACCCATATAGAGCTTTCTTCAAGCGATACACCTTGTCTCCTTGCTCGAAACCCGGTGGCTGCTCCACGTACACTTCTTCCTTGAGTTCACCGTTGAGGAATGCGCTCTTCACATCCATTTGATAGACTTTAAACTTCTTGATTGCTGCATAGGCTAGGAACAATCTGATAGCTTCAAGTCGTGCCACTGGAGCGAAAGTCTCGTCAAAGTCGATTCCTTCCTCTTGGCAGTAGCCTTTGGCAACGAGTCGCGCCTTGTTCCTCACAACGTTGTGGTCCTCGTCCGTCTTGTTCTTGAACACCCATTTGGTGCCAATAACATGCTGAAATTTGGGACGTTCCACGAGGTACCATACGTCATTCCTGGTGAACTGGTTCAGCTCTTCTTGCATGGCGATCACCCAATTTGAGTCAGCTAGAGCTTCCTCCACGCTTGATGGCTCAATGTTTGAAAGAAAGCAACTGAACATGGCACTTTCTTCAAACACTTGACTTCTGGTCACTACACCCTTGGATGGATCTCCAATGATTTGACTTGGTGAGTGATCTTTGAGCCACGCTCGCCTGGACACGCCAGCTTCGTCTTCATCTTCTTCTTGGTCACTTGCTTCACCATCTGTAGCAAGTGGATTGGGGGCTTGGCCTGCACTTGCTTCAGAAGTTTTGGGGGCAGCTTCATCTTTTCCTTGGACATTCTGCTCGCTTGAGCCTTTGATCTCTTCTTCATCCTCAAGTATGTCCCAAGTAAGAGAGTTGATGGGTTCCTCACCTGACTTTCCGTCTTTAGATAGATTGTTGGTCCCGGTTTGCTATAGGAAAAATACGTAGAGGGGGGGGGGGGTGAATACGTATTTTGAAGTTTTTCAACTTCAATTCCTTAACTCAGAGTATAAAGTAAAGTGCTCTTTGGAAATACTAAGACCTAGCCGAGGGCCAGATCAAAAGCAATCATGAATCTCTTGACCTAAGCTTAGAGCTTGATCAAGAGTGAGACTTTACTCTTTGTGCGGAATTTGGTGAGCTATAATCTTTCCTAAGTAATTGAAAATCCAAGTTAAGTTTGTTTATATGCACGTGCAATGGATAATCGAATACTGTAAAGAGATTAAGGTAAGAGAGATACGACACAGAGATTTATAGTGGTTCGGAGATAACGCTCCTACGTCCACTTTGTTGCACGACGGCAACTGTTCTTTTCACTCAAGAACTTGAAGGTTACGGGTCCTTCAAAAACCTGGTCGGGATCGGGCTTCACTTGCCTAGATCAAACGACAGACGTAGTGATTGCGGGTTCACTACACAAACCTAACAAAGACTGGAAGCTTCACTCGCTTCAGTCAGACAGACAGGGAGATTACGGGCTCTCCTTACAGCCTAGCTTCGATCGAGCTTTACACAAACGATGTAAGTGTAAGCTTGGATCTCAACTCTACGATCGAGGCTTCTTCAATCGATGAAAGAAGGGCCCTGGATCTGGACAACCTAACGACAACACTCAAAACCTAACAGACGAAGTTTAGGGTTTTTGGTTGACGAAACACACTATGAAGAGCTCTTTACAATAAGTGCAAAGATGGCTAGAGCTCCTCTTCTAAGCTTGGATATGGAATGGGCTTAGACTCTAAGTGTGAAGGTTGTGAAGACGAGTTCCGATGAACTGGAAACTCGGAGAACACTTGAAACAAAAACTCGAAGATTGCTCTAAGGCTTGGGAGTGTTTGTTTGCAGTAGGCTCGAATGCTCAAGTAGTGTTCTACTTCTTCACGTCTTCATCCTTCACTATTTATAGGCGGAGGGTTGGCTAAGATCCGTTGCTTGGTTGGTGGCCTTGTCCCTCCTCCTCTCGACAGTACTTGCGCAGGCAGAAGCTTTTGCAGACGCGCAGTTTTGGCATTTTGCCAAAATTGGCTAACTTCCAAGTGTAACAGTAACTGGAGCGACCCAGTACTGTTGCGGCGCCTTTGTCGGCCTGGCAGTCAACTCCTCTGCTCCTCTCCGCTTTCGACACGTGGAGATCTCGTAATTAATGCGGAGATCTCTAGTTGACTGGAGTTCAAATTCGGAGCGGGAATTTGTGCTGTCGCTTTCTGGTAGGTAGTGGCTCGCTTCGCTTTGAAGTTGTAGCGGCCGCTCTGAAGTGAGTCGCTTCACAGTCAAATTTGTAGTGAGTCACTTGAGAAATAAATTTCCCGTGACACTACTAAATTAAGTGTTGACTCGTGTTGACTCGCTTCGGCTTTTCTTTGTAGCGCACGCTTCGCTTTGCTTTAGTGGGTTCACTTGATTCCACTGTAGCGCTCGCTTCGCTTCGCTTTGCTTTGAACTGTAGCGCTCGCTTCGCTTCACTTTGGCAGACTCACTTTGAATCTACTGTAGCGATCGCTTCGCTTCGCTATTCTTCGGCACGCTTCACTTCAGCTTGCTTGACTTGCTTCGCTTTGGAAAACACACTCAAGCGAGTGGCCTTCACTTGAACTTTTGAAGCCTAATCTAAGCAAAATAAAAAAAAAACCATCCTAACAGTGTAGGCTTAGAAAAATTCTAACCTATTAACTACATCAAAATGGGTCGCTTGGGAAAAGGACACTTGGGGTTTTGGGATCTAATCAAAACAAATGACTTCATTTATCAAATGTCCCATGTAGTTCCCCCTTAACAATTTAGTCCTTAACAATTCCCAACAATTTCCCCCTTTTTGATGATGCCAAAACCCATACGACTTAGATAAAAATAAATCTAGTCTATCTAACCGTGAAGGGAACTCCAAGCGACTGCTTCCTTTGCAGTTTCGTTTGTAATTTTCTTTTAAGTTCCTTCCCCTTTTTTTTCGGTTAAATTAATGAGTTTGTAGCAGAAACATAAAGTCATTCACAAAAGCGAGTAAATGACACAGAAGAGACAGAAATTGAAATTTGGATATATGAACAAGAAGTTCACACAAAGAAATAATAGGAAGCTTGAAACTCAAAGGTTTCCAGCAGCTTCATCCTCCTTCTCCTACTCCTTTCCTTCTTCCTCCTCCTTCTTCTCTTCTTCAATAGCAGCAGTATCCACGTAAGCTGATAGCACTCTAGATTCCATAGAGCCTACTGTGTGGATACTAGGTCTTCTCCATGCACTCTCCAGCCTGAAGGCTTCAGTTACTTCCTCATCGATAATTCCTCTGTTAGGAACGTCCGTGCCTGGATGATAAGGCATGGCGAATTCCTTTAAAGCTGGTACCTTGACAACAATTGGCTTGGGCTCTGCTTGTTCAGCCATTGTGAAGATTTTGCGGCGCAATCTGTCGTCATAGGTGGCAAGGAAGTTGTTGAGTGCACTTATTCGAGAACACTCATTCTGCAGCGGCACTACCTCCCAGAAATAATAGGCTTTGATGAATAGATCTTTGTAGTACAGCCACAGCTCGAGCAGATCTCTCGGAATGAAATCCTCGATTTCCCTTCCGTCCAGGTGCTCATCCCTCTGTTTGGCCAATTCCTCCTCTGACCTGCTTGACAGTTGAGCCATAGTCTTTTTGAATTTTGCTCCCGACTCGCTGTTCCACGATGGACGCTTCGCATTGAGTCGTTTGCGGATGTAATCTTGCTCCTCCTTGAGAGGATATCGACCAGACTCAACCATCTCCTTCGTAGTCACGTCACATGCATCAATTATGGCTTAAGCTTCGCATGCTTCGGACTCTTCTGGCATGAGAGGGATGAAGGCGCTGCGCACTAATGAGGATTGGATGAGTAACACTTCACTGAAGTGTTCCTCGATCCGTGCGTTGATCACTTGTAGTCGCCTTTCATTACTCCTCTCCTTCCTCTCGCCTTTGCTCCTTCCCTCTTCTCTTTCCTTCCTCTTTCTCTCCTCTCTTCCAGCTTTTGAAGCGACTGCTTGCTTGACCTTTTGGCGCTTGGCCTCGGGGTCATCTTGCTTAGAATGTGGGGCAGCTCGCTTCAATGGCTGCTTCGGTGGTGGAGGAGGTGGCATGTCCTTCTTGGCAGCACTTGGAGGGACGACTGCTGACGAGGTGAGTGCAGCAGTGGTCGTAGTGAGTGCGGCTGTCGAAGTTGGCGCGGCGTCTGAAGTGGGCAGCTTGGGAGTAGCGGCCACTTGGGAGCTAGATGAAGCACCTGCAGCAATAGAATCTTTTGTTAGTTTAAACACCTGCTCCAACTCCCACGCCAAGGCAGCATCCTTTTCCACCTGCACCCTCTTTTCCTCCTTCGTGATCACAGTGACTGGAGGATGTCGTGCAATAGAAGCACTCAGCACTTTTTCTTGAAGCGGCCTACTGGGCTCTTCAAGTTGTTTCAGTAACTCCTCCTCCGTGAGTTTTTCCTTCCCTTTCCTCGCTTCATCATCCACTCCCTCCTTATCTCCTCCATCACCACTTCCTTCTTCCAACATTAACTCCACACCGACTCTCCTTCCTCCTGAACCTCCAGCTTCACCTTGCTCTACTGGCCCTTCCCTCATTTGTCCTTCCCCCTTTTTGGCATCATCAAAGCCAGGGGTTAGGATTATAGATTTTCCAGAGAGGGATTGTTGTAGTGAATTGACTGTGTTGAGGACAGTCTGAAGCATCTGCTGGGTTTTGTCCATGGATGGCGCCACAATTTCAGCAGTCTTGATAGATATCTCTTCAAGTAGATATTCGCACTGCCTCTCTCGCTCTACAACAGACGCCATCATGCTCTCTAAAGGCTCCACCTCTCTGAAGCGAGCCTCCAGCTCCGCTTCTATGGCTTTGGTGATCTTCTTGGTTTCTTCTTGAAGTGTGAGATCCAAGTGTTCCTTGGACGCTTCAAGTTCTGCCTTCATCCCGGCAAGTCTCCTTTCCCTTCGATTGAGAGAGTTGTGAAATTCGGCATCTGCAGTGATCCGTACTGTGAGAGTTTCTTTTAGTCTCTTGACTTTCTGCAGTAGGATTGACAGTTCAGCATTTTTCAAGTCAAGAGCCTGTGCACTGCTCCTCAGACTCTCCAGTTCTCTCTTGTCAACTGCACTCTCATCCTTGACTCCCTTCAACTCAGTTCGAAGTGAGTCAAGAGCCTTTTTGGTGTTGAGTAGTTCGCTTCCCTTCAACACTAGTTCTCCCTCCCTATCCTCCACCTTCTCCTTCAGCTCCTTCACCTCCTTCTCTAACACCTTCTTCTCTTTGACAAGAGCGATCAACTTGGCATTGACCTCCCTCAAGCGACTTCTTTCTGCCTCAAGCAAGCCCTTGAGTTCGGTGATGGTTTTGGTGTTATCATCCACAAGCTTCACCTGCGCCTCCAGCGCCTTTTCTTTTTCCTCCAGAAGCCTTTCCTTCTCCTCCACCTTTCCCTCCAATTCTCTTTTCTTCCTGTCATAGTCTTCTCTAAGACTGATGACTTCCCCCGCCTTCCTCTCCATCTCTTCACTCATCTTTGTGATTTCGCTTTGAAGACTAGCGATCTCAGCATCTTTCAACTCCATCTCCTCCTTATACTCCCGGATGAGCTTCCTCTCATGGGATGAGGGCACTCGCTTTGGAACTGTGGTGAGTGGATAAGATTCCTTCACCTTGGCATCCAGCTTCTCCCAGAAGCTGGTCCCTTCAAGGAAGGCATGGAAGCCATTTTCGCCGATAAAATTGAGCAGTTTGGCTTCCATCTGGATCAATTCCTCCTCGGTGAAGGCTTTGAGGAGTCTGAAAATCTTGTAGTACTCCGTTCCTCGGTACGTGATGTACGTCAGAAAGTCGACTACATTCGTGTAGAACACGTCGCTCCATTCATCGCTCGCAGAGCTGAGATTGTAGCGAAGGTTGATTGTCTCCGCGGCTTGTTCTCTGTCTCGAACATAGCGTTCGAGAGCCCGCTTGTGATCGGTGAGAACAGGGGTTTTGAATTGAGGGATGATGGGAAGTTCTCCGATAGTTTGGGCGGTATCGGCTGTAGCTGCCGATGTCGAGATGGATTGGGTAGGTGATGAGGTTTCTTGGGTTTCGGAAATCTGGATGGTTTCGGTGGGTGGTGGTTGTATCGGCTGGGATTGAAGTTGGGTGAATGTAGTGTAGGCAGCAGCTTCATCTGTGCTGAGGAATGGCACAGTGGGAATGTGGGAAGAAGATGCTGATTCTTCTTCACGGGGAGAGAGGGGGGTTATCTGTTTTGGTGGTTGTTGGGTTGATGAAGATTGGGGCTCTGGTGCTTGGGTGATTTGGAGTTGTGGAGATTGGGCTTTGGTTGGTGAAGGCTGGGGCTGAGTCGCTTCGATGTCCTCAAGCGGCTTCTCCACCGCCTCGCTTTCTTGGACAATCAAATCGACTCGCTTTGTCTTCTTGCCTCGCTTCGGCACGGCTCGCTTCCCGGGTGAAGCGACCGGCTTCACTTGGCTCACTTCGGCTTGCCTTTCGGCAACCGGTCTCGCTACGGGCACTTCAATTTCCAGAAGTCCCAAATCCATCAATTGCTTGGACTTCCTCCATTTGTCGTAGTAAATGCATTGCTTGTTGTAGATTGTGACGTCATCTTCCGGCCATGCTTTGCCCGGAAACTTCTTCTCCAAGGCATAGGAAAGCCTTGAGAAGAACTTCAGTTTCCCCTTGCGGAGAATCTGATCGGCGCTCCCCTTCACGAACGCAAAGTCGGCAGCAGCTTCATGGATTTGATTGAGGAACCAGTTATGCCAATTGAAGCTGGTTCCGGTGAGGCTGTCGACGATGACTGCTGTGGCGATCAGCTTTGTCTCGGAGAGAGTATCCAAGGTTCCGATGTAGCATGCGACACTCTTCGAGAAGAGCTCGCAAATGTGGTTGAAGGGGGCCTTCAAACTCGAACGAATACTTGCCTCCTTGAAATTTGGATCGGCTTCGGCGGTTGCAAAACGACCGTACTGAACTCCGGCCGAGAGACCCAAATCCAGTAATGAGTCTCCTCCTTCTCTCGGCAAGTTGAACGTGCCGATCAGCTCGTTCATGTCCACCTCCACTGGCCTCCTAGTCTGTGGATCGGTGAAAGAGGATATGTTCTGCTCCTTCCTCAAATTTAGCAGGAGCTCACCGACGGCTTTGGCCAGAATCTTTGACGGGACCGCCGTCACAAACTTCCATAGGCCGGCCTTGGTCACGGCCCTACGGAGAAATCCATTCCTCTCCATGACTATAGGGTCGAGATGGGGCTCGACGTTGATGTGCTCACCAACATTTTTCATGAACTCCTCCATTGTCTCAGTATTCTTTTTCTTGCCCATGGTGGATTTTGAAAGATCTTGAAGAAAAATTTTTAACAATGAAGTAGAAAGGGTTGAGACTCGTGAGTTGCAGAGTAATTGCAGATCTAACACGAGAATGGAAAATTTAGAAGGCTGTGAAAGGTTTGCAGTTCTGCCTCGTCCCATATATATAGAATAGGTTATGGCTGACGTGGCAGGGGTAGGACGGTAATAACACCGAAAATCCTGTAGGTAGGCGGCGGACGTGCGGTGATGGATCTGACGTGTCCGGCGTCATCACAATAAAAGTGAACCGCCACTTGCTCATCGTCGCCACGTGGCCTTCTTTGGTTGGCTTGTCGTATACGGCTTTGATCGAACGGCTCCAGATTGGGGCCTGTTGAGATTCGACGGCTGGATCTTCTCCGCCTTTTCCCGCTTCAAATTCAAGCGTGTGAACACGCGCCCGTTATTTCCGTCGTTCCTGCACCTGCATTAAATGCACAGCAGAAAGTAAAATTGCACTCGAGTGCAGACAGCTCATACTCGCTTCATGCCCGCTCGCTTCGAGTTGGGCCGCTACGCCTTGACTCGCTTGAGAGGCATTCGCTTGAGTGACTGTTCTGCACTCGCTTGCGATGGCTAGCTTTGAGTGACGAAGCACTCGCTTGGCCATTTGAAGCGACTGGAATAAGAAATTGAATTTCTTTGCTTAATTTTAAAATGTTTCTGACTTACATACTTCGAGGATAAACAAGAGTGTTTTCCTCTTTGTATTTGTGTCAGATTCATTTCATATTTTCCACGTAGTGAGTGAAGGTTTCTAGCACGCTTCGGCTCACTTAGTGTACTTAAAATTGAAACACTTACCAGTCAATCTCACTTCGTAGGAGATTGATACCACAAATTCAAGACTTCATTTGAATTAGATACCACCTGTTGAATGCTACACGTTGAGTTAGATCTTCATGGCATTCATCTTCATGGCATTCATCTTCCTCTACGAATTAGAGAGTCCTCCATCGAAGTGAATGAGGGAGAAAATGAATAAAGTACACAAGCTTGCTACAACCCGAAGGGAGCATCACGTAAGTGTACTTGTTCACGACGAATGGGGGATGAGTACAAGTCCTTATCTCAGAGCAGAAATGGACAGGATGACAATGAGAATGCTCTGACAAGACAATCTCGTATTTTACGCAGAAGCATGTCACCAGCCCTGCAACCTTTTGTATAAAAAGGTAAACCTTCAAGCTTTCCTACATTCTAAAGAATGAATCTGCAGTTGGTTCGCTTTGACCCAAGCTAGGGCAAATTGAAGCAATGCAGAATTCAAGATTGCAGCATTCTTGCTCGCTTTGGAAGTAGCTTGCTCCGAGAGAAGCATTAGTTCCCCCTTAACCATATACTTAACAATTCCAATAAGTTGGTAGGGAACTTCTTCCAATACTCCACCTTTCTCCACCTAACTTCATTTTCTTCAAGCGAGTGAGTTTTGAAGTGGCTCGCTTGAGTTGGTGAAGATCCGAAGCGAGTGACGCTCAAGAGAACAAGCGAACACTCCTCCGTGCATCCTGGAACTAGCATTCTTCACCAGGGTCTAATAACCCTAATTCCATGCATAGCTGGTTGAATCGAGACTCAGCTAGAGGCTTGGTGAGGATATCTGCTCGCTGGAGATCGGTATGAATTTTCTCGAGCTTGATATCCTTTTTCTCGACATGATCACGAATGAAATGATGTCGAATTTCCACATGCTTGCACCTGGTATGAAGCACTGGATTCTGCGAGATACATATGGCACTGTTGTTGTCGCAGAAGATCGGAATTTCATTCGCTTCAACTTTGTAGTCCTTCAATTGTTGACGAAGCCAAAGAATTTGAGAACAGCAGCTTCCAGCGGCCATATATTCAGCTTCCGTTGTTGAAGTGGCTACGCTTGTTTGCTTCTTTGAGAACCACGAGATTAGCTTGCTTCCCAAGAACTGACACGTGCCCGACGATGATTTCCTATCAACTCGGCAGCCTCCATAGTCAGCATCGGAATATCCAGTGAGCTCCAAATTGTCTTCTGCTGGATACCACAGCCCCATATTGACAGTGCCCTTCAAATATCGAAGAATCCTTTTGGCAGCTTCAAGATGGCTGTGTTTGGGATTGCTTTGGAAGCGAGCGCAGACTCCGACTGCAAAGGCGATATCGGGCCTGCTTGCAGTGAGATAGAGTAGTGACCCAATTAGGGCACGATAGTCTGTAGGATCCACAGATTTTCCTCCTTCGTCTGGCTCCATCTTCCAGTTGGTATTCATAGGAATCTTCACAGCTTTAGCATGTTGAACACCAAACTTGGCAAGCATATCTCTAGTGTACTTCGCTTGGTTGATGAAAATTCCATTATCCTGCTGCTTCACTTGAAGACCTAGAAAGCAGTTCATCAAGCCAATCATCGACATCTCATACTTGGTCTTCATTAGCTCTCCAAACTTCTCGCTAAGCGACTGGTTTGGTGACCCAAATATGATGTCATCCACGTAGATCTGGACCCATAGCATATCATCTCCATGATTTATGGTGAAGAGAGTCCGATCTATCTTTCCCTTTTGGAATCCATTTTCCACTAGAAATTGAGATAATGTATCGTACCAAGCTCTGGGAGCTTGCTTCAACCCATACAGGGCTTTCTTCAAGCGATACACTTTATCTCCCTGCTCGAAACCCGGTGGCTGCTCCACATACACTTCTTCCTTGAGCTCACCGTTGAGGAATGCGCTCTTCACATCCATTTGGTACACTTTGAATTTCTTGGCCGCTGCATAGGCTAGAAATAAACGGATCGCTTCAAGACGTGCCACTGGAGTGAAGGTCTCGTCAAAGTCGATTCCTTCCTCTTGGCAGTAGCCTTTGGCAACTAGTCGCGCCTTGTTCCTCACTACGTTGTGGTCCTCGTCCGTCTTGTTCTTGAACACCCATTTGGTGCCAATAACATGCTGAAACTTGGGACGATCCACGAGGTACCATACGTCGTTCCTGGTGAACTGATTCAGCTCTTCTTGCATGGCGATCACCCAGTTCGAATCGGCTAGGGCTTCCTCCACGCTTGATGGCTCAATGTTTGAGAGAAAGCAACTGAACATGGCACTTTCTCCAAACACTTGACTTCTGGTCACTACACCCTTGGATGGATCTCCAATGATTTGGCTAGGTGAGTGATCCTTGAGCCACGCTCGCTTTGATCCGCCAGCTTCATCTACATCCGCTTCCTTGTCGCTCGCTTCACCGTCTGAAGCGACTGGGTTGGGTGCTTGGCCTGCACTAGCTTCAGGAGACTTGGGGGCAGCTTCGACTTCTCCTTTGGGATCCTGCTCGCTTGAGTCCTTGATCTCATCATCTTCATCAAGCACGTCCCAAGTGAGTTGATTTGAGGGTTCCTTGCTTTGATCCTTTTCATTCGCTTGGGCCTGTTCCTGTGGGAGACTTAAAGAAGATTCATCAAATACGACATGGGGTGATTCTTCCACAATTAGGGTTTTACAGTTGAATACTCTGTAGGCTTTGCTAGATGTAGAGTATCCTAAGAATACTCCTTCATCTGCTTTGCTTTCAAAGGCTTTCAACTTTGACTTCCCATTGTTGTGAATGAAGACCCTACAACCAAAAATATGGAAATAAGATATGTTAGGAATTCTCCCTGTCCATATTTCATATGGTGTTTTGTCGTGCCGTTTGTTGAGAAGCGTCCGATTCTGTGTGTAGCACGCCGTGTTGGCAGCTTCATCCCAATACTTCATCGGAAGCTTCGAGTCAGCAATCATGGTGCGAACGGCTTCTTTGATGATTCGATTTCTTCTTTCAGCAACTCCATTCTGCTGAGGAGTGCGTGCTGAAGAAGTTTGATGTGCTATGCCATGCTCCGTGCAGTACGCTTCAATTGTAGAGTTCAGGAACTCTGTGCCTTTGTCGGAGCGAATGGTCACTATAGCTTGATTCTTTTCCACCGCCAATCGCTTGAGCAGTTGTGGCAGTTTGGTCAGTGTCTCCTTCTTGCTGAATAGAAATACAACCCAAGTGTAGCGAGAGAAATCGTCGACTACAACTAGAGTGTACTTCCTTCCATTTACACTAACTGGAGTAACTGGACCAAACAGATCCATGTGAAGCAGCTCAAGCACTCGCTTTGATGAGGCTTCTTCGAGACTGGCGAAGTGCTTCTTCGTCTGCTTCCCTCGTTGGCATGGTGAGCATGGATGGTCTTTGATGAAGACTTCATTCGGTATGCCTTGCACCAAACCTTTTCGAGCTAAGCGATTGATAGCTTTGAAATTGAGGTGGTTCAAGCGTCTGTGCCATAGCCATCCAATTTCTGTAGCACTTCTTGCAACTAGACAAGTTTCCTCCTTGCAGCTGTCCCATTGTGCTATGTAGACATTCCTTTGTCTAATTCCAGTGAGCACAATCTGGGATGTGAGTTTGCTCTTCACAATGCACTTGTTGGAGATGAACTCCACCCTGTACCCTTTATCACAAAATTGTGAAATAGATAACAGGTTGTGCTTGAGTCCTTCCACATAGGAGACTTCTTCAATTGTGAGCTTTCCAATTTTCAGTGCGCCGTATCCCCTGGTGCTTCCTCGAGAGTTGTCACCAAAGGTTACGTGTGGACCCTTCTTCTCTATGTAGTTGTGAAGTAGAGCTTTCATGCCAGTCATGTGTCTTGAACATCCACTGTCCAAGTACCAAACTAGTTGACCCTCACTTGGCATGGGATCCACGGCGCTCACCTCTCCAGTTTCTTCATCGGTGAGCGCCATAAATCCTAGATCCTCACCATCACTGGAATTTGGATCGGTGAATGCGTCTGAGTCGCTTGGTGGATCTTCAGTTGTAGCGACCGGCACTTCACTCGCTACGAGCGCTCGCCTTGGTGCATCCCTTTTTGCTTTCAGTTCTTCTCGCTCCTTCGCACTCAGCTTTGGGCAATCGGATTTGTAGTGGCCCATCTTGTGGCAATGTTAACATTCCACTTCCATCATGTCGCGCGGGATCGGCTTGGTCGTCTCTTCTCTCTTTCCTTTTCCTTCTCGAGCATCAGTGCTCCTCCCTTTGTACTGCTTGTAGAATCTTTTGTACTTGCCCACTCGAGAGTTCATCTTGTTGAAGTTCTTGGATAAGAATGCAATGTGTTCTTCCAATTCTTCTCTCGTCATCTTGGCTAGTGACTGCTCGCTTGGCCCTTCGGCAGCTTTGAATGCTACTCCTTTTGACGTAGTGGGCGCTTCATCCTCGTCGTCGAGGCTCATTCGATTCAGATCAAACTCGTGAGCTTTGAGCTCGGAGAACAGCACTTCTGGCGTGAGCTTCGTTAGATCCTTGGTAGCTAGATATAGCTCCTTCATGGTCTGCCACTTCCTTGTGAGAGCACGGACTATTTTCAGATTTACTTCCTTGTCTGTGAGTTCCTTCCCAAGCGAGTTGAGAGTTGCAGTAATGTTGGTAACTCTCAGCTCGAAGGCGTCGATGGATTCTCCGGACTTCATCACCAGATTTTCAAACTCCCGCATCTGAACGGCGAGCTTGTTTTCCTTGATTTTGTCTGTTCCTTGAGAAATGAGGGCTAGAGTTTCTCACATTTCCTTTGCTGTTGCGCACTTTCTAATCCTTGGAAGGTAGGCGTCCGACACGGTGCTCTGCATCGTGTGGCGTGCAATCTTGTCGAGGTTGGCAACTTTGAAGTCATTTGGAGTATACTCATCCTTATCCTTCTCCACGTACTGTTGTCGAACGTGGGCTGGACGACCTTCAGCGGCTGGAACCTCCACAGATATGGCTTTCTTGATCTCGATTGGTCCGTCTTCAATGACTTCCCACATCCGGTCGTGGATTGAGCATAGGAAGCTCTCGACTCGGAAACTCCATATCTCGTATCCTTCGATCGAGAACTGTGGAAGATTTGATGCACTGTATGTAGACATAGCAAACTATCAGCAGTAAATGCAATATGCGTGGGTGAGGTTTTGATGCACTTAGGAAATAGGATCCGGTTCAGTGAGACAACGTGAAGTGAGTGGGGACTCACTTCGGATATG
Source organism: Thymus mandschuricus (assembly GCA_029379335.1). Taxonomy (NCBI): domain Eukaryota; kingdom Viridiplantae; phylum Streptophyta; class Magnoliopsida; order Lamiales; family Lamiaceae; genus Thymus; species Thymus mandschuricus. The sequence goes on along the minus strand of CM057075.1, from coordinate 17,331,001 downwards.
CAAAGCAGAGGCTCGAAAGAACCGCTGCTCTGATACCACTTGTTGGTCCCGGTTTGCTATAGGAAAAATACGTAGAGGGGGGGGGGGGGTGAATACGTATTTTGAAGTTTTTCAACTTCAATTCCTTAACTCAGAGTATAAAGTAAAGTGCTCTTTGGAAATACTAAGACCTAGCCGAGGGCCAGATCAAAAGCAATCACGAATCTCTTGACCTAAGCTTAGAGCTTGATCAAGAGTGAGACTTTACTCTTTGTGCGGAATTTGGTGAGCTATAATCTTTCCTAAGTAATTGAAAATCCAAGTTAAGTTTGTTTATATGCACGTGCAATGGATAATCGAATACTGTAAAGAGATTAAGGTAAGAGAGATACGACACAGAGATTTATAGTGGTTCGGAGATAACGCTCCTACGTCCACTTTGTTGCACGACGGCAACTGTTCTTTTCACTCAAGAACTTGAAGGTTACGGGTCCTTCAAAAACCTGGTCGGGATCGGGCTTCACTTGCCTAGATCAAACGACAGACGTAGTGATTGCGGGTTCACTACACAAACCTAACAAAGACTGGAAGCTTCACTCACTTCAGTCAGACAGACAGGGAGATTACGGGCTCTCCTTACAGCCTAGCTTCGATCGAGCTTTACACAAACGATGTAAGTGTAAGCTTGGATCTCAACTCTACGATCGAGGCTTCTTCAATCGATGAAAGAAGGGCCTTGGATCTGGACAACCTAACGACAACACTCAAAACCTAACAGACGAAGTTTAGGGTTTTTGGTTGACGAAACACACTATGAAGAGCTCTTTACAATAAGTGCAAAGATGGCTAGAGCTCCTCTTCTAAGCTTGGATATGGAATGGGCTTAGACTCTAAGTGTGAAGGTTGTGAAGACGAGTTCTGATGAACTGGAAACTCGGAGAACACTTGAAACAAAAACTCGAAGATTGCTCTAAGGCTTGGGAGTGTTTGTTTGCAGTAGGCTCGAATGCTCAAGTAGTGTTCTACTTCTTCACGTCTTCATCCTTCACTATTTATAGGCGGAGGGTTGGCTAAGATCCGTTGCTTGGTTGGTGGCCTTGTCCCTCCTCCTCTCGACAGTACTTGCGCAGGCAGAAGCTTTTGCAGACGCGCAGTTTTGGCATTTTGCCAAAATTGGCTAACTTCCAAGTGTAACAGTAACTGGAGCGACCCAGTACTGTTGCGGCGCCTTTGTCGGCCTGGCAGTCAACTCCTCTGCTCCTCTCCGCTTTCGACACGTGGAGATCTCGTAATTAATGCGGAGATCTCTAGTTGACTGGAGTTCAAATTCGGAGCGGGAATTTGTGCTGTCGCTTTCTGGTAGGTAGTGGCTCGCTTCGCTTTGAAGTTGTAGCGGCCGCTCTGAAGTGAGTCGCTTCACAGTCAAATTTGTAGTGAGTCACTTGAGAAATAAATTTCCCGTGACACTACTAAATTAAGTGTTGACTCGTGTTGACTCGCTTCGGCTTTTCTTTGTAGCGCACGCTTCGCTTTGCTTTAGTGGGTTCACTTGATTCCACTGTAGCGCTCGCTTCGCTTCGCTTCGCTTTGCTTTGAACTGTAGCGCTCGCTTCGCTTCACTTTGGCAGACTCACTTTGAATCTACTGTAGCGATCGCTTCGCTTCGCTATTCTTCGGCACGCTTCACTTCAGCTTGCTTGACTTGCTTCGCTTTGGAAAACACACTCAAGCGAGTGGCCTTCACTTGAACTTTTGAAGCCTAATCTAAGCAAAATAAAAAAAACCATCCTAACAGTGTAGGCTTAGAAAAATTCTAACCTATTAACTACATCAAAATGGGTCGCTTGGGAAAAGGACGCTTGGGGTTTTGGGATCTAATCAAAACAAATGACTTCATTTATCAAATGTCCCATGTAGTTCCCCCTTAACAATTTAGTCCTTAACAATTCCCAACATAGATCCTGTTCCTGTGGATGACTTAAAGAAGATTCATCAAATACGACATGGGGTGATTCTTCCACGATTAGGGTTTTACAGTTGAACACCCTGTAAGCTTTGCTTGATGTGGAGTATCCTAAGAATATTCCTTCATCAGCTTTGCTTTCAAAGGCTTTCAACTGCGACTTCCCATTGTCATGGATGAAGACCCTACAACCAAAGATATGGAAATAAGATATGTTAGGAATTCTTCCTGTCCATATTTCATATGGTGTTTTGTCATGTCGTTTGCAGAGAAGCGTTCGATTCTGCGTGTAGCATGCTGTATTGGCTGCTTCAGCCCAATATTTCATTGGAAGCTTTGAGTCAGCAATCATGGTGCGAACGGCTTCTTTGATGATTCGATTTCTTCTTTCAGCAACTCCATTCTGCTGTGGTGTGCGTGCTGAGGAGGTCTGATGTGCTATGCCATGCTCCGTGCAGTAAGCTTCGATGGTAGAGTTTAAGAACTCTGTCCCTTTGTCGGAGCGGATGGTCACGATCGCTTGATTCTTCTCCACAGCCAATCGCTTGAGCAGTTGTGGTAGCTTGGTCAGAGTCTCCTTTTTGCTGTAGAGAAATACAACCCAAGTGTAGCGAGAGAAGTCGTCGACTACAACTATAGTGTATTTTCTTCCATTCACACTAACTGGAGTAACTGGACCAAACAGATCCATGTGAAGCAGCTCGAACACTCGCTTTGATGAGGCTTCTTCGAGACTGGCGAAGTGCTTCTTTGTCTGCTTCCCTCGTTGGCATGGTGAGCATGGATGGTCTTTGATGAAGACTTCATTTGGTATGCCTTGCACCAAACCCTTACGAGCTAAGCGATTGATTGCTTTGAAGTTGAGATGGTTTAAGCGTCTGTGCCAAAGCCATCCTATCTCTGTAGCACTCCTCGCTACTAAGCACGTTTCCATTTTGCAGCTATCCCATTGTGCTATGTAGACGTTCCTTTGTCTAATTCCAGTAAGCACAATCTGGGATGTGAGTTTGCTCTTCACAATGCACTTGTTGGAGATGAACTCCACCCTGTACCCTTTATCACAAAACTGTGAAATGGACAACAGGTTGTGCTTGAGTCCTTCCACATAGGAGACTTCTTCAATTGTGAGCTTTCCAACTTTCAGTGCGCCGTATCCCCTGGTGCTTCCTCGAGAGTTGTCACCAAAGGTTACGTGTGGACCCTTCTTCTCTATGTAATCTTGAAGTAGAGCTCTCATGCCGGTCATGTGTCTTGAACATCCGCTGTCCAAGTACCAAATTTGTTGACCTTCGCATGGCATGGGATCCACGGCGCTCACCTGCAATTAGACAGATTTTGGTACCCAAATCAGTTTGGGTCCTTGCAGGTTAGTTCCCTTAGGTACCCACACTTGCTTCACTTTGTTTTGAAATGAAGCTTGTGCTCTGGGCTTCTCGACCTTCGAAAACTGTGACTTCTGCCTTGAAGCAGCTTCACATGTGCAACAGTGTGTGCAAGAGGAGTAGCGGCTCGCTTCAGTCCTACCAGTGCTCTTTCCATTTTGCTTATATCCTGAAGCGACTCGCTTTGGATTAGCTGTGGTTTTAGAGACTGACTTAGGATTTCTAGACTGTCGAAGCGGCTCGCTTGGTTTCCTCGAAGCGGTCCAACTAGAGTTTTGACCACGACTCGCTTGAGTAACCTTGGGAGTTCGAAGCGGCCTCTTTGGTGCTTCGAATTCTTCCCCCTCAACGTTAGTCCGGTTGGACCATCTCCAGTCCGGATAACGTGACACATAGACATTACTCCTCTTTTTGAAAGGGAGATCCTTTATCTCTCGTGTCTTGGCTTGAGGCTTAGAAGCTACAACTGGTTTCCCTTTACCTTTGGATTGGTAATTTTTAGCATTGTGAGTGCTCGGGATAGTTGTATTTTGCTTACCCTTAGATTCAGTCCTTAAAGATATAAACATCTTCATTGGCCTTTTCTTAGGGTTCTCAGCCATTTTGCCTTTGTCTTTGTTAGTGGTCGCTTTGGATGCAGTGGGCATTTCCAAAATGACTGATGGTGTGTTTGAAGCACCAACAAAGACAGTCGGCTTGGAAGGTCCACCCTCAAATCCAAGTCCTTCCTTTCTACCAAAAGGTAGAAGAGAACTTTCTAGTGCATGTCTAGCATATGAAGCTTTGTTTAGGTTGGCGACTAGAGTGGATTGGGCTTCATACCTTCCTTCCAAGCTCTGATGTCTCGCGAAGAGATCCTCGAACTTACTAGTCATAGCCCTTAGATTAAGTTTGACTTGGTCAAGCTCAGTGGCTAGCTTTCGGTTCTCCTTCTCGCTTTGAGACAGAGCTTGTTGCAGCACTTCGTGATCACTTGACAATTTGACGTGCTTGTCAAGCAATTCACTCAATGTCGAGGAATTGGGTTCCTCTTGGTGCGAGTGTGCGAGTGTAATTGAACTAGATGGGGGATAGATGAATACCTCTCCAGTTTCTTCATCGGTGAGCGCCATAAATCCGAGATCCTCACCATCACTGGAATTTGGATCAGTGAATGCATCTGAGTCGCTTGGTGGATCTTCAGTTGTAGCGACCGGCACTTCACTTGCTACGAGCGCTCGCCTTGGAGCATCCCTCTTTGCTTTCAGTTCTTCTCGCTCTTTCGCACTCAGCTTTGGGCAATCGGATTTGTAGTGGCCCATCTTGTGGCAATGGTAACATTCCACTTCCATCATGTCTCTCGGGATCGGCTTTGTCGTCTCTTCTCTCTTTCCTTTTCCTTCTCGAGCATCAGTGCTCCTCCCTTTGTATTGCTTGTAGAATCTTTTGTATTTGCCCACTCGAGAATTCATTTTGTTGAAGTTTTTGGATAAGAAAGCAAAGTGTTCTTCAAATTCTTCCCTCGTCATCTTGGCTAACGACTGCTCGCTTGGCCCTTCGGCAGCTTTGAATGCTACTCCTTTTGATGTAGTGGGCGCTTCCTCTTCTTCGTCGAGGTTCATTCGATTCAGATCGAATTCATGAGCTTTCAGTTCGGAAAACAGAATCTCCGGTGTGAACTTTGATAGATCCTTGGTTGCTAGATACAGCTCCTTCATAGTTTGCCACTTCCTTGTGAGAGCTCGGACAATCTTCAGGTTGACTTCCTTATCTGTGAGTTCCTTCCCAAGCGAGTTGAGAGTTGCAATGATGTTTGTAACTCTCAGCTCGAAGGTGTCGATGGACTCTCCTGGCTTCATTATCAGACTTTTAAACTCCCGCATCTGAACGGCTAGTTTGTTCTCCTTGATTTTGTCTGTTCCTTGAGAAATGAGGGCTAGAGTTTCCCACATTTCTTTCGCCGTTGCACACTTCCTGATTCTAGGAAGATAGGCATCAGACACGGTGCTCTGCATCGTGTGTCGTGCGATTTTATCCAGGTTGGCGATCTTGAAGTCGTTGGGATTGTATTCATCTTTGTCCTTCTCAACGTACTCTTGTCTGACATGAGCTTCGCGTCCTTCAGCAGCTGGTACGTTCACAGATATGGCTTTCTTGATTTCGATTGGTCCGTCCTCTATGACTTCCCACATCCGGTCGTGGATGGAGCAAAGGAAGCTCTCGACTCGGAAACTCCATGTCTCGTATCCTTCGATCGAGAACTGTGGAAGGTTTGAAGCACTGTATGTAGACATAGCAAACTATCAGCAGTAAATGCAATATGCGTGAGTGAGGTTTTGATGCACTTAGGAAAGTAGGATCCGGTTCAGTGAGACAACGTGAAGCGAGTGGGGACTCGCTTCGGATATGCAAAGCAGAGGCTCGAAAGAACCATTGCTCTGATACCACTTGTTGGTCCCGGTTTGTTAATAGGAAAAATACGTAGAGGGGGGGGGGGTGAATACGTATTTTGAAGTTTTTCAACTTCAAATCCCTTAACTCAGAGTAACAAGTAAAGAGCTCTTTTTGAAACTTAAGACCTAGCTGAAGCTAGATCTACAGTACGTAGCTTGCCTACTTGACCGAAGTGAATACTTGATCAAGAGGGAGTCTTTACTCGTATGTGCGGAATTTGGTGAGCTATAATCTTTCCTAAGTAATTGAAAATCCAAGTTAAGTTTGTTTATATGCACGTGCAATGGATAATCGAATACTGTAAAGAGATTAAGGTAAGAGAGATACGACACGAAGATTTATAGTGGTTCGGAGATAACGCTCCTACGTCCACTTTGTTGCACGACGGCAACTGTTCTTTTCACTCAAGAACTTGAAGGTTACGGGTCCTTCAAAAACCTGGTCGAGATCGGGCTTCACTCGCCTAGATCAAACGACAGACGTAGTGATTGCGGGTTCACTACACAAACCTAACAAAGACTGCAAGCTTCACTCGCTTCAGTCGAACAGGGAGATTGCGGGCTCTCCTTACAGCCTAGCTTCGATCGAGCTTTACACAAACGATGTAAGTCTAAGCTTGGATCTCAACTCTACGATCGAGGCTTCTTCAATCGATGAAAGAAGGGCTTTGGATCTGGACAACCTAACGACAACACTCAAAAACCTAACAGACAAAGTATAGGGTTTTTGGTTGACGACACACTATGAAGAACTCTTTACAGTAGATGCAAAGATTGGCTAGAGTTCTTCTTCTAAGCTTTGGATATATGAAGTGGGCTTAGAATCTAAGTGTGAAGGTTGTGAAGACGAGTTCCGATGAACTGGAAACTCGGAGAACACTGGAAAACAAAGACTCGAAGATTGCTATGAAAGCTGGGAGTGTTTGTTTGCTGTATGCGCTCGAATGCTCAGGTAGTGTTCTACTCTTCTTCGTCTTCGTCCTTCACTATTTATAGGCGGAGGGTTGGCTGAGATCCGTTGCTTGGTTGGTGGCCTTGTCCCTCCTCCTCTCGACAGTACTTGCGCAGGCTGGTAACTTTTCAGATGCGCAGTTTTGGATTTTTGCCAGAAATGGCTAAGTTCCAATTTCAACAGTAACTGGAGCGACCCAGTACTGTTACGGCGCCTTGTCGGCCTGGCAGTCAACTCTTCCGCTCCACTCCGCCTTCGACACGTGGAGATCTCGTAATTAATGCTACGATCTCCTGTTGACTGGAGTTCAAAATATGGGCGGGAGTTGTGCTGTCGCTTTCTGGTAGGTAGTGGCTCGCTTCGCTTTGAAGTTGTAGCGGCCGCTCTGAAGTGAGTCGCTTCACAGTCAAATTTGTAGTGAGTCACTTGAGAAATAAATTTCCCATGACACTACTAAATTAAGTGTTCACTCGCTTCGGCTTTTCTTTGTAGCGCACGCTTCGCTTCGCTTTAGTGGGTTCACTTGATTCCACTGTAGCGATTGCTTCGCTATTCTATTCTTCGACACGCTTCACTTCAGTATGCTTGGCTTGCTTCGCTTTGAAAAACACACTCAAGCGAGTGGCCTTCACTTGAACTCTTGAAGCCTTATCTAAGCAAAATAAAAGAGTCATCCTAACAGAGTAGGCTTAGAAAAATTCTAACCTATTAACTACATCAAAGTGGGTCACTTGGGAGTTGGACACTTGGGGTTTTGGGATCCAATCAAAACAAATGACTTCGTTTATCAAGTATCCTACATAGTTCCCCCTTAACAAGTTGGTCCATAACAATTCCCAACAAACCTGTTCTACCAGGATATGGTGCTCTGTTGCAGTTGCACTAAGAGTCGTACTAGTTATAGTTGCTTCCCAAGATACGGAGCATATTGAGTTACAGATGCTCTGAACTCTCACCCATGGTAAATCAAAGAAGCAGACTATAACTATACACCCTTAGGACTCAACTAGAGTTAAGGTTCATCTTAAGTCACCGAGGTCTTGATTCTTTCTACATTCGGTCAGAATAGAAGAATACACCTCACCGTGATCCTACAGTACACGCACGTACTAGTATAGACAAGTAGCCAAGACAAGCTACTTATGCAGCCTATACTACAGCCTAAACCGACAGTTATATCCAGAACTGTCTCGACTGTGATACCCTTTTGTATCTCGTGAGGAACTGGCAACTATGGTCTTCTGTGATCTACAACACACCATAAAGCCTACAACTTTGAGATAATGGATAGATGTTTGATGCATAGATAACAATTCATACTTAATCAGATAGAAGATTGTTAGTGGTTATGGACAACACATGCATACAAGCTAAAAGGCCTGCTTTCTAGTATACAAATCCATCACATATAAGGGACCTAGAAGAAGTATTTGCTATGGCCAGGCTGTATCACCTTAAGCTAAACCCAGCCAAGTGCTCCTTCGGTGTACAAGCGGGAAAATTCCTAGGCTATATGGTTACCCTTAGAGGAATCGAGGTTAACCAGGCCAAGGTGCAGGTTGTGCCGCCGCGAAACTTGAGAAATTCAAAGGCTCAACTTGCGAATTATGGCGTTGAGTCGCTTTATTTCCAGATCGGCCGACAAAAACCTACCCTTCTTCAAAATTTTAAGAAAAGGAAGTAAGTTCGATGGACAGAAGAATGTCAAAAAGCTTTCAAAGAACTGAAAGAGCATCTGGCAAAATTGCCTCTACTCACTAAGCTCGTACCACAGGAGGTCTTATATTTATATATAGCGGTAGGAGGGGAGTCTATCAGTTCTGTACTCCTGAGGGAGGAGGGGCTAACCCAAAAACCTATCTACTATACAAGCAAGATGATACAGGGAGCAGAACTGCGATACCCGAGTATTGAAAAAGCAGCATTAGCAGTAATGGTCACGGCGAGAAAACTGAGACCTTATTTCTTATCACATAAGGTGATAGTCAGGACGAATGAGCCATTAAAGCAAATATTAGGCAAACCAGACCTGTCAGGAAGATAAGTCAAGTGGGCGATAGAGCTAAGCGAGTACGATGTAGACTTTGAGCCAAGAGTAGCTATTAAAGCTCAAGCACTGGCTGATTTCCTACAAGAAACCACCAGAGGTGAAGAGGAAGAGTATCAATGGCGGAAAGCTTATGTTGATGGCTCGGTTACCAAAGAGGGAGCAGGGGTAGGGATCTTTATCCAAGATCCTGAGAATCATGTTTATAAATTTGCTGTCAAACTAAACTATCATGTCTCTAACAACGAGGCCGAATATGAGGCCCTGGTCAGGTGTCTGGATTTATTACAAACCATGGGTGCGACCCATGCAGTGGTCCACTCGGATTCCCAATTGGTAACACATTAGGTCCTAGGAACTTTTGAAAAACGCGAAGAGCGAATGGTGGCATACGTAAAGATTGTGGACGAATTGATGGGTCGTTTCGTCAAGTCCGAAGTGGTCCAGATCCCTCGAGAAGAGAATAATACAGAAGCCGATAAGCTGGCACGAATAGCCAGCTCTGTGGAAGGAACATGGGCGGATGAAATTGTGCTATGCATTGCAGATGCTAAATGGATTAAAGCCAAAATACAGGCTATTAAAATAATGGATGATTGGAGAATTCCGATCATCAGAGCCCTAAATCCCGAAAAGGCAGAAGCTACAGCTCTTGCTAATGTTGGTAGGCTGCCGCGCGCTTTCAAAACTAAATTCTGTCTAATCGGAGATAAATTATATAAAAGGGCATTTACACACCCCTATCTCAAATGTCTATAAGAACCTGAGGCAGAGTACGCATTGCGTGAAATACACGAGGGCGCGGCGGGAGGGCACACTGGGTTCAAAGACCTAATAGAAAACTACTAAGAGCTAGATTCTTCTTGCCTACAATGGAAAGAGATGTTAAAGACCTAGTTAAGAAGTGTGACAGTTGTCAAAGAAATGGGAGACTTATCCGCAAGCCCGCCGAAGAGCTGGGAGCAATGATTGCACCCTGTCCCTTCGACAAATGGGGGATTGATATAGTAGGAAAATTCCCTACAGCCACATGCGGAAGGATATTCTTAATTGTAGCTGTAGACTACTTTACTAAATGGGTTGAGGCTGAGGCTGTAGTAAAAATCACGGAGCAAGTGGTAAAGAAGTTCATCTGGAAAAACATATGCTGCCGATACGGAATCCCGAGGATCCTAGTCGCAGACAACGGTGCTCAATTTACAGGGTCCCTCGTACGAACCTGGTGCAAAGAAATTGGAATTGACCAGAGATTTGTAGTTGTAGCTCATCCTCAAGCTAACGGGCAAGTAGAGGTAACAAACAGAACCATTGTAAGCGGCATTAAAGCCAGGTTAGAAAAGGCCAAGGAAACTGGGCCGATGAATTGGATTCAGTGTTGTGGGCATATCGAACCAGTCCTAAGACAGCCACAGGAGAAGCCCCATTTAATATGGTTTACGGGGCAACGGCAGTAACACCAGTGGAGGCAGAACTCAAATCACTAAGGATAACTGCCTATGATGAAAATCAGAACTCCTCCCTAATGAGGGAGAACCTGGACATGGTTGAAGAGCTCAGGAACAGAGCCCTTCAGAAGGCGGAGAGATACAAGCAACAGATGCGAGATGCATATAATAAGAAAGTACAGATCCGGAGGTTCTGCAAGGGAGATCTGGTATTAAAGAGGGCAGATGCCCTTAAGCCCATGGGAAAGCTAGATGCAAATTGGGAAGGACCATACTTAGTAAAAGAAGTATTGAAAGGTGGGGCTTATGAATTACAAGACGAGGAAGGAAGGGTGCTACCCCAACCTTGCAATGTAAATGATCTAAAGAAGTACTATGCTTAGGATAAAAATGAGTTGATTTCCTAAAATCCACTCTACGGAGTGCGAGAAACGGCCCAGGAAAATGGGAAGGGTTCTTCTATAAAGCAGATTATCTAAAGAGAGGTAGAGTTCAAAGCTATCAATAAAACGAGTTATAATTCATTCGATTTCTCATAACTCACTTGGGGGGGGAGTAGGGGGATACCCCCTATATCCCATTATCTTAAAATGCTTTATGCATATAAACTGGAAGCGTTGAGCAAGCAGTAAAAAAAAAGAAAAAAAAAAAAAAAAAAAAATCTATCTGTAGAACTCTGAAAGGAAGAAGAGGAGCCATTGCCATCCTCTTCAACTAAACCTACAAGGGAGAGGGGTAAAACCAGAAAATTATCCCCTCTCAAGCAAGCATAATCGACAAATGATAATGGTGCAGTGTACCTCTTTCCAGCTTCAATTTTTTGTTCTTTCTCTCATAGACCGTCTTAACTGGGGGTTTTCTCTTACCCTTAGTCTGTACGGATGCCTCGGCTTCTCTGGCCCTCTCGATTGTGAGTAGCTCAGCCATTAAAGTAGCAACGTGCCTGTGACGCTCTGAGTCATGGACAATGGCATCCTCAGATGTTAGGAATCCGCCCACTAAGGGCGCAAGAATGACCTCACACTTCTCCTCCTCTGTTAGATACCCATCATACATCTCGTGCTGGGTAAAGAGATTCTTCAGCCTTTGAAAGTATGCTCACATATTAGGGAAATCCTCGAACTCCAGGAAATCCATCTCCCTTCTGGTTAAGAACCTGAGTAGTTGGAATCTAAGAGAATCTGAGATATCCTCTGAATAGGCCAGTTCGCAGATTTTCCGACGAAGGGAGTCGAAAGACATGCCTGAACAGTAAACATAAATGGTGCGAGTAAAAAATAATAAAACTAAGGAAGCCGGCGAACGGCACCTACAGAGAGGAAGGAAGCCAATCAGACGCAAAAGTTAAATTGCTTCACCCGTAATCTACAACACAACCACTAAAGGTAATATGTAGTATTGTCAAAGACGGAGTTACAAAAATCTCTAAAAAAATGATTTTCCTCTTTTCCCTTAAGGAGAATAAGGAAACAAAAGTAAGTGAGAGAACGGTTTCTCAGCCTTAAAATCACTGATAAATAGGAAGATTACCTGCTTAGTTCCGGCGAAACGAAAGAAAGGAAATGACAACCTTGTTGAATATGAGATAAGTGAGAAAAGTGAAGGGGTCGCCTTTTTATCCTCTGTGGATAGTTTGGGAGATGATAAAGGAAGAAAAAAGAAAAAAACTTATATCTCCTTGCCCTTGGAAAACCAAACGTCGGACTATTTTTCCACGCGACAAGACCAGTGTGACGCCGGTAAGGAAATCATTTCCCGCCTAAGTACCGAAGTAGAAGCTTGTAGCACACGCTTCTGGAACTTGGGGGGGGGGGGGGGGGGGGGGGGGGGGGAGTAGCTGATAGGGACTAATATCAGCTTTACCGTATGGTATCCTCGAATGATAGTTAAAATTGAGTTTTAAAGGCATCAGATGCCATATCGGGAACATATGCCACACTTGAGGCAGGAAGTGCTAGGATCTGCTCAGAACTGACCCTCGTACAAGAGGTTATACTAGATCTTTAGGCATCTTCAGAGGCCCAGGGATCTGCTCAACACACCATCCGCATGATTCTACGCACTCTAGGGTGAGGACCACTAAATTAATGACAGAAGGAATATAGGGTCTCCCTAAAAATTCCTATTTTTGTCCCTCATATGCATGTACACTTACATTTTCATCCTTTCTACACCTATAAATAGATAGTGATCCCACCACATCCGCGACCTACTACACATACATACTTTCCAGTGTACTATTCCATTCACGCTCGGCTTAATACTCTCGCAAGCTAGAGCAATTCGGGTCCTTCTTCAAGGATTCTCTTCCCTCATCACTTCCTTCTTCAATTCATCTACAAAAAGGGACATCCCTAACAGCTCAAACCGAAGGTATAATTCTCATTGCCGAAAGAGGATGAAGCATGAAGGCGCCTTGCGTTCTCTACTTCGCCCTCTTCTTTCTCCCTTGTTTTTCTGCCTAAACGAGCTCCACGCTCCATGGATTTAACTGAATTTATGGTTGAAAACACCCTTTGCTTTATACTTAGCTCAATTCTCTCTTTTATGTCTAAAGGAAGATGCTCTGTGGAAAATGAGTTGATAAGGCTAACAAATCGCATGAATCTCTTACTTATCACTGTTCGTAATCCTTTATATGTTAATACTCCTTATAAATACGATGAATGATCACATAATTGTTATGGATCTTTATCCCGGATCTATCAACTACCTATTCTCTTTTTAAAAGCGTCAAAGGCATTTCTATCTATGGAAGAAGCCTCATACTTCTTATCTAATGGAAGGTTTTGTTTTTTCGACCTACCTCCTACGTTCTCCCCATGGGAGTAGAATCCCCGACCAGATATAGTGAACCTACCGGTACTCCGGCGGTCAAGAGGAGGACAACGAGAAGAAGAATGCCTCATAATCCTAACCCGCTAGAACAAATTTGAAAGAGACGGCGGGAAGAAAAAGTACCTGATAACTCTGCTTATTTGAAAATCAGAAAAGATGGCAAACTAGGAGCTCTCTCTGAGTGCTATAAAGATTGAGAAGAGGGGGATTTTTTATCTCTAAGAAATTGAAAGGAATGGGAGGATAAAGATGAAATAACGAAATTATAAACCCTTTAAACCCAGAGGGCGGAGTTAAAAAAGGTAAACACGTGGGTAGTGGAAAGAGGACATGTCTTTTTCACTACCCCACGTTGTACTGCCGCCATTAATGGACTTTCAAAAAGCTCGCGCGTTATCACACGCGCTCGAAAAAATAATACACCAACAGGTAGTAATATTAGAATTTCATGAATTAAAAAGATGGCCTCCAAGATTTGTTGGAATCACACAAGCAAATATGCAGTAAAAACAAAGCAAGGAAAAGTAAAAATCTAGCATATAATCCCTTCAGAAAAGAAGTTATTTATCTCACAAAAAAGTGAGTGCAAGAGCTTCAAGATCTTCATGAGGGAGTTATCAGAACCTCATATAACATGGAGATGAAACTGTCAGAGCTTGTAAAGCTCAAGCTTATTGACTACGGCTCCGACAACAATGAGCGTCGGTGACAATGAAAACCTCCTATATATATAGAAGGAAAATGAGGCGCCTTGTACCTCGAGTAAACAAAAAGGAAAAGAAATGATGAAGAGAGAGGGAGTCTCTACCACTTCTTAGCCTCGAAATACTAACTGTCGCCCCATTTTTCCACACGACATGACGTTAATGACGTATGCGAAGGGATATTTTCCTGGGCAAAGCATATTGAATACGTTAGAAGGTACTCGTTCACGCTTCTGGACCTTGGGGGGTGGGGGGGGGGGGGGGGGTGGGAGTAGTTGTTAGGGATCTGTATCAACTGTGCCACGTGGCTCCCGCTCGTGCCACGTGGATATGCATTGCAGTAGCACTAGATGCTAGGGGAAGAGGCAGAAGCCTCATCACAAGCAGATGCTAAAGGGTCCTTAGCAGATCCCTAGCCAGGTCAGAAGACTACCTTTGCAGGTCCCAAAGCATCTATCGAAACGTGCAGGGGTCTGCAAGCATACAATCCGCGTGACTCTACGTACTTTATGGTGAGGACCACTAAATTAATGACGGAGGGAATCTTGTCCCCCTGTAAATTCCTTTTATGTCCTTCCCTCACCTTTTTGTCCCACTTTACATCTATAAATAGGTAGTGATGAAGTCATTCTGAGGTACGAGTTCTATACTTTCACTGAAGTTCCATTGATATTTTTTTTGGATTTTTCCTGCTCATACTGACTTGAGCGTCGGAGATCCTTCCCGGAGGAACCTCCCCCTTTGTTCGTCCGACATTATTTTGCAGGAGCTCGACGGCGATTGTGACGGAGCACGGAGGTAACCAGCTGTAATAACCCGGATTTTTAAATAAAAGAAAATAGTTAAATAGATTAAATTTCCTTAGTAAATTAAGATTTTCCCAAATAATTTTTTTTTTTTAGAATAATAATAGATTAAATAAAAGTCTTTAGAAAGATAAATAAATTTATTTAGAGTTCTTATATAAAAGATTTAGATATTTATTTAATTAAAATTCTCTAAACTTTAAATAATACTCCCTCCGTCCACCTATTTCTGACACGTTTGCTTTTTGCACGGGTTTTAAGACGGGAGTAGTTAGTGTGTAAAGTGTATTGTGTTTATGGATGTAGTGTATAAAGTGTATTTTGTAGGGAATAAACATATTTTAGAAATAGAGCATCATATATGCATAAAAACATGTTCTTGTCTGATCTTAAATGAAAGATCGTATAAAGACCTTTAATTTGATATAAAAATCATAAAAATCCGATAACAAACGAGCAAGTTATAATAATTTAAACTTTCGAAATTTAAATTATATTGAACTACGTGCAGAAAAAATGATTGGATGAGATTTAAGTATGGAATGTTAAGTGTAATAAGGGATTTACTAATTGTACTACTTAGTGGCTAATTTTTTCCAAAAAAGGAAACGTGTCAGAAATAGGTGGACGGCCCAAAAAGGAAAGCGTGTCAGAAATAGGTGGACGGAGGGGAGTATAAAATAGAAAATAAATAGTTTTCCTTCATAAAATAAGTTATCCTAAGTTTAAATAATTAGAAGTGATAAAAGATTTCATAATTTAAAGCTTTTCAAATTTTAGTAAGTTAGAATATATAATTAATTAAAATTCTTTAACTAAAATATTATATCTTGCTCAACAAATATCCTAAAAATATAATGCTAACACTTTTAATCTAGTTTTGACATTAAAAGATTTATAAAAGAAGTTAGATATTTTTCGGATAAACGGTTAAGAAAACCCGCGTCGCCTTTTGTCTATTTCGATCCTTTTCGTTCCCTCAAAATTCTTTGAGCTATCAAACTCATTCCGAAAATTCTTTAACCCATATCGTTAAGTTCAATATTTTATTTGGATCCCGTAGACACTTTGAAACCTAAAATCAGAACTCGTTGCCGGAAAAATATCTTTTCGTCGGGGAACGAGGCGTCGAACCGGAGACGAGATGGCCCCTATAAATAGAGGCCATCACCGCCTCAAAATTGATCAGCCCCTATCCATTACTTCATCAAGAGGAAACCTCTCCTCTCTCTCCCCACCGACTGCCCCCTCTCCCTCTCTTATCCATTATCCAGCAGCCCGTCCCCTTCACTCCCCCACCTCTCTCGCACTTCCCCTCAAACAGCAGCAGCTGCTGCACCTATCTCCCCACCCCCTTCACGCCACCATCACCGTCATCAACTCTCTCCCATCTCCTCCACCGATCAGCCCCTCTCCCCATCTTTCCCCTCGCCAACAGCCCCTCACCTCCGCCACCCTCCTCTATCAACACCGATCACCACCACCATCATCATCATCTCCATCATCTCCACCTCCACCGAACATCACCTTCATCACCATCCTTGCCCTTCTTCTCCAAGAAGCGAGGAGCAGCAGCCCCTCCATCTCTCTCGCTC
Source organism: Thymus mandschuricus (assembly GCA_029379335.1). NCBI lineage: Eukaryota > Viridiplantae > Streptophyta > Magnoliopsida > Lamiales > Lamiaceae > Thymus > Thymus mandschuricus. Next base: position 17,314,858 of record CM057075.1, on the reverse strand, counting down.
ATCTCCGATCACCATCGCCGCCATATCCTCCGAACAGCTGCAGCAGCCGCTGCCTTCATCTCCTTCAGCTTCTGCCGCCATCATCCTCCTTCGCCATCTCCTTCCTTCAAGCCGAGAGCAACCTCCGATCATCACCGATCGTCTTTCGTGCATATCTTTCTCTTCGATCATCGATAAGGTATGCTGTTCGTTCCTATGCACTCGTAGGGAGATTTCGATTCTAGGAGTAGTGGCTGATCGTCGCCACGAGCTCCCGAAATGAGACATGCATCACCTTCTCTTCTTCTCCATCGCCGTTCGCAGCCGCCCTTTCTTTGGTGGTTGCCGGCGTTCCTTTTTGCATCCATATCACCGAATTAAAGTTGTTCGTAACCTAATAATTAACCACTTAATCGGAACGAATTGTTGAAAACGAATTGTTGATGGTGTACCTTTCTTTTTCCCGGATAATGTTTCCCTGCATGTCGAGACTCTGCCCAAATATTATAAAAATATTAATATAGGTTCTAAGTAATATTATCTAGCATCCTATAAAATTTGGTAACGATCGGAGTCACCGTTAATTTTCTAAAAATGAAACTAGGTTCATTTTGAATTGAAGGACCCTAACCCTTTTGCATGTTAAATGTTTTTACACCAAAATATTCTAAATATTTAGTTGAACAACTTTTGTGTTGATGTCTAAGCCATCCAAATGACGAATACATAAAGAAAGTAATTTTTGAAGGTTAAATGAATATTTTTATTATTCTTGGTAATTCTAAAGTTAAGAGATATTGATATTAGGAAACTCTAAACAGAAATCTGAACGCACCTTAACATCAGGAAAATATTTGTAGGAATATTCTCTGAAGAAGCTAACTTAAGATTCGGACCCGAGAATCGAGAAAACGAGTAATTGGTAAAGGTGGGGATTCTTTATTTCTTTAATCTCTGAGCTTGTTTAGCTCATTTTCTTCAAGTGCAGGCTTGTTCAGGAAACTTTGTGTGTCTCGGACTTTCATGTTTAAGGCTCTTATATTTACGATCGGGCTTCTTGATTGGTCTAACACATCAATTCGGGAAGTTGTGTACACATGAGGCAAGAGGAGTGGGTTGATCACCACAAATCTTGATCTCCAGCAGATGGGTTTGCTTACAACTTATGTAGGCCGCCCTGCAAATAGCAGATGGGTTGCGTACGTTCTTCGTATGTAGCCCTGCACCTAGCAGATGGGTCGCACACGGTGTTCGTGTGTTGCCCTGCAAATAGCAGATGGGCCCGCATTTATATGCCGCCCTGCAAATGAAATGAGAGTAACATGAACTTCCGAAAATGGGCCCGTGTCAAGGAATCGGTTTTACGGAAATTGAATTCCACTTCTTTCTATTCTTCCTACTTATTCTTGATAACTTGCTATTCTTATTTGCGGCATAATCACACTGAGTGCTTGTTGTACTCAGCCCTGCAGAACTTTCTTTGTTTTGCAGATTGGGAGCCGGAGGCGTAGTGACGGAGAAGAGAGAGAGAAGAAGGAGGAATCAAGAGACGATGGAAAATAAAACTTAAATCCGTTAGACCTTTTCGTTTCTTAAATTTCGATTTGGTTATAAACAATTTCTTAAGTTTCATCTTTTAATTATAGTTTACCTTTCGTCTCTAAAACTATCGAAATACTATCGTCTTAAATAAATGAAATGAAAGTTATAGTTTTAGTTAACTTAGAAAGTTTAAAGTTCGTTAAAGTTATTCGTTATTCTTTTAGTTTAAAACTTAAACTTAGAATTTAGAAACTTGACGTTTTGAAAATATGAATTCATATAACGAAAACTTAAACGAATTTATAAAACTATAACCATTGATAAACATTTATTTATTTCGCTTCCGCTATTTAAACGTAACTTTGATGTAATTATATATTTTGGAACCAACTGTAGTGCGGTCTGGTCCGCCACGGTTGTTATGCTTTCATATATGTATTCTGGATCCAACTGTAGTGCGGTCTGGTCCGCCACGGTTGTTATGATTTTTTTTATATACTTTGGATCCTACTGTAGAGCGGTCTGGTCCGCCTCGGTAGTTACATTTATGTTAAATAAATTGGATCCGATGATGGCGCGGTCTGGTCCGACCTCATCGTTATGGTTTATGTACTTGGTTAGCTGATGAATAGTCTTTTGGTATTTACTACGACTTGATCCTGGTATAGGGGAGATGCTGCCCAAATTTTCGGGCTAAACTAAAACAAATTTTAATTAAAACTAATTAAAATCAAATGAATTATGATTTCTCCCTTTTTATTTTACCCTTCGTTGCATCCCGATTTAATTGTTTATATTTAAATTAATTATTTTTAGAGTTAGGAAAATCGGGGTGTGACAGGATGGTATCAGAGCGTAGTCGTTCTGAATACAAAGACTATTCATAAACTTAAATTTAAAATTTTGGGAAAAGTTTATCCTAGGCATGGACTATGCATTAATCTAAGGAATTTAAGATGAAATAATTTCACGTTCGACCTATGCATCCTCTCTCTCTCGATCACTATCGCTCCGAGCTCATCGTCGAGGTACATTCCTAACTCATATGATTATATTGATTGAAACTAATGATTGAAAGTTTGATTGCGTGAAAGGCTGTGAGAAATATTTATCAAAACATATGTGAGATGAGAACGTGACTTATGTGTTGTAGTGATTTATGTGATTCTTCATATGAGTATGGAATCATGCTTTTACATATATTGTGTATGTTGACTTGAAATTTACTATAACGAGTTGAACAAATAATCATGTATATGTGTTACTTGCAAAGTACTCTATGGAAAGTTATTATATATATGATTTGAGCTCTTGTGATATGCTAAATAGTGATTATATGAGTAGGGGTTATTATATGATGATATGATGTGCTTAATTATGTGAAGAACATGAAAGACCATTAGTTGTGAGATAAATTATAAAACATGATATTGCATGACTAAGTTTGATAGGTTAACTTAGATAACATGGGACTAATATATGAACATACAATTCTAGTTTATAAAGATGCTACATTATTTATGGGATATATGAAAATGAAACATGGTACATTCAATTGAAACCTTATGATCTTATGATGATAGCTTTCTAAAATATGTTATGCATGATTATGTTAATAAAATGAAAGACTATTATCTATGACACTTTAAAAGCATGATATGATGAAAACACGAATTTATGATTTTCCAAAATAACAATAGGATAGAGTTATACGATAATATGATTAAGGGGAGTTATATTATCTCTGTGATATATGAAGACGAAACCATGACATGATGTTATGTGAAATTGAAACTTTATGATATTATATATTGCATAATAATCTTGCAATATTAATGACTTCTCAAATACGATATCATATGAAAATTAAGCTTAGGATATCTTCAGAAGAACAATATGATCATGCTATTATATAATTAAGGAGATGTTAGTTGTTGGTGTGTTATATAAAAACGACATATATTGTGGGAATGAAACCTCATGAGATAATGTGATAATGTTACAATAATAACTTCTTAGATATATATGATAACATGACTATGTGAATTATGAGATAATAATACCATGAAGATTATTAAAAAATTAGATATGATATGATTATATCGATATGGGAAATGTTAATCAATACTTATGACTATACTAAATCATGCTGGATTTATAACTTATTCGTAGATATGTATTAAATGTGGAACATGTACTATGTCATTCAAATCGAAATTCTTGAGTTATGACTTTGGTATTATGTATGATGGTTTGATGATATTATGAGTCCAAGAGTGGGTATTTTATAATGAACATGAAGTATGTGAAAGATGTTATGTCTAATTAACATTATTGTCATTGATGTCGATATGAAATTATTTCACGAAATATGAATATATGCACATATATGATATTACCAACATGATATGGTACTTTGGAAGATATGGAATGTTGAATATGTGATATTAATCTGCGAAACAATGGAATAATATGTAAAATTGAAACGTGAAGTAATTGTGTGATTTGAATGTGAAGAGTTGACATGATTATGTGAAATTGCTAAACTTGAGATATGTTAATGTTATAATATTGTGATCCGGGCAGGGAGTCACCATCTCAACGAAAAGGTTGGGAAATTAGTATTTTGACGGTTGTGTGCCGAGGATAATTGAAAAAAATTATGTTATGAAATTAAAATATGGGCAGGTACTTGGGATTCGTTTCAAACGAATCGACTTTTGATGATATATATGGTTATGATTATGACTATGGTTATATGATTACGTGACTTGATGATTTTATGGTTATCTGCAAAAGTTGCATGATTGATTGCAAAACGTGAACTATGTGAAAAAGGAAACATGACAAATGACTAAACATGAAAAGTTGCACTATCTGATGCAAAATGTGAATTATATGTTGAGAGATTTGAATTGTTATAATCCGGGCAGGGATTTATGTTCAAAACGTGAAAACTTGACAGATTAAATATCGGGTTACGATACAATTGATTATTCTCATCCGGGGAGGGATTGATATGGAAAATTTGGCAGGTTATGTATCGGGTTACGATACAATTGATTATTATCATCCGGGGAGGGATTGATATTGAAATTTTGACAGGTTATGTATCGGGTTACGATACAATTAAATTTATATCATCCGGGGAGGGATTGATATTGGTTAAATTTATATCATCCGGGGAGGGATTGATATTGGAAACTTGACATGTGATATGATTTTTAAAGTATCGGGGTACGATACGAGAATTGTGTGATTATATCGGGTTTACGATATATATGTGACTTATGTGATTATATCGGGCTTACGATATATATGTGAATTATGTTTTTTTTTTTTTTTTTTTTTTTTTTTTTTTTTTTTTTTTTTTTTGCTTGAAAGAATGAGTATATTTCTGAAATATTGAATCCCCGAAAATTCTTAATAATTAATGTCATTTGGGATACAACATATATTATTGATTAAAAGTTACTAATGTTTCGGGTGACATTATGTTTCAGAGTTAGTGCCACGACTTAGCAAAACAAAGAAATGGTGTCTAGGAGGAACAATGAGATAAGTGATACCCTAGAAACGGTTCAAACCCCTAGGAATGACAAGAGTTTCCGCCGACAGAACCCTCCGAGTTTCAGTGGGCTTGGTGAGCCTGCCGATGCCGAAAAATGGGTCCGTGCCATGGACAAGATCTTTAACTACCTCAACTGCTCTGAATCCGACAAACTAGCCTTTGGCCTCCATCAACTAACCGATGAAGCAGATTTTTGGTGGGAGTCCGTTAAACGAACTTTCACACCTGCCCGACTGAGCCATTATACTTGGGAAGAGTTTAAAGTGGAACTCTATGAGAAGTACATTCCAGAGTGCTATCGCCAACGCCGTCAGAATGAGTTTTGGAACCTGTGCCAGGAGAAGAGAACCGTTATCGAGTACGATCGTATATTCAACCAACTTGCTCGCTACGCTCCACATTTAGCAAATTCAGATATTGCTCGAGCCGACAAGTTCAGACGTGGGCTAAGACACGAGATTGGCATCCCTCTTGCCAGCCACGGCCCACTCACCTATGCCCAAGCACTGAGTCGAGCCATGGATATCGAATGTTGTTGCGACCTGATAAAGATAGAGGAAACAAGTCTAACCAAGGATCGGGCTCAACCAAAGAAAAGAGAAAGTTGGAAGATGAGAAGTTCGAGAATCGACAAGTATGCTTGACATGTAAGACAAGACCACGACAACCCAAACAATTCAGAAATATGCAGCCGCAACAGGTGAACCCGGCCGAGGAAAAGCCTTTTTGCCCAACATGTTTGAAGAACCACCTTGGAAGATGCCGCCTGAAAGCAGTGCAATGTTACTGGTGCAAAATGAGGGGACACTACTCATTTTCATGCCCGCAGAATCCGGGAAGTATGTTAAACCAACAATTTTCAGACCCAACTCAACCACAACCACAAAGGGGACCGAGAGCTGCAAAGAATCTGCACCAACCACCAAGCTAGGACTTATGCCTTCAATTGTGATTAAGGGGCATGGAGTAAAGGAACCTAGTAGGTATGTTCTAACCTCAATCACATACCTTTTGCGGCTTGATTGATACAAGCACATCTCTTTCCTTCATATTACAACGAGTGCATGTGAACTTGGCAATAGTATCCAGCCGAATATGTAAAATAAAAATCCGCGGCCTTATGCGAGGCATCGTCTTGAGATAAGAGACCAAGAGTATGGAGCAAATATGTTTGTGATCATTGTGATGGAGAACCAGGCAATATTTGAGGGCAACCTAGAAGAAGCTGAGAATGGAGAGAAAACATCCATGGCATACCCATTATTTGGAAATTTGAGAAGTATTCCAAGCAAACTCGTCAAGATTAGTCGGATAGACAAAAGGAGGTTTCTACTTGATCTTGTGCCTAGAACTAGCTGAACAAACCCACCAGTAAGCTTCGGTTCGAAAGGAAGGCCGTTATGAAACACATTCCGGACAATGGCCAATAGAAGTTCACCGTCTAGCACTACATCCCGGCCTAGCCAATGTCTGGTATGTCTCTCAGGTCTCGATGCTTAGGAAGTATGTGTTTAAACCTAAGCACGCCATCAAGTATAAAGAGGTAGAACTCAACCTTGCCTTACATTATATATATATACCTGTTATAATCAAATTCCTTAGGAACAAGGAGATTGCCACAACCAATGAGTCAAGGAGTTGTAAAACCACTAGCTACGACCTAGGTGAAACCACGTGGGAACTAGAAGACAAAGATAAGAGCCCAAAACCCCGACCTAGTATATGAAGGTACTTAAATTTCGGGACGAAATTTTGTTTAAGGGGGGTGGAGTGTAATAACCCGGATTTTTAAATAAAAGAAAATAGTTAAATAGATTAAATTTCCTTAGTAAATTAAGATTTTCCCAAATAAATTTTTTTTTTAGAATAATAATAGATTAAATAAAAGTCTTTAGAAAGATAAATAAATTTATTTGGAGTTCTTATATAAAAGATTTAGATATTTATTTAATTAAAATTCTCTAAACTTTAAATAATATAAAATAGAAAATAAATAGTTTCTTCATAAAATAAGTTATCCTAAGTTTAAATAATTAGAAGTGATAAAAGATTTCATAATTTAAAGCTTTTCAAATTTTAGTAAGTTAGAATATATAATTAATTAAAATTCTTTAACTAAAATATTATATCTTGCTCAACAAATATCCTAAAAATATAATGCTAACACTTTTAATCTAGTTTTGACATTAAAAGATTTATAAAAGAAGTTAGATATTTTTCGGATAAACGGTTAAGAAAACCCGCGTCGCCTTTTGTCTATTTCGATCCTTTTCGTTCCCTCAAAATTCTTTGAGCTATCAAACTCATTCCGAAAATTCTTTAACCCATATCGTTAAGTTCGATATTTTATTTGGATCCCGTAGACACTTTGAAACCTAAAATCGGAACTCGTTGCCGGAAAAATATCTTTTCGTCGGGGAACGAGGCGTCGAAGCGGAGACGAGATGGCCCCTATAAATAGAGGCCATCACCGCCTCAAAATTGATCAGCCCCTATCCATTACTTCATCAAGAGGAAACCTCTCCTCTCTCTCCCCACCGACTGCCCCCTCTCCCTCTCTTATCCATTATCCAGCAGCCCCTCCCCTTCACTCCCCCACCTCTCTCGCACTTCCCCTCAAACAGCAGCAGCTGCTGCACCTATCTCCCCACCCCCTTCACGCCACCATCACCGTCATCAACTCTCTCCCATCTCCTCCACCGATCAGCCCCTCTCCCCATCTTTCCCCTCGCCAACAGCCCCTCACCTCCGCCACCCTCCTCTATCAACACCGATCACCACCACCATCATCATCATCTCCATCATCTCCACCTCCACCGAACATCACCTTCATCACCATCCTTGCCCTTCTTCTCCAAGAAGCGAGGAGCAGCAGCCCCTCCATCTCTCTCGCTCATCTCCGATCACCATCGCCGCCATATCCTCCGAACAGCTGCAGCAGCCGCTGCCTTCATCTCCTTCAGCTTCTGCCGCCATCATCCTCCTTCGCCATCTCCTTCCTTCAAGCCGAGAGCAGCCTCCGATCATCACCGATCGTCTTTCGTGCATATCTTTCTCTTCGATCATCGATAAGGTATGCCGTTTGTTCCTATGCACTCGTAGGGAGATTTCGATTCTAGGAGTAGTGGCTGATCGTCGCCACGAGCTCCCGAAATGAGACATGCATCACCTTCTCTTCTTCTCCATCGCCGTTCGCAGCCGCCCTTTCTTTGGTGGTTGCCGGCGTTCCTTTTTGCATCCATATCACCGAATTAAAGTTGTTCGTAACCTAATAATTAACCACTTAATCGGAACAAATTGTTGAAAACGAATTGTTGATGGTGTACCTTTCTTTTTCCCGGATAATGTTTCCCTGCATGTCGAGACTCTTCCCAAATATTATAAAAATATTAATATAGGTTTGTTGGTCCCGGTTTGTTAATGGGAAAAATACGTAGAGGGGGGGGGGTGAATACGTATTTTGAAGTTTTTCAACTTCAAATCCCTTAACTCAGAGTAACAAGTAAAGAGCTCGCTTAAAAACTTAAGACCTAGCTGAGGCTAGATCTACAGTATGTAGCTTGCCTGCTTGACCGAAGTGAACACTTGATCAAGAGGGAGTCTTTACTCGTATATGCGGAATTTGGTGAGCTAAAATCTTTTCCTAAGTAATTGAAATATCCAGATTAAGTTGTTTAGATGCAAGTGCAATGGATAAACAAATACAGTAAAGAGTTTAGGGTTAGAGAGATACGACACGAAGATTTATAGTGGTTCGGAGATAACGCTCCTACGTCCACTTTGTTGCACGACGGCAACTGTTCTCTTCACTCAAGAACTTGAAGGTTACGGGTCCTTCAAAAACCTGGTCAAGATCGGGCTTCACTCGCCTGGATCTGACGAACAATGCAGTGATTACGGGTTCACTACTAAGACCTAAACTGGACACGAAACTTCACTCGTTTCTGTCCGAACAACAGGGAGATTCCGGGCTCTCCTTACAGCCTAGTTTCGATCGAGCTTTACACAAACGATGTAAGTGTAGGCTTGGATCTCAACTCTACGATCGAGGCTTCTTCAATCGATGAAAGAAGGGCCTTGGATCTGGACAACCTAACGACACACTCAAAAACCTAACAGACGAAGTATAGGGTTTTTGGTTGACGACACACTATGAAGAACTCTTTACAGTGAATGCAAAGATTGGCTAGAGTTCTTCTTCTAAGCTTCGGATGTATGAAGTGGGCTTAGAATCTAAGTGTGAAGGCTGTGAAGACGAGTTCCGATGAACTGGAAACTCGGAGAACACTTGAAAACAAAGACTCGAAGATTGCTATGAAAGCTGGGAGTGTTTGTTTGCTGTATGCGCTCGAATGCTCAAGTAGTGTTCTCTCTTTTCTTCGTCTTCATCCTTCACTATTTATAGGCGGAGGGATGGCTTAGATCCGTTGCTTGGTTGGTGGCCTTGTCCCTCCTCCTCTCGACAGTACTTGCGCAGGCAGTAGCTTTTGCAGGAGCCCAGTTTGTCTCTTTGCCGAAAATGGCTAAGTTACAAACTTAACAGTAACTGGGGCGATCCAGTACTGCTGCGGCGCCTTTGTCGGCCTGGCAGTCAACTCTTCCGCTCCACTCCGCTTTCGACACGTGGAGATTTCGTAATTAATGCTACGATCTCCTGTTGACTGGAGTTCAAAATATGGGCGGGAGTTGCGCTGTCGCTTTCTGGTAGGTAGTGGCTCGCTTTGCTTTGAAGTTGTAGCGTCCGCTCCGAAGTGAGTCGCTTCAGGATCATACTGTAGTGGGTCGCTTTGAAAACAAAGTTTCGTAGTGACCGCTTTAATAAGCGTTGACCCACGTTGACTCGCTTCAGCTTTTCTTTGTAGCGCTTGCTTTGCTTCGCTTTGGTGGCTTCACTTTGACTCCACTGTAGCGGTCGCTTCGCTTCGCTGGTTTCGGTACGCTTCACTTCGGTTTGCCAGACTCGCTTCGCTTTGGAAGAACACACTCAAGCGAGTGGCCTTCACTTGAATTCCTGCAGTCTAAAGCTAAGCAAAAATAAAGCCATCCTAACAGATTTAGGCTTAGAAAAATTCTAACCTATTATCTACATCAAAATGGGTCACTTGGGAGCTGGACACTTGGGGTTTTGGGATCCAATCAAAATAAATGACTTCGTTTATCAAGTATCCCTTACAGTTCCCCCTTAACAAGTTGGTCCATAACAATTCCCAACAATTTCCCCCTTTTTGATGATGCCAAAACCCAAAGGCTAAGATTTAGAAAATTCCAGCCTATCTAACCGTGAAGGGAACTCCAAGCGACTGCTTCCTTTGCAGTTTCGTTTGTAATTTTTTTTTTTTAAGTTCCTTTCCTTTTTTTTTCGGTTAAATTATTTGAGTTTTGTAGCAAAAAGGTAAAGTCATTCACAAAGCAAGTAAATGACTCGAGAAGAGACAGAAAATAAAATGAGATAGATGAACAAGAAGTTCATACACAAAAAGATATATAAGGAACTTGAAACTCTGAGGTTTCCTGCAGTTCCTTGTCTGTCTCCTCCTTCTTCCTTCCGTCACTTCCTTTCTTTCTCCTTCTCTTCTTCCACCTTCTTCTTTTCTTCAACATCTGCCTCCAAATCCTTTGCAATCATTTCCTCTGGTATGACGTATGCACTGAAAACCTTCGCTTCCATCGAATCAACGCTGTGGATACTTGGCCTTCTCCACATCTCTTCCAGTTGGAAGGCTTCATCCACCTCAGCGTCAATGATGCTGCGATTGGGGATACTGGTGCCAGGTAGGAATGGCATAGGAAATACCTCCTTGGCTGGTACCTTGATGATTAACGGTGCTGGCTTTGCGAACTGTGCAAGCGCGAAGACCTCTTGCCTGAACTTTTCATCATAGGCACCAAGAAGGTTGTTGAGCGCAGTGACCCTCGAGCATTCAGTCTGCAATGGCACTACCTCCCAATAGTAGTATGCTTTGATGAATTTCTCCTTGTAGTATAGCCATTGCTCGAGTAGTTCGTCAGGAATGAACTGCTCGATCTCACAGGCATCAGGGTGCTTTTCTCTGCGCACAGCCAACTCTTCTTCCGACCGGCTGGACATCTGTTCTATGATCATTTTGAACTTCTTTCCTGACTCGCCGTTCCAGGAAGGAAGCTTCTGATTGAGTTGCTTCCGAATGTAGTTGCGTTCTTCTCTGAGAGGGTAGCGGCCAGAATCAATCATTTCCTTTGCAGTCTTGTGAACTGCATCGATCATAGCCTGATCTAGGCATGCCTCGGATTCTTCTAGCGTGGTTGGAGCAAAGATACTTCTGACCAAGACGGATTGGATGAGGTTCATCTCATTGAATTGTTTTTCTATCTGTTCGTCAATGATTTGCAGTTGTTTTGTCCTTATCCTCTTTTCTTTCTCTGCCCTTGAAACAACTACCTTCTCAACTTTTTGACGCATGGTCGCTGAATCATCTTGCTTAGTTTCTGGACCAGTTTTCTTTGTGGTTGCATTGGAAGAAACATCTGTAGATGGAGTGGCTTCTGCAATTGCTGAAGTAGGTGCAGCACTTGAAGCTTGCGCGACAGCTGAAGTGGGTGCTTCGGCTGAAGTGGCCGCTTGAGAGCTTGAAGTACCTGCAAGAGTTTCCAAAATAAATTGGCGCTTCTTCTCCACCCAAGCCATAGCCTCACTCGCCTCTGCTAGCTTTCGCCTTTCCTCCTTCGTTAGTACAGTAACTGGAGGATGTCGAGCAATGGAAGAGGCAAGCACTTTATCTCCAAGTGGCTTGCGGGGTTCTTCAGGCTTTTTCATCAATTCCAGCTCAGAGAGCTTTTCTTTGCCTTTCTTCGCAGACTTCGCCTCTCTCTCCTCTACTCCAGTATGACCACTTTCCTCCAACGAACTTTCTGTTTCAACAGCTCCACTTACTCCACCTTGTGGCATCCCTTGTAACATCCCTTGTACCATCCCATCAATTTTCAGTACCATCCCTTCCCCCTTTTTGGCATCATCAAAGCCAGGGGTAGGGACGATTGTCTTTCCAGTAAGGGACTTGTGAAGTACCTCAATCTTATCTAGTACAGCATGAAACATTTCTTCCGTTCGTGACGCGAAGACTTGCTCTTCCGCGATTGTCTTTCCAGTAAGCTCTCTCTTGTCAATGGCACTCTTTCCTTTGACTTCCTTCAGTTGGGTTCGAAGTAAGTCAAGAGTCTTCTTGGTACTGAGGAGTTCACTTTCTTTCATCATCAATTCTCCCTCCTTGTTCTCCACTTTCTTTTTCAGCTCCTTTACTTCCTTTTCCAACGTCTCCTTCTCTTTACCAACTGTGACAAGCTTGGTGTTCACTTCTCTCAAGCGGCTCCTTTCTGCATCACGCGAGCCCTTGAGATCTTTCACGAGTTTCACTTGAGCCTCCATTGCCTTCTCCTTCTCCTCCAACTCCATCTTCTGTTTGGTGATCTCGTCTTGCATACTTAAGATCTCTGCGTTCTTAACCTCCATTTCCTCTGCGTGATCCCTCATCAGTTTCTTCTCATGAGTGGTTGGGGTGTGCTTAGGGACCTTAGCATTCGGATAGGCACGCTTTACTTTCGCGTCCAGCGTATCCCAGAAGCTGGTTCCAGTGAGAAATGTATGAAAACCGCTCTCACCGATGAAGTCCAGAAGCTTTCCTTCCATCTGTATGAGGTCTTCCTTTGAGAAGGCCTCCAGAAGTTTGAAGACTTTGTAGAACTCTGTGCCGCGATAGGTGACATATGTCAAGAAATCGACCATCTTGGTGAAGAAGTCACTTGACACTGGCACTGAAGGATATCGAGTTCTGAGAGTTTCAGCAGCTTGCTCTCTGTCTCTCTTGTATCTCTTGAGAGCATTCATCCGTGTGGGGGTTTTGGAGGTTTGGGACTGGGGAAAAATGGGAGTATGGGCGGTATCGGCTTTTCCCACCGATGTCGAAGGGGATTGGAATGGTGTAGCTTTAGTAGAATGGGTAGGTTTTGTGACTGGATGAGTTTGCTCGGTTTCAGTGTCCTCAAGCGGCTTCTCTACCTCCTCGCTTTCTTGGACAGATGAAGTGCTTTGCTTCAATTTCTTCTCCTTCCCTTGCTTTGCAGCCTCTTGCTTCAAGGGTGAAGCGGCTCGCTTCGTTCGGGGAGCTTCAGCTTTTGCTTTCACAACTTTGCTTGCTGCGGGCACTTCTACAACTAGAAGTCCCTTATCCATTGGAATTTTTGTTGACTTCCACTGTTCATAGAAGACTGTCTTCTTGCTGTATATAGCCATGTCTGAATCCGGCCATCTTATCTCCGGATACTTTAGCTCCAACGCGACTGACAGTCTTGAAAAGAATTTCAACTTTCCCTTGCGTAGAATCTTATCTGGAGTTCCTGGTACGAATGCAAAGTCTTCTGCAGCTTCGTGAATTTGCTTGAGAAGCCACCCATGCCAGTTGAATTTCGTTCCTGTGAGGCTGTCGACGATCATGGTGGTGCCGATCATCTTCGTCTCTGACAGCGTGTCGAGGGAACCGACATAGCATGCAATGCTTCTCGTAAAGAGTTCGCAGATGAGATTGAACGGTTCCTTCAAATTTTTGCGAAAATTTGCCTCCTTGAAGTTCGGCTCTGCTCCGTCGACTTTAAATCGATCATACTGAACTTCGGCAGAAAGGCCTAGATCTAGCAGAGAATCTCCTCCTTCTCTTGGTAGATCGAACACCTTGATGAGTTCACTCATATCAACTTCCACCGGCTTCCTGGTTCGTGGATTGGTGAAGGAAGATGTATTCTGTTCCTTCTTCAGATTCAGCAGAATCTCTCCGATGGCTTTAGCCAGAATCTTCATCGGAACCAAAGTTACGAACTTCCATAGACCGGCCGTGGTCACGGCTCTACGGAAGAAACCATCCTTCTCTATGACGATCGGGTCGAGATGGGGCTCGACGTTGATGTGATCGCCAATATTTGACATAAACTTCTCCATCGTTTCTGTACTCTTCTTCTTGCCCATGGTAAATATGAAAGAAATTTGAAGAGAGTTTTTACGATGAAATAGAAAGGGGTTGAGACTCGTGAGTTGCAGAGGTTGCAGATCTAAGCACGAGAATGGAAAATTTTGAAGGCTGTGAAAGTTTTGCAGTTCTGCCTCGTTGCAAATATATAGAGTAAGATCTTGACTGACGTGGCAGGGGCATTCTGGTAAAATCACTCTTAGTGTTTTGTGCGTAGGCGGCGACCTCCGGTGATGGAACTGACGTGTCTGGAGTCATCACTGGAAAAGTGAACCGCCAAATCCGCTTGACGTGGCCACGTGGCTGTTGATGATTCGTCTCTCCAACAGTAGTTAATCCAGCGGTTGAGATTTCGAGACGGTTCAGATTCGACGGCTGGATTGAGTGCGATTTTTCCCGCTTTCCTCGGCTTTGACGTCCACGCGCCTGTCATTTCTTCTTCTACGCGCCACTGCATTAAATGCTTGGCAGAAAGTGAAATAGGCACTCGAGTGCAGACAGCTCATACGCTTGGCTTCGTATCCGCTCGCTTCAAGTGTAGCCACTTCGGCATTCACTCGCTTGCGGAGTACTTGCTTCACGTGACTGTTCCGCACTCGCTTGCGATGGCTAGCTTTGAGTGGCGAAGCACTCGCTTGGCCATTTGAAGCGACTGGAATAAGAAATTAAATTTCTTTACTTAATTTAAAATGTTTCTGACTTACATACTTCGAGGATAAACAAGAGTGTTTTCCTCTTCGTATTTGTGTCAGATTCATTTCATGTTTTCCACGTAGTGAGTGAAGGTTTCAAGCACGCTTCAGCTCATTTAGTGTACTTAAAATTGAAATGCTTACCAGTCAATCTCACTTCGTAGGAGATTGATACCACACGTTGATTGATTGATTCCACTTGTTGATGACTGCGTGTGTTGACTCCACTTGTTGGAATGTTTATTACTTGTTGTGTATCCCATCTTCTTGGCATTCGTCTTCATGGCATTCATCTTCCTCTACGAATTAGAGAGTCCTCCATCGAAGTGAATGAGGGAGGAAATGAATATAGTACACAAGCTTACTACAACCCAGAGGGGAGCTTCACGTAAGTGTACATATTCACGATGAATGGGGGATGAGTACAAGTCCTTATCTCAGAGCAGAAATGGACAGGATGACAATGAGAATGCTCTGACAAGACAATCTCGTATTTTACGCAGAAGCATGTCACCAGCCCTGCAACCTTTTGTAGAAAAAGGTAAACCTTCAAGCATTCTCCTATATGCTACAGAATGAACTTGCAGTCGACTCGCTTTGACCATACATTGGGCAAATTGAAGCGATGCAAAGTTCAAGATGAGAGGGGAATGGATAGACATCCGGCAGCTCAACTCAGTGAAGAGTGAGTAATGAATGGATATTTATCCACGATGAGGGAGATGAGAAGACTTGCTCCTCTTCGGCGGAAAGATGGGAAGAGGACACAAGGTCTAGGTGCCAGCCCTGCCTAAGCTTTCACCATTTTTACGTGGGAAGGCCCGATACAAGACCCCACAACCGTTACTAGAAACGGCACTTGCGAGTGTTTATACCCACTCGCTAGGAATCCTAGGCTAGGTAGCAGCTTTCCTTGCTCGCTTTGGAAGTAGCTTGCTCCGAGAGTAAACAATAGTTCCCCCTTAACCAATGGCTTAACAATTCCTGTAAGCGGGTAGGGAACGTCTTCCAACATTCCACCTTGCTCCACCTTATTTCTCCTTCTTCAAGCGAGTGAGATCTTGAAGTGACTCGCTTGAGTTGGTGAAGATCCGAAGCGAGTGACGCTACGAAAAATTAGCGACCACTCCTTCGAGCATCCTGGATCTAGCATTCTTCACCAGGGTCTAACAACCCTAATTCCATGCATAGCTGATTGAAACGAGACTCAGCTAGAGGCTTGGTGAGGATATCTGCTCGCTGGAGATCGGTATGAATTTTCTCGAGCTTGATATCCTTCTTCTCGACATGATCACGAATGAAGTGATGTCGGATTTCCACGTGCTTGCATCTGGTGTGTAGCACTGGATTCTGTAAGATGCATATAGCACTGTTGTTGTCGCAGAAGATTGGAATTTCATTCGCTTCAACATTGTAGTCCTTCAACTGCTGGCGAAGCCATAGAATTTGAGAGCAGCAGCTTCCTGCGGCCATATATTCGGCTTCAGTCGTTGAAGTGGCTACACTCGTCTGCTTCTTTGAGAACCATGAGATCAGCTTGCTTCCCAAGAACTGACACGTGCCAGAAGTTGATTTCCTATCGATTCGGCACCCTCCATAGTCAGCGTCTGAGTATCCAGTGAGCTCCAGATTGTCCTCCGTTGGATACCACAGCCCCATATTGATAGTGCCCTTCAAATATCGAAGAATTCTTTTGGCAGCTTCAAGATGGCTGTGCTTGGGGTTGCTTTGGAATCGAGCGCAGACTCCGACTGCAAAAGCAATATCTGGCCTGCTTGCAGTGAGATAGAGGAGTGACCCAATTAGGGCACGATAATCTGTAGGATTCACAGATTTTCCTTCCTCGTCTGGCTCCATCTTCCAGTTGGTATTCATTGGAATCTTCACAGCTTTAGCATGCTGAATACCAAACTTGGCAAGCATGTCTCTAGTATACTTTGCTTGATTGATGAAGATACCATCATCCTGCTGCTTCACTTGAAGACCTAAAAAGCAGCTCATCAAGCCAATCATTGACATCTCATATTTGGTCCTCATCAGCTCTCCAAACTTCTCGCTAAGCGACTGATTTGGTGACCCAAATATGATGTCATCTACGTAGATCTGAACCCATAGCATATCTTCTCCATGGTTGATCGTGAATAGGGTTCGATCTATCTTTCCTTTGTGGAATCCATTTTCCACTAGGAATTGAGAAAGTGTATCGTACCAAGCTCTGGGGGCTTGCTTCAACCCATATAGAGCTTTCTTCAATCGGTACACTTTGTCTCCTTGCTCGAAACCCGGTGGCTGCTCCACATACACTTCTTCCTTCAATTCACCGTTCAGGAACGCGCTCTTCACATCCATTTGATAGACTTTAAACTTCTTGGTTGCTGCATAGGCTAGAAACAATCTGATAGCTTCAAGTCGTGCCACTGGAGCGAAGGTCTCGTCAAAGTCGATTCCTTCCTCTTGGCAGTAGCCTTTGGCAACGAGACGCGCCTTGTTCCTTACTACGTTGTGGTCCTCGTCCGTCTTGTTCTTGAACACCCATTTGGTGCCAATAACGTGCTGAAATTTGGGACGATCCACGAGGTACCATACGTCGTTTCTGGTGAACTGGTTCAGCTCTTCTTGCATGGCGATCACCCAATTTGAATCGGCTAAGGCTTCTTCCACGCTTGTCGGCTCAATATTTGAGAGAAAGCAGCTGAACATGGCACTTTCTCCAAACACTTGTCTTCTGGTCACTACACCCTTGGATGGATCTCCAATGATTTGACTTGGTGAGTGATCTTTGAGCCACGCGCGCTTGGATCCGCCAGCTTCATCTTCATCGTCTTCCTTGTCACTCGCTTCACCATCTGGAGCGACTGGATTGGGTGCTTCGCCTGAACTCGCTTCAGGAGTCTCGGGGGCAGCTTCATCTTTTCCTTGGATCTTCTGCTCGCTTGAGCCTTTGATTTCTTCTTCACCCTCAATTATGTCCCAAGTAAGAGTGTTAATGGGTTCCTCGCTTGACTTTTCGTCTTTAGATTGATCCTGTTCCTGTGGATGACTTAAAGAAGATTCATCAAATACGACATGGAGTGATTCCTCCACAATTAGGGTTTTACAGTTGAACACCCTAAAGGCTTTGCTTGATGTAGAATATCCTAAGAATATTCCTTCATCAGCTTTGCTTTCAAAGGCTTTCAACTGTGACTTCCCATTGTCATGGATGAAGACCCTACAACCAAAAATATGGAAATAAGATATGTTAGGAATTCTCCCTGTCCATATTTCATATGGTGTTTTGTCGTGCCGTTTGCAGAGAAGTGTTCGATTCTGCGTGTAGCATGCAGTATTGGCAGCTTCAGCCCAGTACTTCATTGGAAGTTTTGAGTCTGCAATCATGGTTCGAACAGCTTCCTTGATGATTCGATTTCTTCTTTCAGCAACTCCATTCTGCTGTGGTGTGCGTGCTGAGGAGGTCTGATGTGCTATGCCATGCTCCGTGCAGTAAGCTTGAATGGTAGAGTTCAAAAACTCTGTGCCTTTATCGGAGCGGATGGTCACGATAGCTTGATTCTTCTCCACAGCCAATCGCTTGAGCAGTTGTGGTAGCTTGGTCAGAGTCTCCTTCTTGCTGTAGAGAAATACGACCCAAGTGTAGCGAGAAAAGTCGTCGACTACAACTAGAGTGTACTTCCTACCATTTATACTAACTGGAGTAACTGGACCAAACAGATCCATGTGAAGCAGCTCGAGCACTCGCTTGGAAGAGGCTTCTTCAAGACTGGCGAAGTGCGTCTTTGTCTGCTTCCCTCGTTGGCATGGTGAGCATGGATGGTCTTTGATGAAGACTTCATTTGGTATGCCTTGCACCAAACCCTTACGAGCTAAGCGATTGATTGCTTTAAAGTTGAGATGGTTCAGGCGTCTGTGCCATAGCCATCCAATCTCTGTAGCACTCCTTGCTACTAAGCACGTCTCCACTTTGCAGCTATCCCATTGTGCTACATAGACGTTCCTTTGTCTTATTCCAGTAAGCACAATCTGGGATGTAAGGTTGCTCTTTACAATGCACTTGTTGGAAATGAATTCCACCTTGTATCCTTTGTCACAGAACTGTGAAATGGATAACAAGTTGTGCTTCAGTCCTTCCACGTAGGAGACTTCTTCAATCGTGAGCTTTCCAACTTTCAGTGCGCCGTATCCTCTGGTGCTTCCTCGAGAGTTGTCACCAAAGGTTACGTGTGGACCCTTCTTCTCAATGTAGTCTTGAAGTAGAGCTTTCATGCCGGTCATGTGTCTCGAACATCCACTGTCCAAGTACCAGATTTGATGACCCTCATTTGGCATGGGATCCACGGCGCCCACCTGCAATTAGACAGATTTTGGTACCCAAATCAGTTTGGGTCCTTGCAGGTTAGTTCCCTTAGGTACCCACATTTGCTTCACTTTCTTTTGAAAGGGAGCTTGTGCTTTGGGTTTCTCGACCTTCGAAAACTGTGACTTCTGCCTTAAAGCAGCTTCACATGTGCAGCAGTGTGTGCAGGAGGGGTAGCGGCTCGCTTCAGTCCTACCTATGCTCTTTCCACTTTGCTTAAATCCTGAAGCGACTCGCTTCGGATTAGCTTTGGGTTTAGAGACTGACTTAGGGTTTTTAGTCTGACGAAGCGGCTCGCTTGGTTTCCTCAAAGCGGTCCAACTAGGGTTTTGACCCTGACTCGCTTGAGTAACCTTGGAAGTTCGAAGCGGCCTTTTTTGTCCTTCGAATTCTTCCCCCTCAATGTTAGTCCGGTTGGACCATCTCCAGTCCGGATAACGTGACACATAGACATTACTCCTTTTCTTGAAAGGGAGATCCTTTGTCTCTGGTGTCTTGGTCTGAAACTTAGAAGCTTCAACAGTTTTCCCACTACCTTTGGATTGGTAAGCTTTAGCATGGTGAGTGCTAGGGACTGTTGAGTTTTGCTTACCCTTAGATTCTGCCCTTAAAGATATAGACATCTTCATTGGCTTCTTCTTAGGGTTTTCAGCCATTTTGCCTTTGTCTTTGTTAGTGGTCGCTTTGGATGCAGTGGGCATTTCCAAAGTGACTGATGGTGTCGTGTTTGAAGCACCAACAAAGACAGTTGGCTTGGAAGGTCCACCCTCATATCCAAGTCCTCCCTTTCTACCAAAAGGTAGAAGAGAACTTTCTAGTGCCTGTCTAGCATATGAAGCTTTGTTTAAGTTGGCAACTAGAGTGGATTGGGCTTCATACCTTCCCTCCAAGCTTTGATGTCTCGCGAAGAGATCCTCGAACTTACTAGTCATAGCCCTTAGATTAAGTTTGACTTGATCAAGCTCAGTGGCTAGCTTTCGGTTCTCCTTCTCGCTTTGAAACAGAGCTTGTTGCAGCACTTCGTGGTCACTTGACAGTTTCTGGTGTTTGTCAACCAAACCACTCCATGCAGAGGAATTTGCTTCCTCTTGGTGTGTGTGTGCGAGTGTAATTGAACTGGGTGAGGGATAGATGAATACCTCTCCTGTTTCTTCATCGGTGAGCGCCATAAATCCAAGATCCTCTCCATCACTGGAGTTGGGATCAGTGAATGCGTCTGAGTCGCTTTGTGGATCTTCAGTTGAAGCGACCGGAGCTTCACTTGCTACAAGCGCTCGCCTTGGAGCATCCCTCTTTGCTTTGAGTTCTTCACGCTCCTTCGCACTCAGCTTTGGGCAATCGGATTTGTAGTGGCCCATCTTGTGGCAGTGGTAACACTCCACTTCCATCATGTCTCTCGGGATCGACTTTGTCGTCTCTTCTCTCTTCCCTTTTCCTTCTCGAGCATCAGTGCTCCTCCCCTTGTACTGCTTGTAGAACCTTTTGTATTTGCCCACTCGAGAGTTCATCTTGTTGAAGTTCTTGGATAAGAACGCAATGTGTTCTTCCAACTCTTCCCTCGTCATCTTGGCTAGCGACTGCTCGCTTGGCCCTTCAGCAGCTTTAAAAGCTACTCCTTTTGACGTAGTGGGCGCTTCATCCTCTTCGTCGAGGTTCATTCGATTCAGATCGAATTCGTGAGCTTTGAGTTCGGAAAACAGTATCTCCGGTGTGAGCTTTGATAGATCCTTGGTTGCTAGATACAGCTCCTTCATTGTCTGCCACTTCCTAGTGAGAGCTCGGACAATCTTCAGGTTGACTTCCTTATCCGTGAGTTCCTTCCCAAGCGAGTTGAGAGTTGCAGTAATGTTGGTGACTCTCAGTTCGAAGGTGTCGATGGACTCTCCTGGCTTCATTATCAGGCTTTCAAACTCCCGCATTTGTACGGCAAGTTTGTTTTCTTTGATTTTGTCAGTGCCTTGAGAAATGAGAGCTAGGGTTTCCCACATCTCCTTTGCTGTTGCGCACTTCCTAATCCTTGGAAGGTAGGCGTCCGACACGGTGCTCTGCATCGTGTGGCGTGCGATCTTGTCAAGATTGGCAATCTTGAATTCGTTGGGAGTGTACTCATCTTTGTCCTTGTCTACTAGTTGTTGTCGAACATGAGCTGCTCGTCCTTCCGCTGCTGGAACATCCACAGTGATGCTCTTCTTGATTGTGATAGGTCCATCTTCTATGACCTCCCACATGCGGTCATGGACGGAGCATAAGAAGCTCTCCACACGGAAGCTCCAGATCTCGTAGCCTTCAATGGAAAACTGTGGAAGACTAGAAGCATTCATGGTAAACAGTTAGTAGTAATGCAGTATGCGTGGGTGAGATTTTGATGCACTTAGGAAATAGGATCCGGTTCAGTGAGACAACATGAAGTGAGTGGGGACTCACTTCGGATATGCAAAGCAGAGGCTCGAAAGAACCGCTGCTCTGATACCACTTGTTGGTCCCGGTTTGTTAATGGGAAAAATACGTAGAGGGGGGGGGGTGAATACGTATTTTGAAGTTTTTCAACTTCAAATCCCTTAACTCAGAGTAACAAGTAAAGAGCTCGCTTAAAAACTTAAGACCTAGCTGAGGCTAGATCTACAGTATGTAGCTTGCCTGCTTGACCGAAGTGAACACTTGATCAAGAGGGAGTCTTTACTCGTATATGCGGAATTTGGTGAGCTAAAATCTTTTCCTAAGTAATTGAAATATCCAGATTAAGTTGTTTAGATGCAAGTGCAATGGATAAACAAATACAGTAAAGAGTTTAGGGTTAGAGAGATACGACACGAAGATTTATAGTGGTTCGGAGATAACGCTCCTACGTCCACTTTGTTGCACGACGGCAACTGTTCTCTTCACTCAAGAACTTGAAGGTTACGGGTCCTTCAAAAACCTGGTCAAGATCGGGCTTCACTCGCCTGGATCTGACGAACAATGCAGTGATTACGGGTTCACTACTAAGACCTAAACTGGACACGAAACTTCACTCGTTTCTGTCCGAACAACAGGGAGATTCCGGGCTCTCCTTACAGCCTAGTTTCGATCGAGCTTTACACAAACGATGTAAGTGTAGGCTTGGATCTCAACTCTACGATCGAGGCTTCTTCAATCGATGAAAGAAGGGCCTTGGATCTGGACAACCTAACGACACACTCAAAAACCTAACAGACGAAGTATAGGGTTTTTGGTTGACGACACACTATGAAGAACTCTTTACAGTGAATGCAAAGATTGGCTAGAGTTCTTCTTCTAAGCTTCGGATGTATGAAGTGGGCTTAGAATCTAAGTGTGAAGGCTGTGAAGACGAGTTCCGATGAACTGGAAACTCGGAGAACACTTGAAAACAAAGACTCGAAGATTGCTATGAAAGCTGGGAGTGTTTGTTTGCTGTATGCGCTCGAATGCTCAAGTAGTGTTCTCTCTTTTCTTCGTCTTCATCCTTCACTATTTATAGGCGGAGGGATGGCTTAGATCCGTTGCTTGGTTGGTGGCCTTGTCCCTCCTCCTCTCGACAGTACTTGCGCAGGCAGTAGCTTTTGCAGGAGCCCAGTTTGTCTCTTTGCCGAAAATGGCTAAGTTACAAACTTAACAGTAACTGGGGCGATCCAGTACTGCTGCGGCGCCTTTGTCGGCCTGGCAGTCAACTCTTCCGCTCCACTCCGCTTTCGACACGTGGAGATTTCGTAATTAATGCTACGATCTCCTGTTGACTGGAGTTCAAAATATGGGCGGGAGTTGCGCTGTCGCTTTCTGGTAGGTAGTGGCTCGCTTTGCTTTGAAGTTGTAGCGTCCGCTCCGAAGTGAGTCGCTTCAGGATCATACTGTAGTGGGTCGCTTTGAAAACAAAGTTTCGTAGTGACCGCTTTAATAAGCGTTGACCCACGTTGACTCGCTTCAGCTTTTCTTTGTAGCGCTTGCTTTGCTTCGCTTTG
This sequence comes from Thymus mandschuricus, assembly GCA_029379335.1. Classification (NCBI taxonomy): domain Eukaryota; kingdom Viridiplantae; phylum Streptophyta; class Magnoliopsida; order Lamiales; family Lamiaceae; genus Thymus; species Thymus mandschuricus. The sequence goes on along the minus strand of CM057075.1, from coordinate 17,291,771 downwards.
GTGGCTTCACTTTGACTCCACTGTAGCGGTCGCTTCGCTTCGCTGGTTTCGGTACGCTTCACTTCGGTTTGCCAGACTCGCTTCGCTTTGGAAGAACACACTCAAGCGAGTGGCCTTCACTTGAATTCCTGCAGTCTAAAGCTAAGCAAAAATAAAGCCATCCTAACAGATTTAGGCTTAGAAAAATTCTAACCTATTATCTACATCAAAATGGGTCACTTGGGAGCTGGACACTTGGGGTTTTGGGATCCAATCAAAATAAATGACTTCGTTTATCAAGTATCCCTTACAGTTCCCCCTTAACAAGTTGGTCCATAACAATTCCCAACAAGGTTCTAAGTAATATTATCTAGCATCCTATAAAATTTGGTAACGATCGGAGTCACCGTTAATTTTCTAAAAATGAAACTAGGTTCATTTTGAATTGAAGGACCCTAACCCTTTTGCATGTTAAATGTTTTTACACCAAAATATTCTAAATATTTAGTTGAACAACTTTTGTGTTGATGTCTAAGCCATCCAAATGACGAATACATAAAGAAAGTAATTTTTGAAGGTTAAATGAATATTTTTATTATTCTTGGAAATTCTAAAGTTAAGAGATATTGATATTAGGAAACTCTAAACAGAAATCTGAACGCACCTTAACATCAGGAAAATATTTGTAGGAATATTCTCTGAAGAAGCTAACTTAAGATTCGGACCCGAGAATCGAGAAAACGAGTAATTGGTAAAGGTGGGGATTCTTTATTTCTTTAATCTCTGAGCTTGTTTAGCTCATTTTCTTCAAGTGCAGGCTTGTTCAGGAAACTTTGTGTGTCTCGGACTTTCATGTTTAAGGCTCTTATATTTACGATCGGGCTTCTTGATTGGTCTAACACATCAATTCGGGAAGTTGTGTACACATGAGGCAAGAGGAGTGGGTTGATCACCACAAATCTTGATCTCCAGCAGATGGGTTTGCTTACAACTTATGTAGGCCGCCCTGCAAATAGCAGATGGGTTGCGTACGTTCTTCGTATGTAGCCCTGCACCTAGCAGATGGGTCGCACACGGTGTTCGTGTGTTGCCCTGCAAATAGCAGATGGGCCCGCATTTATATGCCGCCCTGCAAATGAAATGAGAGTAACATGAACTTCCGAAAATGGGCCCGTGTCAAGGAATCGGTTTTACGGAAATCGAATTCCACTTCTTTCTATTCTTCCTACTTATTCTTGATAACCTGCTATTCTTATTTGCGGCATAATCACACTGAGTGTTTGTTGTACTCAGCCCTGCAGAACTTTCTTTGTTTTGCAGATTGGGAGCCGGAGGCGTAGTGACGGAGAAGAGAGAGAGAAGAAGGAGGAATCAAGAGACGATGGAAAATAAAACTTAAATCCGTTAGACCTTTTCGTTTCTTAAATTTCGATTTGGTTATAAACAATTTCTTAAGTTTCATCTTTTAATTATAGTTTACCTTTCGTCTCTAAAACTATCGAAATACTATCGTCTTAAATAAATGAAATGAAAGTTATAGTTTTAGTTAACTTAGAAAGTTTAAAGTTCGTTAAAGTTATTCGTTATTCTTTTAGTTTAAAACTTAAACTTAGAATTTAGAAACTTGATGTTTTGAAAATATGAATTCATATAACGAAAACTTAAACGAATTTATAAAACTATAACCATTGATAAACATTTATTTATTTCGCTTCCGCTATTTAAACGTAACTTTGATGTAATTATATATTTTGGAACCAACTGTAGTGCGGTCTGGTCCGCCACGGTTATGCTTTCATATATGTATTCTGGATCCAACTGTAGTGCGGTCTGGTCCGCCACGGTTGTTATGATTTTTTTTATATAGTTTGGATCCTACTGTAGAGCGGTCTGGTCCGCCTCGGTAGTTACATTTATGTTAAATAAATTGGATCCGATGATGGCGCGGTCTGGTCCGACCTCATCGTTATGGTTTATGTACTTGGTTAGCTGATGAATAGTCTTTTGGTATTTACTACGACTTGATCCTGGTATAGGGGAGATGCTGCCCAAATTTCCGGGCTAAACTAAAACAAATTTTAATTAAAACTAATTAAAATCAAATGAATTATGATTTCTCCCTTTTTATTTTACCCTTCGTTGCATCCCGATTTAATTGTTTATATTTAAATTAATTATTTTTAGAGTTAGGAAAATCGGGGTGTGACACCAGCCTTGAAGGATGAATATGACAACGCCTTGCGTTTGTCATTTCATCTCTTCTTTTCTTCATTTATATTCCTCGTGAAATAGCTTGATGGTGCAACCGTCTTGTGTTATATATCTGTTCAGCCCATTTTATGAAAGGATTACGCATATTGAGAATAAATTCCAAAAATTAGCGCCTCGCGTTAACATTCTTGTAACTTTATTCTTGAAGATACGTATTTAAGCGAAATGGATAATTACTATGCAATTGTTGTTAATCTTTAACCCGGATCTAACAATGTTGATAGATCCGGGTTGGAGATCCACAACAATTTAAGGTATTTTTCATCATGTTTTGCAAAGAGCATTTATGGGTAAAGTGTTAAAGCAGTAAAGAGTAAGAGTTTCATGCGTATAGAAAGCCATAGTCGAGCATTTCGTACAGAGCATGATTTGTGCAGGAATAATGAATAATAATCCAGCTGTGTGCTGTATGTAAAGGGCATATTTAGCCATAAACTAGTAAGATCCATGGAGTTTGTACCCATATAAGCAGACAACGAAGAAACGAAGTAAGAAAAAGAGAGAAATGAGGAGCACGGAGCTCTGTTGAGCCTCATTCCCCTTTAGGTAGTGAGGGTTTTACCTTAAGCTCAAGGTAGTGTGTGTGAGAGAGATTCTTCCCAGCGTCGAGAAGAACGGATGGAGGTGAGAAGGAACTGAGGCTTCCTGGAAGAAAGTTTCGAACGCCTAGACCACTTGGACTCGGAGGAGCTCGGAAAAGAGTATGGTATTGAATGGAACAGTACGCAAAGATGCGTGTTGTTCGTAGCGGGTGATGTTGTGATGATGATTGAGGGGTGCGTTCACTTAGTGCGTAGAGTCACGCGGCCCGTATGACGCGCAGGACCTCGAGCTCTGCTAAACACTTATAGGATCTGGTCAGGTCCTTCATAGAATGCAGATGCTTACAGATCTCACCTGGTTTATGGGAAGGGCTGGAACCTCACAGCTCCTTCATGGAATACGATTCTTGATTGTGTTGAGCGTCTGGAACTCATGGAATCTCTTTGATAATACACTATTGTGCGGGATAGCTTCTATTGATCTCTATTGGAATGAATATCAATTTCTCTTAATAACGATGATAAGGCTTATGTCACCTAGGGCCTATCATTCCATTCCTTTTCAGTAAGATTTCTGTATTTAACATGGCACCTAGTATACTATATAGTTTCTAGAAACTATATTCTAAGGTCAGGGAAGGTGCGCTTCTCCATTAATTTGGTTTATTTATGGAATATGGCTGATATTAGTCCCTATCAGCTACTCCCCCCCAGGTCCAGAAGCGTTTATATGTTTGCTTCTGGCAGGTGTCTTAGTAGGGAAATTATTTTCGCTTTGCCTTATCGAGGCTCTCTTTCGAATAGAGGAATATTATAATGGATATATTTTTTAGGAAAAGAGGCGCGTTACTTTTTGGGAAGTAGAGAGGCGCTTCCTATTCTTTTACAGGCCGACGTGGAGTAACAAGTGGGGCATCGCTCCACTCCCCTTTTGCCTTTTTAACTTCCTTCATTCTCTTCTTCTCCACTTTTATATCATACATCTGAGAAAAGTGGGAACATTCGCGCTTTTCTACTCAACGTTTCCAGTGATTGCTTCGTCTTCCTCGCTCACAGGTAGTTTATTTAGTGTTCATTATCTTCGTATATCTCTCTCCTGCGTTAGTGCAGGTTTTGCCTATGAGGGGCTTTTCTTCCCCTGTCTTTCTCTTTTCTTTTCTTTTTTTTTTTTTTTTTTGAAGGAATCGTTAATACCGATTTTTGTTTTTGCAAACCTGGTTTAAGGGTGAATATAACGAGCATTTTTACATGAAAATCTTAAGATTTCTTAGAAGATTGAGCTTTATTTGCATTTGCTCTCAGCTATGAATGCTGATACGGGGGAATTGCTACGAAAGATTCAAATGAAGTTGGAACAGAGAATGGTTGAGGCTAGAATCCTTAACCCCGAGCCTATTTCCTCTTTAGACGATGCCCCTGCATTACCCTCTACGGGCGTTAGGGTTTCAAAATCTGACCCCGAAAACCTTCAGGAGATAATAATAATGGAACCTCGTTCAGGGCTCTACTCTCCTGAACCGCCATTAGTTGATCATGGTAAAGCCCTATTTCCTTTCTTCCCCTTTGATTGGAGTAAGCATTTGTGCCTCTGTTTTTGAAGAGCCGGTGATTTTCATTCCTTTGTGTTTACAGAAGTGAACCGGCTTTCAACACCCTCCTTTGGCGCTCAGGCTTTGGCCTTTGACCAGTTCTTGGAGATTCTATCCGAGGTTGAACAGAGTAGGGACTGTGCTCAAGTCGAGGCTCGTGATCTTCAAGACCGTCTCCATGCTAAGGAGAAATATTGTTCTACTCTTGAGCTACGCCTTGCTTCATTATCAGAGCGAACAAGGGAATTAGATAAGGCCCTAGAGGCTTCATTAGAACGAGCGTTGGAAATGAAGGCAGACTTTGCTATGCAAGCGGAACAACTAACTCTTACTCATGAACAAGAGTTGGAACGTTCCCGGACTTCTTCTCTCATGGAAGGGATGAAGCAGGGCTCCGATGAAGGCATTTCCAGGGGGATACAAGTTTGCCGGTCTAATTTCTTGATGTCCCCCTGTGGTCAAGCTTTCATAGACTCTTTGGTGAAGCAATTGCCTGAAGCGTTTATCAATTCTCCTTATTTCTGGGCCAGAATGATAGACCCTCTTACAAGCTGGGCTAGCAAAGTTGTTTTTGAATGCTGTAACCAGCTGGGCGTCCCGGAGCATGCTAATTCTATCAATCTGGTGCCCATAATACATTTGTTCGAAACAAAACCCGAGGTCCTCAAGAGAAACTGCTTCATTCCTACCGGGGAACCTTGGTTCATGCCGGTATTGAGAAAAGCTGCTGAAGCGCTTCGCCAGCCCATTGAAGCCCTTGAGGGCTTTCCTACTTGGGATGCTCCCCCTTTCCCTCTCTTTTCTGCTGACACTACTGCCATGCAGCTTATGAAAAAAGCCTTTGATGAGGTGCCTCCTTTTTTCTTTGCTAGAGCTTTGTCTGCCCATCACGGGTTTATTATTATCTATTTAGTGATTCTATTTCTTTTTTTTTTTTTTTCAGGAACTGGCGAGGAAGGAAATTGCGGGTCCCTCCTTTTCTCAAGGAACCACTTCTTCCGCACGTATCTCATCAAGTGAGGAGGATGGATCAGGGGCGAATGATATCTTTAACGTTCCACTAGGCCATCCCAGAGATAATTGGATCTTGCCTTCAACTGATATTTCCCCTGTTCCCAAGGGCGAAGCTTCAATCTCTCATTCGTCTAGTTCCGAGGATCTGGCATTCGCTCCAGATCCTACTCTTTAGACCAACTACTTTTAATAACATGCTTTGAAGCAATCTATTCTTTTTGGCGTTTGTGATAGGGCGTTATTTATGGCCTTGAAATCGTGCTGCTGGGGCACAAACAATCGTTACTTTTGATTTCGGCCAGATGCTTCTCCCAGGCCCTGCTTTTAACATGTTTTTACTATTTCTTAATCAACATAGAGTGTTACCCCTCCTATTCTTGTATTTATATGAGCTTTTACTTCTCATCCTTTTCTATTTGCCGAAGCATTTTAAAATGGTGAAATAGGGATACTCCCAACATTTTTAAGATGATGAGATAAGACAATAGCATTTTAAGATAATGGGATAGGGGTATCCCCTCCCCCCCCCCCCAAGTGAGGTGTAAGGAACTGAAAGAATTACTCCTCATTCGAAGGCTCAACATTTACGAAACATAATTATCTCCAAGGTAAAGGGGATATGATCCAATGTTTTCGCACATCAGCCAATCATAAGATAAACTCAAAAGACAGATAAGGGGTCATAACCCATCAGTATTTTCTTTTCTTCTTGAGAATAATTCCTAGTTTCCCCTGCATGTTCCAAGGGTGATACCTTTTTCTTTATCCGTCGCCTTCTCGACATTTTCCTGGTCTGGCACTTCCATTGTACCTTTGACTTTTGCCCTTGCCTGGGTTATCAAAGCTTCCCACTGACCCTTCACAATTGGGGCGCGGCAGACGCCTGCTACTTCGGCTTCAAGTCCTTCGCTTTCGTTTGTCTGTTGAAGCGGTTGTTTGGCTAGATCCTGGGATATCATTAGCTCCCCCGGATGGTTGTTGCTGGCGATCAGCAAGTGTTCCATTGAAGCAGAGAGGTTCTGACCTTCCTCTGCTGGGATTGGGGTTTTAAGTCTTTTCCCTTCGAGTTTCATTTCAGCCCTTTCGGTGATGGGTTCTGCCATCGGCCTTTTCTTGGCCTCTCCCGCTTGCACCGATTGGACATAGCATTTTCGCGAGACCTCTTGGTCTCCCGACACTTGCCCCACCCTATTTCCTACAGGGAATTTCATCATCGGAAATAAGTGGAAACTACTGCCTAGAATGGATTTAAGGCAGTCCTTCCTAGGATGATATTGTAGGAAGATGGTTGTCGCACCACCAAGAAGGTGACTGGCTTTGACACTCGTGTAGTCCCTTCGCCCAGAGTGAGTATTAAATCAATTGATCCCAGCGACATCACAGGGTCTCCTGAGAAACCGTGTAGAGCCGTAGCTACCCCATTCAATGGCTTCTGGAGGCTCATTTGGTTGAAACAACTTTCAAATATAACATTGACTGCGGCTCATGTGTCCACAAAGACTCTTTGGACCTGATATCCTTCTATTTCCACTGTGATGACCAACGCATCATCATGCGGATGAATCACTTTCTGGTTATTGTTTCACTAAAAAGTGTTCGCAATAGAACGAAATCCTATCGTAGCACTAGCAAGTAAAACCAAAGTATCGAATCTCAAGGAAAACTTAACAGGGCAATTAATTATGTAGTAAACCTAAAACTAAGAAAGCAAGTAAAGAATATTTTGGGGTTTTTGTTTTAAATCCTAGGCAATAAAATAAATCAAAGCAATAAAAATCAAAGCAAATAAATCTAATCTAAAAAGCTGGAAATAAATTGAACTAAATAAACTTAGAAAATTAAACTAGAAGAAAGCAATAAATCTACCTAGGCAAAAATCGAAAAGAAAGCAATAAAGGAAACAAAGATAGAAGCATAAATAAATCTAGACATGATGAAATAAATCTGGAAATTTAAAGGAAAATAAATCTAACTTTAAAAGCTTTAAAAACTAGAGAATCGAAACTAGAAAAACGAATCTAAACTTTAAACTAGAAATCGAAAGAACGAAATTAAACTAAGGAAATTAAAAGAAGCAATAAAGAATCGAATCTAAAACTAAGTAAAGCAATTAAAGCAAGTAAACGAAAGCAATAAATAACTTACGAGAATTAAACGTAGAACGAAGAACGCGAAGTAAAAGAAAAACTTGAATTGAATTGCACGAACTAAGAATCCGGATCCGAACAAAGTAAAACTAATCTAAAGTGTTTAAGTGCTGAAAACTAAAGCTAAATTATGCTAAAAGATTGTCTAATTCGTGCACAAGGGATAGTATATATAATAGGTATGAAAACCTAATTATACAAGGAAACTACAGCTGGCCGGAACGTTGGACGGTCGTCCAACGTACGCTGGACGCTCGTCCAACGTCGCACTCGCATTTTTCTTCAATTCTTCCCTGGACGGTCGTCCAACGTAAGTTGGACGCTCGTCCAACGCTGGACGATTGCGCGCCTTTCTTGTTTCGATCGTATTTTCCTCGTCCGAACTCCAAATTGACCTCCGTTTTCGCCTACATGCTCCTATCGAACCCCTCTTCGATATAATGCTTCTTTCATCTCATTCTCTTCTCGTTTCTGCACTTTTTATCCTACAATGCCAAAGACTCCAAAGCAACCAAATCATAGCCACAAACGACGAAAACACACAAAAACTAAGGGAAAACGGACACGAAAACATGACGAAAATCCTAACATCTAGACACCAATCAGTTATCTTCTGGCCCGAACGAGATTTCTGGTGGGGGTAGGCCTGTTTCGACCTTCCAGACCCCATGCCTTTCATGCATATGTAATTCTCTGGCAGATGCTTTTCTGCTTCTATTGGAGTCTCCCATGGTTGGTCTTCCATATATCATTTTAATAACGCCTTTGGGCTCTGACCCTTGGCTAGCATCAGGTGCTTTTTCAGGAGCTTCTTTACGCTTCTTGTTTTGCTCTGTCTCTCTTTTGACATACTCCAAGAGTTCTCCTTCCTGGATTAGCTTTTCGATGGCAATTCTTAAGTTTCTACAATCGTTGGTCATGTGACCAAAGTCATTGTGGAACTTACAGAACCTTTCAGAAGGCGGATTTCTTGGTGGTTGTCTATGCCCAGCAGGGATCTGGACCCCAGGTTTCCTCAAGACCACCTCGAGCAGGTCAACTGGTTGCTTGATTAGCAGAGTGAAAGATCTTAAAAATCTTTCATTCTTATCAGTCTTTTTGGCATCTGGGGCCGGCCTTTTCTTTTCTTCCGGCTTCTTTTCCTTTTGAGAGGCCAACTCGGCCCTCTTGCTACTCAGAGCCACTTCCATATGGATATATTTTTGGACTCTTGTCGGTAGCTCTTCAAAAGAGGTAGCTTTTTTCTTAATCATAGAAGCAAAGAACTGTCCCGGCTTCAAGCCGTCCACACAGGCATGCACCTTTAGCTTTGGCTCCACTCCTAGGATTTCTAGGACGGCCTCGTCGAAACGTGTCATGTAGTCTCTCAGACTTTCGTTGGCACCCTATTTTATGGTCGTCAGATGCAAGGAGTTCCGAGTGGTCCTTTTAGCACTGACGAATTGCTGTAGAAAAACTTCTTTCAGATCCATGAAGGAGTGTATGGAGGCTTTTGGTAACTGCTTGAACCAATGTTGAGCAGTTCCTGACAGGGTTGTGAGGAACACTCGACACTTAACCCCCTCGGAATATTGATGAAGGAGACATAAGCTTTCGAACTTCATCAAATGTTCTTCGGGGTCTCCTTTCCCATGATACTCGCAAGAGATTGTTTTGAAATTGCTTGGAACAGGATCAGTTTGGATGTTTACTGAGAACGGGCTGTTCTCATCAATATATAAGGGAAAGAGTTCTGATTGGCCTCTTCCACTCCTATTGTTTGAGGAAGGTTTTGGGTTTCATTCTTCGTTTGGGTGGCGAACTTCTTTGTCATTCGTCTCTGTTTCTTTTGGGACCCTTTCTTTGGCCTGTTTTTGTTCCTTCAGTCTTTTGACCTCTTTTGCTAAGAGCTTCATCTGCTCTTGTTGCTGGGCATATTTCTTGGCCCATGCATTTTCAGTGTTCTCATTGAGATTTCCTTCGAGTTCTTCAGGACCTTCTTCCTCTGGGGATTCCCAGTCAGTGAAAAATCCCTCTTCCTCTTCGGCCACTATTGGGGGCAGCCTTGAGACTAGCTCTTGAGTTATGCCTTGATGCATAGGCTTCTGTTTATACATTGCAGGAGTGCTCTTACTTCCCCCTCCTTCCTGGGTCTCGCCCAAGGGATCTGTGTTTTGAGGATTTACTCCCAAGGTATGAAGTCTTTTCTCAACAACCCCCTCTACTACTCCTTCGACAAGGGCTCTCATTTGCTGAAGCATAGCTGGAGAAAACTGAGCCTCCATGTTGACACTAGCCTCTGTCAGCATAGTGCCTTTTTCTTTGTTTCCAATTACAGAATCTTCTGGATTTCCAGTGGCTTGACCAGCCTCCTTGGAAGCAGCATCTGATGCGGCATTCATTCTTATGAGAATCTGCAAAGATTTGAGGACGTTTAGAGGATTAATTCCAGATGCTCTTTGAAAGAGAATTTAGATATATGTAATTTGTTATTAGCAAATTTTCTGCGTTTGAGCATTATTTATGGTGGCTTTAACGAGTATAGCCTATTCGTTATAAGACTCTTAAAGGGGGTGGCTTCTGCCAATATATGATGAAGGTAGGTGACGACTTAAAGATGGAAAGCTGATTATGGCGAAGGGTTTTGACGCAATCCCCTCCTCTTGACATGAGGCATCTGATTGTGTGAGATTTAGTTGCAATATGCTGCTGATTTAGCAGATCCTTTTATAACCGCCAACTAGGTGGCTTTAACAAGCGTTGTTTACTTAATATAAGACTTTTCAAGGGTGGCTCTTGCCGGAATGGAGCTGAGGTTGGTGACATCTGTCTTTACGAAACCCACTTTATTAGAGTGTTTGTTTTCCTAAGGCTTTCTTTATGAAGCTTCTGGAAGGGATCTGATCAGGAGGAGAGGTTATTAAGAGTTTGTGTGGCATCTTATTTTGTTAAGCTTAATACAAGATGCCTTGGCCATATAGGCCCTTTTTATATTTAGCGCCTATTTCCTAGGACTTTTTTTACAGGGTATTCCCTCTTAGCCAAGGACTATGAGAGTGATATCCCTTATATGGGATTTATGAGAGCATTACTTACTGAACCGAGCTTACGAGAGCTTGGTCTATTTTATAGAGCTTACAGAAGCGCTGCTTATCAGATTGGGCTTATGAAAGTAACATCCTCCGTAGAGGTTTATATAGCGGTATTGTCTATCAAGTAGAGTTTTCCAAGAATACCACTTATTAGGCGGGATTTAGGTGAGATTTTACCTACCGGAAAGTGATGGGTAAGGCTTATGGGAGTGATATATAAAAATGTCGCCTTTAAGACAAGACTTAGTGGCGCATTGCCCATTTAATGGGACTTGCAAGGAGTTTTATCCATTATATGGGGCTTGTTAGTATGCTGCCTACTGAGTAGGGCTTAGGAAAGGCTCTGCCCATTGTATGGGACTTATGGAAGAGTTGCTTATTAGATAGGGTTTTGTAGAGGGTTTTGCCCATTGAATGGGGCTTACAAAAGAGGTGCCTATTAGATAGGGCTTTGTGAGAGAGTTGCCTATTAGATAGGGCTTATGAAGTGTTTTGCCCATTATATGGGGCTTACGATGATGTTGCCTGTTAAACAGGGCTTTTTGAGAGAAAGTTATGCCCGTTTTACGGGGATTACGAAGGTGTTGCCTACTGTGTAGGGCTTTTGAAGGGAGATTATGCCCGTTATACGGGGCTTACGAGGGTGTTGCCTACTGTGTAGGGCTTTTGGGGGTTATGCCCGTTATACGGGGCTTATGAGAGAGTTGCCTGTTAGACAGGGCTTCTGAGAGAAGGTTCTGCCCGTTATACGGGGCTTACGAGAGAATTACCTGTTAGACATGGCTTCTGAGAGGAGGTTCTGCTTTCAGATGCGGGCTCCCTTCATCAAAGTGAATGAGGTGACCTCGTCATCTTTCAGCTCTCCGTTTTTTTAATGTTTTTATTATTTCGCAGGTTTTCAAGTCATGGTGATTCAGGGGCACTCGACTAACTTTAGTAGTGACGCTCCCTCTGTAATCACCAATCCTTTGCAACTCATAGATGGATTTTATATTTGGTAGATAACAGATAGAATTGTATGCTCACCAAGTACACAAGGTGAATCGAATGCGTTTTGAGAGTGCTGCAGTTTTTTGACCCGGCTTTCCTCCGGATTCTTCACAACCTTAAGATTTTAACAAACACAACACAGTTTAGCCATCACAATTCATGTCATGAGAGAAATATGGCCTCGAGATCGTTTTCAATCGCTGGATTAGCTTGCTATGAACAATGTAGCTAAAACAAGTTCAAGGTACACATGCTAGAATTCTCCGAGAATAATATCAATCTAGCATTCAATACATATTCCTTCTATTATATAGCCACCATTCTAGGTGATTGTCGTGACTGAGCAAATGACAGGACAAATTCATGCACATACCATCAAAATCAGTTAGAGCTTCAAAGATAAACATAGGATTAGCCTTCTAGATCCACGGGCTTTGACAACACTTACAGATATTCAGTCTTAATTCGCATTCAAAGAGAGAAAATCAGCTTCTCAAACATGAGTTTCTTTTTGATCAAAGTGTTCATCACAATTTCCGCTTCAAAGAGAGCATAATCATAGAATCACATCATATTTAACAGCTCATAACCATGAAGAGCTTTAGCATATATCAAGCAATAGTATGGACATTTGGGTTTTTGCTGATTAAACAACGAACAGAGCATTCCCAATCAATATAACACCAGATTTCCTCATATTCTCCACATAGGGACATAACTAGGGGAAATCGCCAACAACATTGTAATAACGAGCTGGAATTTAGCATAAAAACAGGGGAAATCGACATCTCAACTCAAATCTTCCCACAGACGGCGCCAGTTGATAGATCCGGGTTGGAGATCCACAACAATTTAAGGTATTTTTCATCATGTTTTGCAAAGAGCATTTATGGGTAAAGCGTTAAAGCAGTAAAGAGTAAGAGTTTCATGCGTATAGAAAGCCATAGCCGAGCATTTCGTACAGAGCATGATTTGTGCAGGAATAATGAATAATAATCCAGCTGTGTCGTGCTGTATGTAAAGGGCATATTTAGCCATAAACTAGTAAGATCCATGGAGTTTTGTACCCATATAAGCAGACAACGAAGAAACAAAGTAAGAAGAAGAGAGAAATGAGGAGCACGGAGCTCTGTTGAGCCCCATTCCCCTTTAGGTAGTGAGGGTTTTACCTTAAGCTCAAGGTAGTGTGTGTGAGAGAGATTATTCCCAGCGTCGAGAAGAACGGATGGAGGTGAGAAGGAACTGAGGCTTCCCGGAAGAAAGTTTCGAACGCCTAGACCGCTTGGACTCGGAGGAGCTCGGAAGAGAGTATGGAATTGAATGGAACAGTACGCAAAGATGCGTGTTGTTCGTAGCGGGTGATGTTGTGATGATGATTGAGGGGTGCGTTCACTTAGTATTTATAGGTGTGAGGAGGGTGAAAAGTAAGTATCCGTGTGAGGGAAGGACAAGAAAGGAATTTCGACGGAGACGAAGTATCCTCTGTCATGAATGCAGTGGTCCTCACTCTATAGTACATAGAGTCACGCAAATTAAGACTGAATATCGACGGAGACGAAGTATTCAGCTTGATTATCATTCGTTATTCCTGCACAAATCATGCTCTGTACAAAATGCTTGGCTATGACTTTCTATACGCATGAAACTCTTGCTCTTTACTGCTTTAACGCTTTACCCATAAATGCTCTTTGCAAAACATGATGAAAAATACCTTAAATTGTTGTGGATCTCCAACCCGGATCTATAACAATTATTGATGAATTGATTATTAGAATTATTTATTATTTTATAATTTATTTGTATTTTTTATGATTTATGAATATTCAATTTAATATATGCATTATTTAAATTATATATATATATATGGTTGTGTCACTATAACTCGCAACTTTAGTGACACGTAAAAATATTTATCACGACAACCAATGTTCGCGAGTGTAATATACTATTATAGTGACTATGGAAAAATCTTGGCTACAAGTCAAGAATTTTAGTGACAAAAATAAGGTGTGACTATTTTGTGGGCAATCCGTGACGATAAAATAATGTTGCTAATTCATGATATATTCGTGACAATATAAACTTGTGACTACAATACGTTTTATATCGTGACGACGAAATTATGTGAGTAAAATAAGATAATATATTGACAAAAAATCACATGTGACTAAAAGCACCGAAAACAGTGGCAATAATCACATGTCACAAAAAATACGAAATATTGTGATAACATAATCTTGTCACAACAATACCTCGTCTAGTGACAATATCATCTGTCACCATAAATTGATATGTTGTGTCGATATTCACTCGTTGTCGCTATAATTTATAGTGTCGGCACATATAGCTGCAACTTGACGACAACCACAAAAGTTGTCACAAAGTACTTTTAGTGACAATTTAGGCACGTATAGTGACAACAACCGACGCCACTACACACTGTTTTTTTTGTAGTGAATGCATTTTTTTTTTTCAGTATAATCTTAATGCACTAGTTAATTTGGACCATAGATCACATTGAGATCAATGCATTATATTCAATGCATTATTTTAGTTTATTCAATGCATTATGTTATTTCACATAATGGATCGTTTCAATTTCATCAAAATTAAATATTTTTTACCCATTTCTTGTCCTTGCATTATATTCACATAATGCATTATATCGGTTGTTGTCCTTGCATTACATTGTTTCACACATTGCATTGATTACACATTGCACAATGCGTATTGCATATTACTTGACATGCAATTTATCAATATTTTGTTAGGCAAATCCACGAATTCCCACAACTTTTTCGGAAGATAGAAATTGTAGAAACAATCAAAATAATCACCGATCAGTTAGAAATTTGTGGGGTCAGAAAAATCGTGGAAATTCGGAGAAAGGTTTGCCATGGAAATACCCATTATAAAAGAATTTGTAGTTTTTGAGATTTTTTTTTTTTCAGCAAAATAATAATTAACGAGAGGGGGAGTTTGAATAGAATAGAGAATGAATAATCATTCATCTATTTTAATTATAGCATTCGTTCATATCCCTTGATTTAAGGATAAACAATTACTCAATGCACAAAAATACATATTTGCCCTCCTCCTACCATATTCAGAAAATTTAAATAAAATTGTAGGACAAGTATGAACCATTGATCACAATAAATGGACGCACATGATTATTTCTTATTTCTTACTGAATTTTTGTTATTTGATCTCTCCTATATATATATATATATATATATATATATATATATATATTAGTCACATATTTACTATTTTCACAAGATATAATTAATATTCACTATCAACATATACTACTATTTGTTAAAAGTGTCAATGATATTTAATGTCAATCAAAATCTGACATTGCGATGAAGCCGGGACTGACAGGAGTGTGCCCCTTAAACTTGTTGTAACTAAAAAATTTATGTTTTTATTTGTTTTAGCTATATTTACCAAGTAGGACTACAAAAATTGGCCAACAATTTATATTTGTCTGCAAGACTTGGCTATTACTACCTCCATGGCTCCATCCATGTTCATTAGTCTCGTATTTTTTTTATTTTATTTTTATCGAACAAATGTTAGTTGTTAATTAGGTTAGATGTTAGTACGTCAAGTTCCCAATAACTCCAAGAAAATCCCTAAGCCAAAGCTTATATCTCCCACAATTCACTCCCACAAGGGATCGTACCCGGGTCACTTCTTCAAGGGAGGAGCCTGGTGGCCAGGTGCGCTAAGTTACCTGGTTCATTAGTCTCGTATTTTATTTTGGAATTTCTCAGTTATTAGTCTCATTTCCATAAAAGGAAATAATTTAACATCACATCCCCATCTACAAGTATATTAATGATTTGATACATGTGTCAACAAATATAATAGTTGATTGGGTACAATGAATTGATATTATATATTATTATATCTAATTAGTTTTAGAGAATTTGTTGATAAATGATATAATGAATGAACATATATGAATTTATTTACTTAATTTCGATACATATGTACTAAATTAACTTAATTTAAAAAGTCCCTCTTTTAATTAATAAAATATTAATTTATCAATATATTAATATCTCTCTAAATTAATAAAATTCTATAGTCCTAAGGTTATTAAGTTATAAATGTTTTACTGATATCACACTTAATTAGTTCAAATTAAACACTAATTGAAGTGGATGAATGTAGTACTATTAAATTAAATTATATTAAACTCTAATTTAACATCACATCTCCATCTATATCATCTTTTATTCTATTTTTCTTAGCTCTTATACCATTTGAAAATGAGACTAATTAACATTAACGGAGTTAGTATTATCAATGTTGAACAGTATACAAAGAGTCAAAAGTTGTGACATGATGATGAGATATTAGAGACGTGCTTACATCTCCAACAAAGGAATGAACAAATGAAACGACACTATTGTCATTCGTTTTAATATCTACATACTCCATTAGATATGGAAAAGAGATTAAGAAATTGCATAAACCACCACAAAACTTTCACAAATTCCTAAACCACCACGACCTTTTCTCGTCAGGTGCACTTTATCCACCATTCCAACCAAATAAATTTAATATTTCCACGAAAGTCAAATTACCATGAGCCTGGAATAACCGAACGGCGACAACGGTGGCACCTCAAATATCCCTTTACCCTCTCCCCCGTCCCAAACGGAAGTCCAACTAGACGGTGTTAGTGGCACCGCCGCCGTCAACTCACTTTCCATATTCATTTCTACAACTTCCTCTCTCTTCACCTCTTTCCTCTCTCTCTCCTCACACTCGCCATCCCTCCGCCTCTTCCCCGGCTGCACTTCAACCAGCGGAGAGGGGTCCATACTCCCAATCTCCAGCGGAAAGTTGAGTATGGCTTTGCTCCCTCTCAGCTTGAACGCCGCTCGGTCATAAGCTTTCGCCGCCTCCACCGCCGTGTCGAACGTCCCGAGCCAAACCCTAGTCCCCTTGCGGTTGGGGTCCCGTATCTCTGCTGCGAACTTCCCCCATGGTCGCTGCCGTACGCCCCTGTAGTGCCTCCGGTCGCCGGGATTCTCATCGGATCTGCTCTCGACGGCCGGCATAATATAATTATGCTCCCAGTCTGCCTTCTTGACCACTTTGGGGATGGCGATGTTGAGCGCAGGTAACTTCCTCTGTTTCGCCTCGAACTCGAAACAGTCGCCTGAGAATTCAAGATTCGAGAATGAGCAGGAAGTGTTGTTTGTGAGATCGGAGAGGGTAGAACTGGTTGAGCTAGATGTTCTTGAGATATGGGATTGGGATTGAGTTGAGCAATAGTTTTCGGCAAAGGCATAATCATCAAGAAGGTGTTGGCGTATTATCTCAAGAGCGGAAGTTTCATCGGGAGAAGCCATTTTTCTTTTCTTTGGTTGAGATAAGTTTATCCGTTTGCTTGTGATTCTTTATTTTTGTTGAGTGGAAAATAGGGAGTGAAAATATGTTTATATAAGGATCCTTGTCTATGACTGAATGTGGATAGAGGAGGCTTCGAAGCGGGTTCGAGGGAGGAGGGAGGAAGGAAGAAGGAACGCCCATAGGCTAATGATGGAAATTCGAACCGTGGGGTCAGCGGAAAGACTTGTTAAGTGTATTTTTATTTGCTACAGAAGCTGTTGTTGAATTATCTCTAAAGATATAATTATTAGTCGCTTTTTCTATGGAAATTCGGTCGTTTAGTGTACGACTCCGTGGCAATGTCGTCCACTAACACTATCCCATTTCGCGGTTGCTTCTGCGCCCGTGCGTGTGAACTTACTTATTTTACCTTTCGGGACCGGATTTATTCAAACATAAAGATTGATGTGAATCTATTTCCAAAGGCATCCATACTTCTCTATAAATAAAAGGAGGAAAGCCATCCATACCATACTCATAAAATACTCAATTGTCTCCAAATTTTGTTCATATAATGCATTTTCGACGTCTCCTAAAAAAGTATATAGGTTGCGTTCTCTTTGTTGCAAAAAAAAAAAAAAAAAAAAAAAAAAAAAAAAGAAAAAAGAGAAAATTATTATTAAAAGATCAAATGTGAGATAAATAAGGAAAATTTAAACGGTAATGTCCATTTTCTTTCGTATACAGAAGAACGCAACCATAGTATATAATGTGTTTAATTTTTTGAATACAATAACTATTACGTATTTACTATCCATGACCCACAAAAAATTAACTTCATACTTAGGGGATGTTTGACTAAGCTTATTTAAGGAACTTATAAGCTCTAAGTATATATAAGGTGATTCAAGGGCTAGCAAGCTTTTAAATTAAAGAGCTTATAAGTTGTCAAAGTGTTTAGATAAAAGAGTTTATAAGCTCAAAAGAAATAAAAATCAAAAAATAAAAATAAAAATAGAAAAAAATATTTTATTGAAATTGTATAATTTTATACAATCAAATAGAAGTGTATAAAGTTACAGTATTTAATAAAAAGATGTCCAATTTTGAAAAAATAAGTTGGGTGGAGGAGCTTATTTTTTGAGTGTGTGTAAGCTCTTGGAACTTAATTTTTGAGCTTAGAAGCTCTTAAGCCTTTTATTTTGCCAAACACTTTTATGGTGCTTATAAGTACGTACATAGTCAAACCACTTATGAGTTGTTTAGCTTATTTTGACCAGATTATAATCATAGTCAAACCCCCGCTTAGACTACACTACAAGAAATTTTCTCATAGGAAATGATTCATACATTACGGTTTTTACTAAAAACCGCAATGTATGAGTGTCTTTTTACCTTACCGTAATCTATGTGAGTGTTGCTTTTACCGGAGATAACGGTTACTTATAAATTGTAATATATTATATTATTATTCTTAACGTATTTGAAAGAACTGTAATGTATGGAGTAACACTTTTACTTTTAATTACAATAAAATAAACCATAATTAAATAAGTGTTATCTATTCTATTAAAAATAAAAAAATTATCCTAAAATGAATTCCAAAATAAATATTGAAGTTAACAATACGACACGTAGAAAAATTTTAGGCGTAAAAGAGAAGATCGAGAAAGAAGAAGAATAGAGTTTTGGGATTTCTCTGCCTCATTGCCGTCGAGAGGAAGCTCCGTCGCCGGAATTTTTGTGCCCTAGCTCCCAATCACGGTAATTCCACTCTCCCTCTCCCTCTCCCTCCCTGAGTTTTCTCTAGTTTTTCTACCCTCAATTTATATAATTAATTGAGAATTTAGGGTTCCACCGGAAGACTTAGCGCCGCAACTGAAGAAGCCAATGAGCGGCCTCAGATCGGAGTTCGGCGGGCCGGAGTTCGAGCCGCACGTGACACTCGTCGGAACAATTAGCTTGACAGAGAGTGAGGCGCGCTATTGGTTTAGGAAGGCGTGCGAGGGCCTCAAACCCTAGTCTGCCGCGGTGGAGAAAGTCGCCACCGACACTTTCTTCTACCAATGCTTCAGTCTCAATCACTACAAAAAACTTGGGTTTTACCCACACATGCATGTGTGACTAATAATATGCTTATGTGTATGTATTGATTATCACCCACACATAATGCAAGAATCACCACATGTCACTATTTTTATGTAGAAAAAGAATTTTGCCTAGACATACATGTATGTGTGCAGATACTACACATGCATGTGTTATTAAATATATCTCCTATGTGTGGATAAATATTGATAGGGATAAATATCAGCTTTTGCTAACGTGGCATCTTCAAATACCTATCTCTCTCATCCTTTCAAAAGCCATACACGATCGGCTTAATAAAGATGATTAAGTCATAGATGTTATAGAGTTTTGAGCAAACTTTGACCTGCGACAAGGCTCCTGCACAGGTCCCGGCTCATACAGAAGCTGTGTGGGACCTGCTGGCATCTGCCGGAACCTGGGGATCTGCCTGACACATGATCGGCGTGACTCTACCCATCCTAGAGTGAGGACCACGAAATTAATGGCAAAGAAGGATCCTGTCTCCATAGGAATTACCTTCTTTGTCCTCCCTTCGCACGAATGTTCACCCTTTCTACACCTATAAATACCGAGTGATTGCACATTATTTGATCACAACACAACTCTCCATACACATACACGCACTCTGCGTACTATTTCATTCATTCCACACATCATGCCCGAGCTCCTTCGAGCTCAAGCAGTCAAAGCTGTCCGAGGCCTTCTTCTGGGAAACCTCATTCACGATCACCTCCACTTCCCCTTCTCGTCATCGGGAAGAGTCTCTTTCTTGCACACCATCTCGAGCCTAAGGTATAACCTTCATTGCCATGGGAGGACGAAGCCTAACAAAGCTTTATGCTCTCGGCTTCCTTCTCCCTCCATTTCCTCTCTTTGTTTTCTACTTGTATGAGTTCTAAACTCCATGGATTTAACTGATTTATGGCTAAAAACGCCCTTTATTTATGCACATAACTAGATTGTTACTTGCTATCTTTATGCGAACAATGTCGTGTATGAAATCTGTATGAAATACATAGTTGCAGCCGATAAAACCACATGAATCTCTTGCTCTCTATCGTTGTAATCCTCTATCCATGAATGCTCTTTGCAAATATGATGGATAATCACCCAAATTGTTGTGGATCTTCAACCCGGATCTATCAACTGGCGCCGTCTGTGGGAAGCTTGAGTCTAAGATGTTGATTCCCCCTGTTCTATGCAAAATTCTAGCTCGTTGTTATAATGTTGTTGATGGTTTTCCTTATCATTTCCTTATGCGAAGAATATGAGAAAAACTTGACATTTGAGTGAATGGGCATGCTGTATTTGCTGTTTAATCCGCAGAAATCTGAGTGCGAACATTATTGCCTGATTTTTACTAAGCCTTTCGCGATTGTGAGGTGTGGAAGATAGCATGATTCTTAGATTGTGCTCCCTCTATAGCAAATATTGTGATGAATACCCCGCTAAAGGGAAACTCAAGTTTGAGAAATTTGTTCTCTTTCCTTATGTGTGAATTTAAATCTGCTGTTTATAAATGTTGTTGGAATTGTTGAATCTGGAGCATCGTCCTCCGCGATAGCTTTGAAGTTTTAGCTGATTGTGGTGATATGTTTATGAACTTGCTTTGTTATTCCCCTGTTGCCAGAGACGCTCGAGATAGGGACAGTAGAATAAATGTATATTGAATGTCAGTTTGATGTTATTCTTAGGAAATTTGAGCATGAATATCATGAATTCATTCTAGTTGAATTGTTCATAACAGCAGGTCAAAGGAATCGGAGGTGATTTCGAGACCATATTTTCCTTATAATATAAACTGTGATAACTAAACTGTTTTATCTGTCAAAATCCTAAGGTTGTGAAGAATCCGAGGGAAAAGCCGAGTCAAAAATTGCAGCAATTCCAGAACACGTTCAATTCCCCTTGTGTAATTGGTGAGTTTACAACTCCTGTAACTATCTCAAAATATGAAATCAACCTGCGGGCTATAAGGGATTGGTAATCACAGAGGAAGCACCACTACTCAAGCTAGTCGCGTGCCCCTGTGTTGCCAAGAACTGAAAACTCATGTAATAAAAAACATTAAAGAAGTGGAGAGTCGAGGATGACGAGGTCACCCTATTCACCTTGATGAAGGGGCCTTGCATCTGAAGGCAGAACCTCCCAGAAGCCCCATACAATGGGCAAAACCTTCAAAAGCCCTATCTAATAGGCAACATCTCCATAAGCCCTATCTGATAGGCAACATCTTTATAAGCCCTATCCAATAGGCAAATATCATCCATCAAGCCCTATCTAATAGGCAACTCTCTCGTAAGCCCCATATAATAGGCAGAACCTTTCATAAGCCCTATCTAATAGGCAACTCTCTCGTAAGCCCCATACAATGGGCAGAACCCTCATAAGCCCTATCTAATAGGCAACTCTCTCGTAAGCCCCATATAATGGGCAGAACCTTTCATAAGCCCTATCTAATAGGCAACACTCTCGTAAGCCCCATATAATGGGCAGTACCTTTCATAAGCCCTATTCAATAGGCAACATTCTCATAATCCCTATCTAATAGGCAATATTCCCATAAGCCCCATATAATGGGCATAATTCTCCGAAGCCCTGTCCAACAAGCAATATCTTCAAAAGCCCTACACAGTAGGCATCATACACAGTAGACACCCTCTAAAAAACCCTACATAGTTAGGCATTATACATAAAGACCTGCACAATCAGGCACCCCGCAGTGAGTCTTATGAAATAAGAGACTAAATGAGCCTTAAAAGGCCCACACTATAATCAGATCCTTATCCAAAGCTTCATCTAGAGAGCTGTACGAAAATGGACATCGTAGTACCAAGCCTTGCGAAAGCAGGAGTCATATACCTCTATCTTATACTGGCAGAAGCCAACCTTTGAGAAGCCCTGTAATGAACAGGCAATATTTGTTAAAATTACCATAAATAACTACCAATCACAAAAAAGAGCTGTTAGAAACAAACAACATCAGACAATAGGGCCCTGCATGATTAGGAACCACGTATTGGGGCCTATAAGAAAGGAAACCGTACCAAAGGCCCCTCATCGTAATCAGATACCTATCAAATA
The DNA here is from genome assembly GCA_029379335.1 of Thymus mandschuricus. Lineage (NCBI taxonomy): Eukaryota > Viridiplantae > Streptophyta > Magnoliopsida > Lamiales > Lamiaceae > Thymus > Thymus mandschuricus. Next base: position 17,269,638 of record CM057075.1, on the reverse strand, counting down.
AGCATCATGTGATAAACTCTATGAAGATAGGCACCCCTCGCCCCTACCACATATTGGCAGAAGCTACCCCATACAAATCTAGTATAAATAAGCAATATATGCTAAAGCTAACACCGACAATCCTCAATCACATAGGGCTTGCTGGGAGCAAATTATATCTATGTTACGCCTCAGCTTAAGAGTATTCGGAGCTAATTCTTTGAAAATCTTCAAACATTTGCAGAACCTTGCAAAGATGACAGCCAAAGGCTCAGCGAGGAAAGATATTTGACAGGGTCTCCAATTCTCCTAGGGAGTAGAGGCCCGGCGATATCATCCCAAGAATATCCTTCGGATTCAGGGACAACCAAGCCATCATACATCAACTCAATGATGCCCTTGTAATAGCCGCTGAAATAGAGGGGTATCAAGTGCGAAGAATCTTCATCGACACGGGGACCCCCGTTAATGTGATCCTTATGAATTGTCTTAATCAGATGCCCCAAAAGAGGCTTCTGCAACCAGCCAAAGTAGCTCTACAGGGTTTCTTGCAGAAGTCTGTCGAGACAGTAGGGTCAGTGGATCTTACACTCACCTTAGGTGAAGGACATGTTATAGCATCAAAGCTGACTACTTTTTGGGTAGTTAATCAAGATTCCTCCTATAACGTCATTTTAGGAAGAGCTGCTCTGAACTCTTTCCAAGCGATAGTATCCACGTATCACTTAATGATGAAATTCCCTATGGGAAATCAAATAGGATGGATATCGGGAAGTCAATTGACCTCGCGAAAATGCTACATCCAGTCTGTCAAAATGGGAGAAGCCAAAAAATGGGCTGTCCAAGAACCTGTGTCCCCCCGATACAAACCAGAAAGAGAAGAGGGCAAGATCAAGGAGGCTGATACTGTCAAAGAAGGGCAAAGCTTAATGATCCCTGCAGAGGAATTAATAGAAATAGAATTGATCCCAGACCGAAAGGGATTTACCACCAGAATTGGCACCCAGATGCCTCAAGATATCGGTGCAACTAATAAGATGTTTGCAAAAGAATGCAGATGTCTTCGCTTTTGGGTCATCTGACCTAGTGGGGGTAGACGCAGCCATGGCGTTGCATTGTCTAAATGTAGACCCCTCGGTAAAACCAGTAAAGCAAATGCTAAGACAATTTGGCCCTGAGAAAGATAAAATCATCAGGGAGAAGGTCGCCAAGCTGTTGGAGGCTAAACATATTAGGGAAATACAATTCCCAGAATGGCTATCAAATGCAGTAATGATAGCCAAGGGAAATACAGGCACCTGGAGGATGTGTATTGACTTTAGGGATTTAAACTAAGCCTGTCCAAAAGATCATTACCCTCTGCCTAGAATTGATCAATTGGTAGACTCCACATCAGGCTGTGAGTTACTATCTATGATGGATGCATATCAAGGCTATCATCAGGTTAAAATGAACCCGTCAGATATCCCAAAAGCTGCATTTGGGGTCTGTACTGGGACATTTGGTTTCCAAAGCATGCCTTTTGGCTTGAAAAATGCAGGAGCTACTTATCAAAGGATGATGGACAAAATTTTTAAGAATCAAATCGGCAAGAACATGGAAGTCTATGTCGATGACATATTAGCCAAGAGTGTTAAAGCCCAAGATCACATACAAGATCTGGAAGAGGTGTTGGTTGTTGCCAGATTTTACCACCTCAAGTTAAACCCAGCTAAATGTTCATTTGGTGTATAGGCTGGGAAATTCCTAGGGTATATGGTCACCCCCAGGGGGATTGAAGTGAACAAGGCCAAAGTACAGGCCGTGCTAGATATGACTCCTCCTCGAAACATCCGGGAGATTCAAAGGCTCAATGGAAGAATCACCACATTGAGTCTCTTCATCTCGCGATCAGCAGACAAAAGCCTCCCTTTCTTCAAAATCTTGAGAAAGGGAAGTAGGTTTGAATGGACTAGTGAGTGCCAGAAGGCTTTCGAAGAATTAAAGGAGCATCTGGCAGAACTGCCTTTGCTTACTAAACCGTTACCCCAAGAAGTCTTATATTTATATATAGCGGTGGGAGCAGAATCTATTAGTTCTGTACTTGTTTCACTAAAAAGTGTTCGCAATAGAACGAAATCCTATCGTAGCACTAGCAAGTAAAACCCAATGTCGAATCTCGAAGGAAAAATTTGCAGGGCAATTAATTATGTAGTAAATCCTAAACTAGCCTAAAACTAAGAAAGCAAGTAAAGAAGATTTTGGGGTTTTTGTTTTAAATCCTAGGCAAATAAATTAAATCAAAGCAATAAATAAAAGCAAGTAAATAACTAATCTAGAACTCAAGAAATAAATCTAAGTATTAAACTAAATAAAACGATTAATCTACCTAGGCAAGAATCGAAAAGAAAGCAATAAAGAAAGCAACAAAGAAAGCAATAACTAATCTAGACATGATGAATGAAATCTGGAAATTTAAAGGAAAATAAATCTAACTTTAAAAGCTTTAAAAACTAGAGAATCGAAACTAGAAAAACGAATCTAAACTTTAAACTAGAAATCGAAAGAACGAAATTAAACTAAGGAAATTAAAAGAAGCAATTACGAAATCGAATCTAAAACTAAGTAAAGCAATTAAAGCAAGTAAACGAAAGCTATAAATAACTTACGAGGATTAAACGAAGAACGAAGAACGCGAAGTAAAAGAAAAACTTGAATTAAATTGCACGAACTAAGAATCCGGATCCGAACAAAGTAAAAATTATCTAAAGTGTTTAAGTGCTGAAAACTAAAGCTAAAATATGCTAAAAGATGATAAAGGATGTCTAAAGATGTCTAGAATTCGTGTACAAGGGATAGTATATATAATAGGTATGAAAACCTAATTATATAAGGAAACAATAGCTGGCCGGAACGTTGGACGCTCGTCCAACGTCGCACTCGCATTCTTCTTCTTTTCTACTCTGGACGCTCATCCACCGTACTCTGGACGGTCGTCCAACGCTGGACGATTGCGCGCCTTTCTTGTTTCGGTCGTATCTTCCTCGTTCGAACTCCAAATCGACCTCCGTTTTCGCCTACATGCTCCTATCGAACCCCTCTTTGATATAATGCTTCTTTCTTCTCATTTTCTTCTCATTTCCGTCCTTTTTATCCTACAATACCAAAGACTCCAAAGCAACCAAATCATAGCAAAAGACAAACGAAAGAGACACAAAACATAACGAAAACGGACTCGAAAACACTACGAAAATCCTAACATTTAAACACCAATCAAACTCCCCCACACTTAGACCTTTGTTCGCGAACAATAACAAAAACGAAATAAGCAATAGACTCAAGCATTGTGAACTATACAGGCCTCAAAACTTTTCGAAAACAAACTCTCATGATCGTGATCAAAACTATGCACACAACCTTAGCATCAATCAACACAATCTACTCAACTAATTCAAAATATGCTAATCCATCAAAGAACACTCTCTAACATGTGAAATTTTATATATGAAAGTGAACACTCAACTCTCTCAAAGAAAAGATGTATAAGATAATGCACATCATAGGGTTCACTCAATATCAATGCAATGCAACATGTTTACCATAGACTTGCCTTCAATCTCAACATCTCCACCTAATGTAATACTTACAAATTAGGATAAAAAAGGTCTTTATATAAGCTTGTAATGTAGGGACATTGGTTAAGGTAGGGAAAGTATAGGCTAAGTGACTCAAATAAATCTAAATCATCAACCTCTTTTCAACTCCAACCAAAGTATGGATTTTTACTCCATCTTCTACCATCCAACACACCAAATACAAACTCAAAGATGCTAAAATATCAACTATATAAATCAAAGCTAACTACCCCCTTATGCTTATATTCTTATTCTCTCTCTTTTTTTTTTTTTTTTTTTTTCTCTAGAGCTCCCTAATAAACGTTCTTTCTAATGTTGAACAAAGGCTCTATTTTTTTTTTCATCTTTTTTTTTTTTTTTTTTTTTTTCCTCTTGTTTTTTTCTAAGCTCATAGGGGTAGCTAACTATATAAATCAAGCATCTAAAACTCCTTTCTCCTCCTTCTTCACCATAACCAAATTTTTCTATTCAACTCCTTCCATATCACCAACCACAAATACTAAGGATACCCATAACCATCCAAACCTCCTATCATCCGGTTTTACAAAGAACGGCTAACAAAGGCTCAAAAGGGGTAAACAAAGGTTTATGAACAAGGTTAGTGTATAGGAATCATGTGGCTACGAAAGAATGGCCTAAGATCATCTCCTAGTTCGTAAATATACTAAGGTCTTGATGGAGAAACAAGGCACGTTCTAGAAACAACGAAGCATGCATGATCACTCAATCAAAGAATAGGCATAAATATGCACAAATAGCTCAATTCTCAAGGGTTCAAACTAACTAGTTCCCGACCTCATAGCATACTTCAAATTCAATGAATAAAATGCGTCGCTTCGCCAAGGTTCCATGCATAATAAAGATCATGAATTTTTCTCCAAAAATCAAAAAAAAAAAAAAAAAAAAAATTCTATCATCGGCCAAATCCACAATACTATCATCACATGCTCATTCGACTCAATTAACTCCTAAGACTCAACAAAATTAAACACATCATGCCAAAGTTTCAAAGACCCCCCACACTTAGAATCAAGCAATGACCTCATTGCGAGAAAATAAAAAGGAAGGGATAGAAGGAACTTATCGCACAATGTCGACCAACACACTTGAAATCCCGAGAAATTCCAAGTAGAACCTACAAAACAAACACAAAACACAATACCAAAGCGTAAAATTGCACAAAATAAAGAAAAAGAAATAAAAGACTCAAAACAAAAATTAAAAGACACAACAATGCTATGGGTTGAAGAAACCTTGGAAACGTGGATCTTGCCAACGAGGATCATAAGGAGACCACCAACGAGGGTCGTTCGGGTCCGGTGGAGTGGAGGTGAACGGCGGCGGCTTGCTGCTCTTGAATCGAATAGGGGGCCCGTCTTGCACTGGACGCTCGTCCAACGTACGTTGGACGCCCGTCCAGCGCGGCGTTCGCTGAACACTGGAGAATTTTAATTTACGTTGGACGCTCGTCCAACGCGGTCCTCGCAAAATTATTCTCGAATTCTCCCTTTTTCTCCCTCTTGTAGCCTTCCGTACCATTGCAATCCTTAAGAACCAATCCCTGCACGAATATCAAAAAGAAAAACAAACGAAAAACAAATCCTACTCTACAAAAATATAAAGAGATTTTTTTTTTACGTGGGTTGCCTCCCACCAAGCGCTTATTTAACGTCATTAGCTTGACGAAGGATACGATCAACCCAAACCCGTAGCACCAAGCAACGATTTGATACTCCTCGCGACATATCCACTCTTCCTTTTCGACAAATCTCGAAGAACTCGGTCATCATCAACTCTTGACTCCCCCTCACTTAGTTCGAACTCCTCCTTAAATATCTTCGAGTTAAACTCTGCAAGAAAAGATGTTACACAATTGGTGAGGTTAGAAAGAAAAGAGTTAACGACAACTTCCTCTTTCGATGCATGGTTCAAGTGTTCCTCTTCTACTTCATCAACCTCCTCCAAATTCCCTAGATATTGCTCGATTATATCCTCTTCCTTATCCACACAACTAAAGAACTCTTCATCTTCAATGGACTCTTCATCTTCAATGAACTCTTCAATAGCCGCTCCTTTGTTAAAAACTTCACAAGTATTTTCCTCAACACAAGGGTTAGCAAGCTTAACATAAGAGCATAAATGAAGAGAAGAAGTTGGCATAGAAGGTGAATTTCCAAAAACCGAAAACGTTACCGAACCTCCTTCACCGGCCATGCTCAATGTGCCGGTACCTACATCAATCCGGGTTCGGGTAGTGGCCATAAACGGTCGTCCCAACAAGAGTAGATGACCGGTTGCGCTCTTAGCTCCCTTGCCTTCATGAAGCACGATGAAGTCGGTAACGACTCGAATTCCACCAACGAGGACTGTAACATCTTCCACAACTCCCAATGGACTACTCACGGTGCCGTCTGCTAGCTCAATGCGCATGTCGGTAGATTGAATGACTCTTGAGTTCATCTTCTCGAAAATAGAATACGGCATTAAATTCACCACAGCTCCTAGAACCATCAATCCCGAGACGGCCTCTCCACTATCCAAAACAATGCTCAAGTCGAAACCTCCCGGATCTCCTCTCTTAGGAAACGAGTTGATAGGCTCGAGATCCTTTCTCTCCTTCCTAGCAACACTCCGAATAGGTGGAACATAAGGGTTGAGCGTCTGCTTCTTGTTCATCACTCTACTCGGGAATGGAATAGGGGGGACGTACGGATCGGGCGTCTTGTGAAGAGGTTTGGCCTCCTTCTCGGCTTCCTCGAACTCCGTGCGTACGTTCTGGGCATTGGACGCTCGTCCAATGCAAGCTGGACGCTCGTCCAAGGGTGGCTTCGCAGTTGGCTCCTCTTCAGCGTTGGACGGTCGTCCAACGTACGTGGACGCCCGTCCAGCGCGGACTTCGCTGGAGAAAAAGGTGGAGCTCGTCCAGAGGCTGGCGTGAAGGTGGGCGGCCGTCCAACGTTGGACGGTCGTTCAGAAACGTTGGATGCCCGTCCAACGTGATGTGCTGCTTGGTTTTGGCTCGATTCCCAATGCGAATTCGGGCTCTACCTTTGGCTAGAATGGCTTTGAGTCGACAACGAGCCACCATTGCGTTGTAACACCGTGATTGCATGAGCTTGGTGAGGTGGAACGGGATGAACATATGGAGGATAAGGGGCTTGCACTTCGTGAGCTTGTTGTGGTTGGATCCCTTGGCTCGGAATTCGTCCCGGTTGTTGCATCAAATGCATGGAACCCGAAATTTGGCCAATAGCCGTCTCGAGCCTCTTGATAGTAGCATCTTGGGCCTCTCGAGCCAATTTAGCCTCATGAAGGAATGTAGAGAGACTCTCATCAACGGGAGGCTTTTGTGGAGATCCTTGAGGGCGAGAATTTGGGTATGATGGTGGTGTAGGAGTAGGTTGAGGTGGGTAGTATGGAGGTGGTGGGTAATATGGATTTGGAGGGTATTGAGGAGGTGGATAATATGATGGAGGTTGAGAGTAGTAAGGATTTGGTGGAGGATAAGGGCTATTATATGGTGGAGGGCGCCTATTAGGATAGGTAGGAGGATTACCTTGCCCTTGTGTCGGCCTTGGATTTTGGAAACGTCCATTGTATCCCCCTTGGTATCCTTGAGGTGGAGGCACTTGAGGCGGGTATCCTTGAGCGGCGTACACCTCGGCTCCTCCTTCGTATGGAAACTCCCTCATGTTGTGGCACACCTCCTTGATGTGTCCAAGCTCTCCACAAATCTCGCATTGGTCCGGCTTCCGCTCTTCGTCCTTCGGGGCCGGTGCACTTTGCTTCATCTTCAAATTTTCGAGATCTCTTAACATGTCGGCCATTTGCTTCTTCAAATCGGGGCTCATCGAAACTGCACTCGCCTCCACTTTCCTCGGTCTAGCTGATTTTTGTTGAGAACTCGCAGCGAGCGTCTCGAAAATTTCCTTCAACTCGTCAGCTGTCTTGACCGCTATGTTGCCTCCGGCCGAACTATCCACCATGAACTGACAAGTCTGATTTAGGGCGTCGTAGAAATATTGCCAAAGCAACTCCAGTGCCATTTGATGATGAGGGCATTGTTGAAGTAGCTCTTGGAACCTCTCCCATGCTTCGTGAAATGGCTCATCGTTGTCTTGGGAGAAGTTCATAATCTTTGACCGCACCTCTTGAGTCTTGCGGGTCGGGTAGTACTTGAGCATGAACTTGTCGCACACCGCATTCCATGTGGCGGGAGAGTTGGCCGGGAGCGCCAAATACCACGACTTTGCTCGATCCTTGAGGGTGTATGGGAAGCATTTCATCTTCAAGTTGTCCTCCGTGAGTCCCGAGAGTGGGAAAGTTTGCACCACCGTGCAAAACTCTCGGATGAATGTCAAAGCGTCCTCGTTGGGCAGCCCGTGGTAGGATGGGAGCAACGCCATGTGGTGAGGTTTAAGCTCATGATTCCTGACCGCTTCCGTCAGGACAATCGCCGAAGTGGTGGCTGTGAATGTGGGGCGAGCAAAATCGCCCATGACTCTAGCTGCCATGGCTTCGGGCTCTGCAAATAACAAGACTAAAGAGAAGTCCTGTGAATCGATCTCCTCCTTCTCCTTCGCGGCTAAAATCGCTTTCCTTTGATGGATGTTGTCGAAGTAGGGCGCTAAATTCCTTTGAAGACTTCGGCGACCATGCATACACAACACTCAACAAAAGGGTTAAACGCACCGAGTGGGAGAAACAAGAAAATCAAAGAAACACAAATAAAAATAAAAATAAAACAAATAAAAATACTACACAATAAATCGCCTAAAGTTTTCCCCGGCAACGGCGCCAAAATTTGTTTCACTAAAAAGTGTTCGCAATAGAACGAAATCCTATCGTAGCACTAGCAAGTAAAACCCAATGTCGAATCTCGAAGGAAAACTTTGCAGGGCAATTAATTATGTAGTAAATCCTAAACTAGCCTAAAACTAAGAAAGCAAGTAAAGAAGATTTTAGGGTTTTTGTTTTAAATCCTAGGCAAATAAAATAAATCAAAGCAATAAATAAAAGCAAGTAAATAACTAATCTAGAACTCAAGAAATAAATCTAAGTATTAAACTAAATAAAACGATTAATCTACCTAGGCAAGAATCGAAAAGAAAGCAATAAAGAAAGCAACAAAGAAAGCAATAACTAATCTAGACATGATGAATGAAATCTGGAAATTTAAAGGAAAATAAATCTAACTTTAAAAGCTTTAAAAACTAGAGAATCGAAACTAGAAAAACGAATCTAAACTTTAAACTAGAAATCGAAAGAACGAAATTAAACTAAGGAAATTAAAAGAAGCAATTACGAAATCGAATCTAAAACTAAGTAAAGCAATTAAAGCAAGTAAACGAAAGCAATAAATAACTTACGAGGATTAAACGAAGAACGAAGAACGCGAAGTAAAAGAAAAACTTGAATTAAATTGCACGAACTAAGAATCCGGATCCGAACAAAGTAAAACTAATCTAAAGTGTTTAAGTGCTGAAAACTAAAGCTAAAATATGCTAAAAGATGATAAAGGATGTCTAAAGATGTCTAGAATTCGTGTACAAGGGATAGTATATATAATAGGTATGAAAACCTAATTATATAAGGAAACAATAGCTGGCCAGAACGTTGGACGGTCGTCCAACGTACGTTGGACGCTCGTCCAACGTCGCACTCGCATTCTTCTTCTTTTCTACTCTGGACGCTCGTCCACCGTACTCTGGACGGTCGTCCAACGCTGGACGATTGCGCGCCTTTCTTGTTTCGGTCGTATCTTCCTCGTCCGAACTCCAAATCGACCTCCGTTTTCGCCTACATGCTCCTATCGAACCCCTCTTCGATATAATGCTTCTTTCTTCTCATTTTCTTGTCATTTCCATCCTTTTTATCCTACAATACCAAAGACTCCAAAGCAACCAAATCATAGCAAAAGACAAACGAAAGAGACACGGACTCGAAAACACTACGAAAATCCTAAAATTTAAACACCAATCAGTACTCCTGAGAGAAGATGGGCTAACTCAGAAGCCTATCTATTACACAAGCAAGATGATACAGGGAGCAGAGATGTGGTACCCGAGTATCGAAAAAGCCGCATTAGTGATAAGGTGTATTTTTACCCTATTATCTAAGTGTTATATTATCGTTTTCTTATCTTATTTTGATATTTTAGCTCATGTTTTGTATTGTTTACGTTATTTCGAGCTAGATTACGCTTTTGGGTTGTTTTGAGTGTTTTTAGGGTTTTATGTCGAGAAACCCAAGATGAGATGAGAGACGATGAAACCAAGGAAGAGATGAAGTATTGATCCCAAGTTCTGACTTCTCACGATTTTGTGGAAGAGTTATTCTGGAAAATTGAAAGTATAGCATTGAAGAGGAGTTCGATAGGAGTACGTAGGCGTAAACGGAGGTCAATTCGGAGTTCGGAAGAGGAAGATATGGCCGAAACAAGAAAGTTGCGCAGAACCTTCTCGACCCTCTCGACCCCCCTCTCGATCGAGAGAGGTGTCGAGAGGTGGCTTCTGTTTTCCATACGGGATTTCTTCTAAAAGGCAAAATTTGACTTTTTCTTGGTTTCCTTGTACAATTATGTATTGGATGTAAACTTCTACCCTATAAATACCTCTAAACTTATCATTATAAGGCTAACAAAGAACCAACAACAATCTCTCTACTCTCCACCATACTTTAGATTAGTTTTTCTCTACACTTTTATATTTTAGCTTTACATTTAATTCATGTATTTCTTGGAAGACAATTGAAGATTGAAGATTCATCAAGATTCAAGAGTTTTTCTATCCCTTGTTCTTTTACTTTATGCTTTTAATTATGTTTATTCTTCTTTCTACCTTTCTTTTAATTATGTCTAGCTAAATTCCTTAGTTGATTTTAGGGATTGAATGCCTAATTGAATTTATGTGAGTGTTTTAATTTATAATTAGCCTTCCAATCTAGGTGCATGTTTCATGGTGCTTATTCTCATGCATGATTAATTGGCCACTAATTATGTGTGCATAGTTTTGTTTTTATGCCTTAATAGGATAATTGCATAATAGATCTCATGAATATATGGTATGATGATTTATTTATCTTAGTCGAGGTTGAATTATCATATGCTCGTATGTAGTTGATTTAGGTGTCATAATTGAACCTAGTTGATTATATTATTGATACTTGTTCTATTTTGCACTTGATTTGATATCTATGAGTCCGAGAGGATATTAGGATCTTATTAGGTGACGACTTGCATTGCCTTAATCGGAGTGTTAGGTTATTTTCGTGTATCACATCTAGATTGGATTAAATTGGTTAATTGTGTTCATTCATTACTTGCATAGATTTGATTAGGTAGGCTTCCCTAGAATCAACCATGTTTCCTATTTGATTTATTTGTTTCCTTATTTGCTTATTTTGTTTACTTATTGAGTTAATTATTTTGTTTATTTTCTTTACCTAGGATTTTAGAAAACCACATTCATAATTTCTTTTTGCCTAGACATCAATTTAATTCTAGAGTAGAGGTACTCTGTGTGATTTCAATATATCAATCCCTGTGGATACGATACTCGTACTTGCTTTATACTATACCTATTTTGTGTGGTTAAAAATAGTGCGATCAAATTTTGGCGCCGTTGCCGGGGATTGATTAGATTTCACATAGATATTTTGAAATAGGATTAATAGGTGATTTAGGCGTTTATTTTTCTGTTTTTATTTGATTGATCTAACGTTTTCTTGGTCTTATCTTTTCTTTGAAGAAAATAAAGAAGGATCGAGACGAAGTTGAGATTGATCAATCACCACCATCCACCATGGGAGATCCACAACCAAAGAGGACTCTCTACGATCGGTTCTATCATACCAATCCTCAAGAATTTTCCTTGGAGCAGCAAACTATCTCTATGATGGAGGACTATATATCTCGAGGTGAAGTCACTTATATGCAACAAGGCTATGACCAACAAGGAGGATACGGAGGCTACAACAACAACAATCGAAGCTATCCTCAACAACTCCCATTGGAAAAGACTCATATAGAAAAGTTGATGGAGAGCTTTATATCCAAGTTGGAGTTGAAGTTCGAAGCCTTGGAGCATAACGTCACTACTCTAGGAAACACAGTCATAGGTATGAGCACTATTGGGAATTGTTAAGAACAAAGTGTTAAGGGGGAACCTATAAGGGACATTCTATTGTTTTGATTTGATCCCAAAACCTCCAAGCGTTCTGTTCCCAAGCGACCCACTTTTTGATATAGATAATAGGTTAGAAAATTTTTCTAAGCCTACTCTGTTAGGATGGCCTTATTTTGCTTAGGTTTTTAGACTGCAGATAGTTAAAGTGAAGACCACTCACTACAGTGTGTTTTCAATCGAAGTGAGTCTATCCAACTGAAGTGAAGCGTGCCGAAGCGAAGCGAAGCGAGCGCTACAGTGGAATCGAAGTGAGTCCACCAAAGCGAAGCGAAGCTAGCGCTACAGTGGAATCGAAGCGAGTCCACCAAAGCGAAGCGAAGCGAAGCGAGCGCTACAGTGAAAAGCCGAAGCGAGTCAACAAGGGTCAACTTATTCTAAAGCAGTCACTTCGGGAACTTACTTCCCAAGTACTCGCTACAGTATGACCCTGAAGCGACTCGATTCGAAGCGGACGCTACAAGACTGAAGCGAAGCAAGCCACTACCTACCAGAAAGCGACAACACAATTCCCGCTTTGATTTTGAACTTCAGTCAACTGGAGATCTCCGCATTAATTACGAGATCTCCACGTGTCAAACGCGGAGAGGAGCAGAGGAGTTGACTGCTAGGCCGACAGGGCGCCGCTACAGTACTGGCTCGCTCCAGTTACTGTTAGTTTTGTAACTTAGCCGTTTTCGGCAAAGAGACAAACTGCGCTCCTGCAAAAGCATCCAGCCTGTGCAAGTACTGTCGAGAGGAGGAGGGACCAAGCTACCAACCAAGCAACGGATCTCGGCATCCCTCCGCCTATAAATAGTGAAGGATGAAGACGAAGAGAAGTAGAACACTTGATGAGCATTCGAGCCTACTCCAAACAAACACTCCCAGCCTTAGAGCAAACTTCGAGTCTTTGTTTCCAAGTGTTCTCCATGTTCCAGTCACATCGGAACATGTCTTCGCAACCTTCACACAGAGTCTAAGCCCATTCCATATCCAAGCTTAGAAGAAGAGCTCTAGCCTACTTTACACTTACTGTAAAGAGCTCTTCATAGTGTGTCGTCGTAAACCAAAAATCCTAGTTTTTGTTTCGTCGTCGTTAGGTTGTTTCGATCCAAGGCCCTTCTTTCATCGATTGAAGAAGCCTCGATCATAGAGTCTAGATCCAAGCTTGCACTTACATCGTTTGTGTGAAGCTCGATCGAAGCTAGGCTGTAAGGAGAGCCCGCAATTTCCCTGTCTGTCGGACTGAAGCGAGTGAAGCTTCCAGTCCAGTCTAGGTTTTTGGTGTGAAACCGGAATCACCCAGCGTCTGTCAGATCCAAGCGAGTGAAGCTCGATCTTGACCAGGCTTTTGAAGAGCCCGTAATCTTCAAGTTCTTGAGTGATGAGAACTGTTGCCGAGTGCAACAAGTGGACGTAGGAGCATTATCTCCGAACCACTATAGATCTCGTGTCGTATCTCTCTAATCCTAAACTCTTTACTTTGATTATTCATTGCACGTGCATCTAAACAAACAACTTGGAATTTTAATTACTTAGGAAAGATATTAGCTCACCGAATTCCGCACAAAGAGTAAAGTCTCACTCTTGATCAAGCTCTAAGCTTAGGTCAAGAGATTAGTGATTGCTTCAGATCTAGCTCTCGGCTAGGTCTCAGTATTTCAAAGAGCACTTTACTTTATACTCTGAGTTAGGGAATTTGAAGTTGAAAAGCTTCAAAATACGTATTCACCCCCCCCCCCCCCTACGTATTTTTCCTATAACAAACTGGGAACAACAAGTGGTATCAGAGCAGCGGTTCTTTCGAGCCTCTGCCTTGCATATCCGAAGCGAGTCCCCACTCGCTTCACATTGTCTCACTGAACCGGATCCTATTTTCTTAAGTGCATCAAAACCTCACCCACGCATATTGCATTTACTACTAATAGTTTGCTATGTCTACGTATAGTGCATCAAGTCTACCTCAGTTCTCTATCGAAGGATACGAGACATGGAGTTTTCGAGTCGAGAGCTTCTTATGCTCCATCCACGACCGGATGTGGGAAGTTATAGAGGACGGACCGATTGAAATCACGAAAGCCGTCTCTGAGAACGTCCCAGCTACCGAAGGTCGGGCTGCCTATGTCCGACAACGGTACGTAGAGAAGGACAAAGATGAGTACACTCCGAATGACTTCAAAGTCGCCAACCTCGACAAGATCGCACGCCACACGATGCAGAGCACCGTGTCGGACGCCTATCTACCACGGATAAGGAAGTGCGCAACGGCGAAAGAAATGTGGGAAACCCTAGCCCGCATCTCTCAAGGCACAGACAAAATCAAAGAGAACAAGCTTGCCGTACAAATGCGGGAGTTTGAAAGTCTGATAATGAAGTCAGGAGAGTCCATCGATGCCTTCGGGCAGAGAGTCACCAACATCATTGCAACTCTCAACTCACTTGGGAAGGAACTCACAGACAAGGAAGTCAACCTGAAGATTGTCCGAGCTCTCATGAAGAAGTGGCAGACAATGAAGGAGTTGTACCTAGCAACCAAGGATCTATCAAAGCTCACACCGGAGATTCTATTTTCCGAACTCAAAGCTCATGAATTCGATCTGAATCGAATGAACCTCGACGAAGAGAATGAAGCTCCCACGACGTCAAAGGGTGTAGCTTTCAAAGCTGCTGAAGGGCCAAGCGATCAATCGCTAGCCAAGATGACGAGGGAAGACCTGGAAGAACATGTTGCGTTCTTATCGAAGAACTTCAACAAAATGAACTCTCGAGTGGGCAAATACAAAAGATTCTACAAGCAGTACAAAGGGAGGAGCACTGATGCTCGAGAAGGAAAAGGGAAGAGAGAAGAGACGACAAAGCCGATCTCAAGGGACATGATGGAAGTGGAGTGCTACCACTGCCACAAGATGGGGCACTACAAATCCGATTGCCCGAAGCTGAGTGCAAAGGAGCGAGAGGAACGAAGAGCAAAGAGGGATGCTCTGAGGCGAGCGCTCGTAGCGAGTGAAATGCCGGTCGCTTCAACTGAAGAAGTCTCAAGCGACTCGGATGCATTCACAGATCCCAATTCCAGTGAGGGAGAGGATCTTGGACTCATGGCGCTCACCGACGAGGAAACCGGAGAGGTATTCATCTATCCCTCACCGAGTTCAGTTACACTCGCACACACTCACCAAGAGGAAGCAAATTCCTCGACATGGAGTGAGTTGCTTGACAAGCACATCAAATTGTCAAGCGACCACGAAGTGTTGAAACAAGCTTTGTCTCAAAGCGAGAAGGAGAACCGAAAGCTAGCCACTGAGCTTGACCAAGTCAAACTTAACTTAAGGGCTATGACTAGTAAGTTCGAGGATCTCTTCGCGAGACATCAATGCTTGGAAGGAAGGTATGAAACCCAGTCCGCTCTAGTTGCCAACTTGAACAAAGCTTCATATGCTAGGCAGGCACTAGAGAGCTCACTTCTACCTTTTGGTAGAAAGGGAGGACTCGGATATGAGGGTGGACCTTCCAAGCCGACTGTATTTGTTGGTGCCTCACACACGACACCATCAGTCACTTTGGAAATGCCCACTGCATCCAAAGCGACCACCAACAAGGATAAAGGCCAATTGGCTGAGAACCCTAAGAAGAAGCCAATGAAGATGTCTATATCTTCAAGGGCAGAAACTAAGGACAAGCAAAGATCAACTATCCCTAGCACTTACAATGCTAAGTCTTACCAATCTAAAGATAAAGAGAAACCCGTTGTAGCTTCTAAGTCTCAGGCCAAGACACCAGAGACAAAGGATCTCCCTTTTAAGAAAAGGAGTAATGTCTATGTGTCACGTTATCCGGACTGGAGATGGTCCAAACTAACTAACGCTGAGGGGGAAGAACTTGAAGCACCGAAGAGGTAGCTTCAGATTCCCAAGGTTACTCAAGCGAGTCGGGGTCAAAACCCTAGTTGGACCGCTTCGAGAAAACCTAGCGAGCCGCTTCGACAGACTGTAAACCCTAAGTCAGTCTCTAAGCCTATAGCTAATCCGAAGCGAGTCGCTTCAGGATACAAGCAAAAGGGTAAGAGCATAGGTATGCCTCAAGCGAGCCGCTACCCCTCTTGCACACACTGCTGCACGTGTGAAGCTGCTTTAAGGCAGAAGTCACAGTTTTCAAAGGTCGAGAAACCCAAAGCACAAGCTACCTTTCAAAAGAAAGTGAAGCAAGCGTGGGTACCTAAGGGAACTAACCTGCATGGACCCAAACTGATTTGGGTACCAAAATCTGTCTAAATGCAGGTGAGCGCCGTGGATCCCATGCCAAGTGAGGGTCAACAAATCTGGTAATTGGACAGTGGATGTTCAAGACACATGACCGGCATGAGAGCTCTACTTCACGACTACATAGGGAAGAAGGGTCCACACGTCACTTTTGATAACTCTCGAGGAAGCACCAAAGGGTACGGCACACTGAAATTTAGAAAGCTTACAATAGAAGAAGTCTCCTACGTGGAAGGACTCAAGCACAACTTGCTATCCATCTCACATTTCTGTGATAAAGGATACAAGGTGGAATTCATTTCCAACAAGTGCATTGTGAAGAGCAAGCTCAAGTCCCAGATTGTGCTCACTGGAGTTAGACAAAGGAATGTCTACATAGCTCAATGGGACAGCTGCAAAGAGGAGACGTGCTTAGTTGCAAGGAGTGCTACAGAAATAGGATGGCTATGGCACAGACGCTTGAACCATCTCAACTTCAAAGCCATAAATCGCTTAGCTCGAAAAGGTCTGGTGCAAGGCATACCAAATGAAGTCTTTATCAAAGACCATCCATGCTCACCATGCCAACGAGGGAAGCAGACGAAGAAGCACTTCACCAGTATTGAAGAAGCTTCATCGAAGCGAGTGCTCGAGCTGCTTCATATGGATCTGTTTGGTCCAGTCACTCCAGTTAGTGTAAATGGAAGGAAGTACACTCTAGTTGTAGTCGACGACTTCTCTCGCTACACTTGGGTTGTATTTCTCTTCAGTAAGAAGGAGACACTGACCAAGCTACCACAACTGCTCAAGCGATTGGCTGTGGAGAAGAACCAAGCTATTGTCACCATTCGCTCCGACAAAGGCACAGAGTTCCTGAACTCTACCATTGAAGCTTACTGCACGGAGCATGGCATAGCACATCAAACTTCCTCAGCACGCACACCTCAGCAGAATGGAGTTGCTGAAAGAAGAAATCGGATCATTAAAGAAGCCGGTCGAACCATGATTGCAGACTCGAAGCTTCCAATGAAGTATTGGGCTGAAGCTGCCAATACAGCATGCTACACGTAGAACCGGATGCTTCTCTGCAAACGGCACGACAAAACACCATACGAAATATGGACAGGGAGAATTCCTAACATATCTTATTTCCATATTTTTGGTTGTAGGGTCTTCATCCATGACAATGGGAAGTCGCAGTTGAAAGGTTTTTTAAGCAAAGCTGATGAAGGAATATTCTTAGGATATTCTACATCAAGCAAAGCTTACAGGGTGTTCAACTGTAAAACCCTAATCATGGAGGAATCACCCCATGTCGTATTTGATGAATCTTCTTTGAGTCTTCCACAGGAACAGGTCCAATCTAAGGAAGGAAAGTCAAGCGAGGAACCCATCAACTCTCTTACTTGGGACGTGCTTGAAGATGAAGAAGAAATCAAGGGTTCAAGTGAGCAGAATGTCCAAGGAAAAGTTGAAGCTGCCCCCAAGATTCTTGAAGCGAGTGCAGGCCAAGCACCCAATCCAGTCGCTACAGAAGGTGAAGCTAGCGACCAAGAAGAATATGAAGATGAAGCTGGCGGATCCAAGCGTGCATAGCTCAAGAATCACTCACCAAGTCAAATCATTGGAGATCCATCCAAAGGTGTAGTGACCAGAAGTCAAGTGTTTGGAGAAAGTGCCATGTTCAGTTGCTTTCTCTCAAACATTGAGCCGTCACGCGTGGAGGAAGCCCTAGCTGATTCCAATTGGGTGATTGCCATGCAAGAAGAGCTGAATCAGTTCACAAGGAACGACGTTTGGTATCTCGTGGATCGTCCCAAATTCCAGCATGTGATTGGCACCAAGTGGGTGTTCAAGAACAAGACGGACGAGGACCACAACGTTGTGAGGAACAAGGCGCGTCTCGTCGCTAAAGGCTACTGCCAAGAGGAAGGAATCGATTTTGATGAGACCTTCGCTCCAGTGGCACGGCTTGAAGCGATCAGACTATTTCTAGCCTATGCAGTGGCCAAGAAATTCAAAGTATATCAGATGGATGTGAAGAGCGCGTTCCTCAACGGTGAATTGAAGGAAGAAGTCTATGTGGAGCAGCCACCGGGTTTCGAGCAAGGAGATAAGGTGTATTGCTTGAAGAAAGCCCTATATGGGTTGAAGCAAGCTCCCAGAGCTTGGTATGATACACTTTCCCAATTCCTAGTGGATAATGGATTCCACAAAGGAAAGATAGATCGAACCTTATTCACCATCAATCATGGAGATGATATGCTATGGGTTCAGATCTACGTGGACGACATCATATTTGGGTCACCAAACCAGTCGCTTAGCGAGAAGTTTGGAGAGCTTATGAAGACCAAATATGAGATGTCGATGATTGGCTTGATGAGCGGCTTTCTAGGTCTTCAAGTGAAGCAGCAGGATGATGGTATCTTCATCAATCAAGCTAAGTATACTCGAGATATGTTTGCCAAGTTCGGTGTTCAGCATTCCAAAGCTGTGAAGATTCCGATGAACACGAACTGGAAGATGGAGCCAGACATAGATGGGAAGTCTATGGATGCTACAGACTACCGAGCTTTGATCGGATCCCTTCTATATCTCACTGCAAGTAGGCCGGATATAGCTTTTGCAGCTGGAGTATGTGCTCGCTTCCAAAGCAATCCCAAGCACATCCATCTTGAAGCTGCCAAGAGAATTCTTCGATATTTGAAGGGCACTGTCAATATGGGGCTATGGTATCCAACGGAGGATAATTTGGAGCTCACTGGATACTCAGATGCTGACTATGGAGGGTGCCGAATTGATAGGAAATCAACTTCGGGCACTTGTCAGTTCTTGGGAAGCAAGCTGATCTCATGGTTTTCGAAGAAGCAGACGAGTGTAGCTACCTCAACGACTGAAGATGAATGTATGGCCGCTGGAAGCTGCTGTTCTCAAATTCTATGGCTTCGTCAGCAGTTGAAGGACTACAATGTTGAAGCGAATGAAATTCCAATATTCTGCGACAACAACAGTGCGATCTGCATCACGTAAAATCCAGTGCTTCACACCAGATGCAAGCACGTGGAAATCCGACATCACTTCATTCGTGATTATGTCGAGAAGAAGGATATCAAGCTCGAGAAAATCCATACCGATCTCCAGCAAGCAGATATCCTCACCAAGCCTCTAGCTGAGTCTCGTTTCAATTAGCTATGCATGGAATTAGGGTTGCTAGACCCTGGTGAAGAGTGCTAGATCCAGGATGCACGAAGGAGTGGTCGCTAGTCCTTCTTAGCGTCACTCGCTTCGGATCTTCACAAACTCAAACGAGTCACTTCAAAATTCCACTCGCTTGAAGAAGGAGAAATAAGGTGGAGAAAGGTGAAGTGTTGGAAGACGTTCCCTACCCGCTTACAGGAATTGTTAAGCCATTGGTTAAGGGGGAACTATTGTTTGCTCTCGGAGCAAGCTACTTCCAAAGCGAGCAAGGAAAGCTGCTACCTAGCCTAGGATTCCTAGCGAGTGGGTATAAACACTCGCAAGTGCCGTTTCTAGTAACGGTTGTGGGGTCTTGTATCGGGCCTTCCCACGTAAAAATGGTGAAAGCTTAGGCAGGGCTGGCACCTAGACCTTGTGTCCTCTTCCCATCTTTCCGCCGAAGAGGAGCAAGTATTCTCATCTCCTTCATCGTGGATAAACATCCATCCTTTACTCACTCTTCATTGAGTTGAGCTGCCGGATGTCTATTCATTCCACCCTCACTTTGAATTTTGCATCGCTTCAATTTGCCCTAGCTTGGGTCAAAGCGAGTCGATTGCAAGTTCATTCTGTAGCTTGTTGGAGGAAGCTTGAAGGTTTACCTTTTTCTACAAAAGGTTGCAGGGCTGGTGACATGCTTCTGCGTAAAATATGAGATTGTCTTGTCAGAGCATTCTTATTGTCATCCTGTCCATTTCTGCTCTGAGATAAGGACTTGTACTCATCCCCCATTCGTCGTGAATATGTACACTTACGTGAAGCTCCCCTCTGGGTTGTAGTAAGCTTGTGTACAATATTCATTCTCTCCCACATTCACTTCGATGGAGGACTCTCTAATTCGTAGAGGAAGATGAATGCCATGAAGATGAATGCCAAGAAGATGAAGTATCCATCAAGTGGAGTGGTACTCAACAGGTGGTATCAACAAGCTTCAAAGCAATATCAACAAGTGGATTCATCAAGTGCTATCCAAATCCATAAAAAATGAAGTCTTCAGTAAGTGGTATCAATCTCCTACGAAGTGAGATTGACTGGTAAGCGTTTCAATTTTAAGTACACTAAGTGAGCTGAAGCGTGCTAGAAACCTTCACTCACTATGTGGAAAATATGAAATGAATCTGACACAAATACAAAGAGGAAAACATTCTTGTTTATCCTCGAAGTATGTAAGTCAAAAACATTTTAAATAAAGCAAAGAAATTTCATTTCTTATTCCAGTCGCTACAAATGACGAAGCGAGTGCTACGTCACTCAAGCAAGTCATCGCAAGCGAGTGCGAAGCAGTCACGCCAAGCGAGTACTTCGCAAGCGAGTTGAAGCCAAACGGTTACTCTCGTAGCGAGCAAGTACGAAGCGAAGCGTATGAGCTGTCAGCACTCGAGTTGGCACTCGCTTGGGAATCGAAGCGGTCGGATAGGTTCGCTATATCTTCGCATCCAGCTTGTCCCGGAAGCTGGTCCCATCTAGAAAGGCATGGAAGCCGTTTACGCCAATAAAATCGAGCAGCTTGGCCTCCAACTGTATCAGTTCATCCTTTTTGAAGGCCTCCATGAGGTTATAGATTTTGTAGTATTCCGTCCCACGGTAGGTGATATACGTAAGGAAGTCGACGGTCTTGGTGAAGAACTCGTCGGTCCACGGGACATTTGAGTAGCGGAGAGCAATAGTTTCTGATGCTTGCTCTCGATCCCTGACGTATCGATCAATAGCATGCATCTCCGCAGTAACGGAGGGTGGAACGAATGGTGGGATGATTGAGAGTTCACCGGGAGTTTGGGCAGTATCGGCTGTGGCTGCCGATGTCGAGGGGGATTGGGATGATGATGAGGCTTCAGTGGTTTCGGTTATGTGGATGGTTTCATTGGGTGGTGGTTGTATTTGCTGGGTTTGGATGGGTTGGAATGTGGTGTAGGCTTCAGCTGGGTCTACATGTAGTAGAGGGACTGGGGGTATTTGGAAAGAAGAACCAGTTTCTTCTTCCAATGGGGAATGGGGTGATTTCTGGGATTTGGGTTGAGCTGTTGATGAGGTTTGGGTTTCTGGTGGTGGCTGAGTTTGGGTTTGGGTTTGAGGTAATTTTGTAGGTGAGGGTTGGGGTTGAGTCACTTCAACATCCTCAAGCGGCTTCTCTTCCGCCTCGCTTGACAGGATGAGTGAAGCGACTCGCTTCAACTTCTTCTTCCCTCGCTTGGGCGCAGCCCGCTTCCCGGGTGAAGCGGCTCGCTTTGCTTGGGACGCTTCAGCTCACCTTTCGGCGACTGGCACTGCAACGGGCACTTCTACAGCTAGAAGTCCCAAATCGATAGGAGTCTTGTTCTTCCTCCACTTGTCATAAAACACAGACTGCTTGTTGTAAACAGCAACGTCGGATTCCGGGCACACCTTGTTGGGGTAGCGCTCCTCCAAAGCAACAGACAGTCTGGAGAAGAATTTCAGCTTCCCCTTGCGGAGAATCTGATCGGCGCTTCCCTTCACGAACGCAAAATCTTCGGCGGCTTCATGAATTTGGTTGAGAAACCAACCATGCCAGTTGAATCTGGTTCCAGTAAGGCTGTCGACGATAACGGTGGTGGCGAACAGCTTCGTTTCAGACAGCGTATCCAGGGTTCCGACGTAGCACGCGATGCTCTTCGAAAAGAGCTCGCAGATGTGGTTGAAGGGAGGCCTCAAATTTGAGCGGATGCTGGCCTCCTTAAAGTTTGGTTCTGCTCCGGCGACGGCGAATCGACCATATTCAACTCCGGCCGAAAAACCTAACTCCAATAAGGAGTTTCCTCCTTCCCTCGGCAAGTCGAACATGCCGATGAGATCGTTCAGATCCACCTCCACCGGCCTTCTGGTCTGTGGATCTGTGAATGAGGATGTGTTTTGCTCCTTCCTCAGATTTAGGAGGATTTCACCCACCGCCTTGGCCAAAACCTTCTTTGGCACCGCCGTCACGAACTTCCATAGGCCGGCCGTGGTCACAGCCCTACGGAAGAATCCAGCTTCCTCTTTGACGACTGGGTCGAGATGAGGCTCGACATTGATATGCTTGTCGACCTCAGTGAGAAAATGCTCCATAGTTTTTGAGTTTTGCTTCTTTCCCATCGTATGAAATTTTAGAGATTAGAACGGAGATTTATCGACGAAAAACTGGGATTTCTAGGACCCGTGAGTTGCAGAGAGTTTCAGTTCTTGCACGAGAATAGCAAAGTTTGAAAGTTGTGAAGGTTTTCTCAGTCTGCAACTCCACCCTTATATAGAGGTAGGGTTTGGCTGACGCGGCAGGGGCAAGACAGTAAAATCGGTGAAGATCGTGTAGGTAGGCGGCGGACGCGCGGTGATGGATCTGATGTGTCCGGCGTCATCACAGTAAAAGTCAACCGCCAACTTGCACGTCGTCTCCACGTGGCCTGCTATGATTCGTTTGTCTTATACGGCGTAGATCCAACGGCTACAAATCGGGGACTGTTAAGATTCGACGGCTGGATCTTCTCCGTCTTTTCCCGCTTCGAATTCAAAGTGCAGACCACGCGCCCGTTATTTTCAGCAGTATGTGAACCTGCATTTAATGCAAAGCAGAAAGTAAAATTGCACTCGAGTGCAGACAGCTCATACTCGCTTTGTACCCGCTCGCTTCGAGTTGGGCCGCTAGGCCTTTGCTCGCTTTGAGAGGTACTCGCTTGAGTGACTGTTCCGCACTCGCTTACGATGGCTCGCTTTGAGTGACGTAGCACTCGCTTGGCCATTTGAAGCGACAGGAATAAGAAAAGAAATTTCTTTGCTTTATTTAAAATGTTTCTGACTTACATACTGATCGCACTATTTTTAACCACACAAAATAGGTATAGTATAAAGCAAGTACGAGTATCGTATCCACAGGGATTGACAAGTCGAAATCACACAAAATACTCTTACTCTAGAATTAAACTGATGTCTAGGCAATAAGAAATTAAGATGTGGTTTTCTAAAATTCTAGGCAAAAAAAATAAACAAAATAAATAACTCAAATAAGTAAACAAAATAACTCAAATAAGGAAACAAATAAATCAAATAGGAAACAAGGTTGATTCTAGGGAAGCCTACCTAATCAAGTATATGCAAGTAATTAATGAATACAATTAACCAATTTAATCCAATCTAGATGTGATACAACAAAAATAACCTAACACTCCAATTAAGGCAATGCAAGTCGTCACCTAACAAGATCCTAATCTCCTTTCGGATTTATAGAAATCAAATCATGTGCAAAATAGAACAAGTATCAATCATACAATCAACTAGGTTCAATTATGACACCTAAATCAACTATATGCACACATATGATAATTCAATCTCAACTAAGATAATCAAACTACCATACCATGTATTCATGAGATCTATTATGCAATTATCCTATTAAGGCATAAAAACATAACTATGCACACATAATTAGTGATCAAGTAATCATGCATGAGAATAAGCACCATGAAACATGTACCTAGATTGGAAGGCTAATTGTAAACAAAAACAATCACATAAATTCAATTAGGCATTCAATCCCTAAAATCAACAAAAGAAAATTAGCTAGACATAATTAAAAGAAAGGTAGAAGGAAGAATAAACATAATGAAAAGCATAAATAAAAGAGAAATGGATAGAAAAACTCTTGAATCTTGAATAAATCTTCAATCTTCAATTGTCTTTATACATGAAATAAATCTAGATCTAAAGTATAAAAGTATTGAAAAGAATAAAAACTAATCTAATGAAAGTTGGAGACTAGAGAGATCTAAACTATGAAAACTTATCAAAAACTTATGAAAACTTGGGTACAATGATAAGTTTTGGGGTATTTATAAGGTAGGGGATCATAATTGTTACCTAAGTGGGCAAGGATTAGGTTAAGGAAATAAAAACATCCCAAATTTAGGATTTCCGTGTGTTTGACTCGGCCAATGACTCGGCCGAGTGCTCGGCCGAGTGGAGCTACTGGTTCGGGTTCATGAATTCACTCGGCCGAGTGGGTGTCCGAGTGAACCCATGCAGTTTGCGCGTCTTTCTTGTTTCATCCGTATCTTTCTCATCCGAATTCCGAATTGACCTCAGTTTTCGCCTACACACTCCTATCGAACCCCTCTTCAATACTATGCTTCCTTAATTCCAGAATAAGTCTTCAATAATATCGTGAGAAGTCAGAACTTTGGGATCAATACTTCCTCATCTTCCTTTGGTTCGTCGTCTCTTGTCTCGCCTTGGGTTTTCTTGACTAAAAGCCCTAAAAACACTCAAAACAACCCAAAAGCGTAATCTAGCTCGAAATAGCATAATCAATACAAAACATTAGCTAAATTATCAAAATACGACAAGAAAACGATAATATTACACTTAGATAATATAGTAAAAATACACCCTATCAAAATCCCCCAAACTTAAACATTGTTCGTCCCGAACAACAAAATCAAAATAAACAATAGACTCAAGCATTGTGAACTATATAGGCCTCAAAACTTTTAAAAACAATCTCTCATGATCATGATCAAAACTATGCACACAACCTTAGCATCTATAACACAATCCATTCAACAAACTCAAAACATGCTAATCCATCAAAGAACACTCTCCAACATGTGAGATTTTGTATATGAAAGTGAACACTCAACTCTCTCAAAGAAAAGATGTATGGAATAATGCACATCATAAGGGTTCACTCATCATCAATGCAATGCAACATGTTTACCATAGGCTTGCCTTCATTCTCAACATCTCCACCTAATGTAATATTTACAAACTAGGATCAAAAAGGTCTTTATATAAGCTTGTAATGTAGGGACATTGGTTAAGGTAGGGAATGTATTGGAGTGACTCAAAATACTCCAAATCATCAACCTCTTTTCAATTCCAACCACAGTATAGATTTTTATCTCCATCTTCTACCATCCAACACACCAAATACAAACTCAAAGATGCTAAAATATCAACTATACAAATCAAAGCTAACTATCCCCTTATGCTTATATTCTTATTCTTTCTCTTTTTTTTTAATTTATTTTTTCTTTTTTTTTTTTCCCCGAGCTCATCTAAAGATATTCTTCTCAATGATAATCAAGAGCTCTAATTCTCTTTTCTTTTCACAAATTTTTTCTAAGCTTATAGGGATAGCTAACTACATAAATCAAGCATCTAAAATTTATTCTCTTTTTCTCCTTCTTCACCACAACAAGATATTCTTTTCAACTCCTTCCATATCACCAACAACAAATACTAAGGATACCCATAATCATCCAAACCTCCTATCATCCAGTTTTACAAAGAACGGCTAATAAAGGCTCAAAAGGGGTAAACAAAGGATTATGAACAAGGTTAGTGTATAGGAATCATGTGGCTAAAGAAAGATGGCCTAAGATCATCTCCTAATTCATAAATATACTAAGGTCTTGATGGAGAAACAAGGCAAGTTCTAGAAACAATGAAGAATGCATGATCACTCAATAAAGAATAGGCATAAACATGCACAAATAGCTCAAATCTCACGGGTTCAAACTAACTAGTTCCCGACATCATAGCATACTTCAAATTCATCAAATAAAATGCGTCGCTTCGCCAAGGTTCCATGCATAATAAAGATCATGAATTTTTTCTCCAAAATCAACAAAAATTTTCTATCATCGGCCATATTCACAACACTATCATCACATGCTTATTTGACTCGATTTAAATCCTAAGACTCAACAAAAACCAAAACTACTAATGAAATATCCAAAAATTAAGCTACAATCCAAAAACCTATGTAAACGAGTTAACAAAGCCACACTTCCCCATCCCCCAAACTTATTTCGAATCATGATGAAGGAATAAGTTTCAAAAGGAAGAAGTGGTTAAGTTAACGAGCGTACCTTTCACCGAAGCTAGCTTACTATCGATCTTCTCTCTTAGTCAAAACCTCGTCGAGAAAACCTACAACTCACAAGCTTCGAAAATTATTGGATAAAGAGCTTAATAAAAGATAAAACTCAAAGAAAAACGAAAACGAAAACAAATAAAACAAAAACTGAAAATTAAAGATAGAGTTGGGTTACCTCCCAACAAGTGCTACGTTTTACGTCTTTAGCCCGACAATACCTCTTATCAAGGTGGATCAAAATAAAAGTTTGTCTCTCCCCCATCATCGAGTTTCCTCATGGCTCCATCGATTGATCTCTTGAATTCGGCTAACTTCAATGGT
Organism: Thymus mandschuricus; assembly: GCA_029379335.1. NCBI lineage: Eukaryota > Viridiplantae > Streptophyta > Magnoliopsida > Lamiales > Lamiaceae > Thymus > Thymus mandschuricus. Next base: position 17,243,222 of record CM057075.1, on the reverse strand, counting down.
GGAATGGCCTCCAATTGATTTAAACACTCAAGAATCTCCTCCATAGCTCTAGCAATCTCCAAGTAATGGTGTAAAAACTTGGTGATGCTATTGTCGAGAACTTCATCCGGTGCCGGTGGTATAGGAGGTTCCAAAACTTGGACGGCAAACACATCTTCTCGATGATCATCGGGCCTCTTCATCGCTTCATAGATAGAGATTTTCAGCTCCTCTCCATTGACTCGAAAGGTGAGGTCTCCATCTTGAATATCGATCAATGCTCTCCCCGTAGCTAAGAATGGCCGTCCTAAGATCAATTGTTGATTTGCATCCTCGGGCATATCTAATACCACAAAATCCGCCGGGAAAACGAGGTTGTGAACTTGAACGAGAACATCTTCGACTATCCCCCTTGGATATGAGACCGAACGGTCCGCCATGAGTAGGGAAATAGTTGTTGGCTTCATCTTTCCAATCTTGAGTCGGTTGAAAATAGAGAGAGGCATCAAGTTGATGCTAGCACCAAGATCGCATAGCACATTTTGAAAGACGTGATCACCGATCTTGCAAGCTAATGTGAACCTCCCGGGATCCTTTTGCTTCAACTGGAGCTTCCTCTGTAAGACCGCACTACACTCCTCCGTGAGGTTGATTCTCTCTAACTTAGCCCACTTCTTCTTTCCCGACACCGCATCCTTGATGAACTTCATGTGATTAGGCATGTCTCGAAGAGCATCGAGAAGCGGGATGTTGATGTTGACCTTTTGAAGCATCTCCAAAAATCGTTGATACTTCTCGTCTTGCTTCGTCTTGGCCAATCGTTGCGGAAACGGAGCTTTGGGGGTCGATTCGTGCGTCGGGGTAAGAACGGGTTCGGAGTCGGGTTCCACTCGGCCGGGTACTCAGCCGAGTGAGTGGCCGAGTGGGGTGACTCAGCCGAGTGGAGGTCCGAGTGGGGCTACTGGTGGAGCAACTCGGCCAGCGACTCGGCCGAGTGCTTGGCCGAGTGAGTCACCCAGGTTTTTTGAAGGAACCATATCTGATCGGTGAAGATCGGTTCGCCCGAGGATCTATTTCGGATATCTAACTATCGAATTAAACCTATCAAGCTCCTATGAATTTAGTGCGGAATCATAGGGGGTTTATAGATCAATTACCTGAAGAAGTAGAGAACTCGCGAATAGATCTTCTGATCTGTATCCCTGCTCGATTCTGACGTTGGATGGACAACGATCTTCGGAATCAGCCACGGAATTGGGATCCCCACCGAAAACTGCTGCTCGGCCGCGCGTCTCTCTCTCTCTCTAACCCTAGCCTCCTTTTTCTTGTTCAGAATATTAAGTGCACTCGATTATTCTGATCGTTAGGTCTGAACAAGACCTTGAGGGGTATTTATAGAGGAGACCAAGAGAGACTTGGGCTTAAGTTGAGGCCAGGCCTGCAACTTATGGACTGGCCGCCTATGAGCACAGTTGGCGCCACATACTGGGCCCAACTGAGTGGTGGCCCACTTATTCCTTATACTGTGGCCTATTGAGCTTTTTGGGCCAGATCAGGGATCTACTAGCTGGTAAAACCGAGGCCTTCCAATGGCTAAATTCTCCATACTCAGCCTAGAGTATAATTTAGTCCATAAGTACTAAAACATTCCACTAGAGTAATAGTACTGAATTACCTGTTTTACCCCTGCTGAGTTCAGGGCTAGTATTAGACTTAACGACCCCCATATTTAAGATATCCCACATCCGTTGATTAACTTAGAGATTTTGACTGCTCGTATTATTCAACTTCTTTTATTCCTGAGTAGTACCATTCATTCCTTATTCATCATACCGGAAATTAATCCACCTGCAGGGTTTGGTATGATAATCCTTAATGAATTCCTCAGGGGATGTGATCAACCTGTTCTACCAGGATATGGTGCTCTGTTGCAGTTACACTAAGAGTCGTACTAGTTGTAGTTGCTTCCCAAGATACGGAGCATATTGAGCTGCAGATACTCTGAACTCTCACCCATGGTAAATCAAAGAAGCAGACCACAACTATACACCCTTAGGACTCAACTAGAGTTAAGGTTCATCTTAAGTCACCGAGGTCTTGATTCTTTCTACATCTGGTCAGAATAGAAGAATACACCTCACCGTGATCCTATCAGTACACGCACGTACTAGTATAGACAAGTAGTCAAGACAAGCTACTTATGCAGCCTATACTACAGCCTAAACCGACAGTTATATCCAGAACTGTCTCAACTGTGATACCCTTTTATATCTCGTGAGGAACCGACAACTATGGTCTTCTGTGATCTACAACACACCATAAAGCCTACAACTTTGAGATAATGGATAGATGTTTGATGCATGGATGACAATTCATACTTAATTAGATAGGAGATTGTTAGTGGCTATGGACAACACATGCATACAAGCTAAAAGGCCTGCTTTCTAGTATACAAATCCATCAATCTCCCACTTATACTAAAGCAAACTTTTAGTATATCATGTGAGAAAAGGCTAAGTGTCTACAATCTAGCATCTATTACACATCTTCTCCCACTTATACTCAAAGTTTACTAGTGTGGAAGGCGCTCCAGTCCCATCCCTTCGACATGCTTGTCGAACACCTTGACTGGTAAGCTCTTTGTGAACGGATCCGCCAGATTATCCGCTGAAGGGATTTTCTTCACTTCTACTTCTCCTCTTTTGACGATTGCTCGTACGAGATGGTACTTTCTCTCTATGTGTTTGCTCGCCTTGTGAGCTCTAGGTTCCTTGCAGTTTGCAACTGCTCCAGCATTATCACAATATAATGTGATACCTCTGGGCAAACTGGGAACTAGTTCTAGCTCATTAAGGAAGTTAAGGAGCCACACAGCCTCTTTAGCAGCCTCACAAGCAGCCACATATTCGGCCTCCATGGTTGAGTCTGCGATGCACTTCTGCTTCACACTCTTCCAAGTGACGGCTCCACCTCCCAAGGTAAACACATAGCCTGAGGTAGATTTCCTCTCATCTCGATCAGCCTAGAAGTCTGAGTCCGTATACCCTATCGGGATCATCTCATTGGACTGATAAACAAGCACATGATCTCTTGTCCTCTTGAGATACTTCAATATGTGCTTAACAGCAGTCCAATGTCCCTGACCAGGGTTAGACTGATATCCAGCCACCATGCCAACCGCATAGCAGATATCCGGTCTAGTACACAGCATAGCATACATGAGACTCCCAACCGCGGAAGCATACGGTATAGTCTTCATGTCCTCTATCTCCTCTTGTGTCTTTGGACACATATCCTTAGATAAAGGAACGCCATGTCTGAAGCGAAGAAAACCCTTCTTGGCATTTTGCATGCTGAAACGGGCGATCACAGTATCTATATATGAAGCTTGGCTTAAGCCTAACATCCTCTTACGGCGATCTCTGATCACCTTGATCCCTAGGATGTAACCTGCTTCTCCCAAGTCTTTCATCTGAAACTGTTCAGACAACCAATCCTTTACGCCTGATAACACGTTCACATTGTTGCCAATGAGAAGTATGTCATCTACGTACAGTACTAAGAATACCACGCTTCCGTCCGAACTGAGCCTGTAAACACAACTTTCGTTTAAGCACTGGACAAATCCATAGGATTTAATCACTCCATCAAAACGAATGTTCCAGGACCTAGATGCTTGCTTAAGTCCGTATAAGGACTTCTTGAGCTTCCATACGAGATGCTCCTGACCATCTGTCACATAACCTTCTGGTTGGCGCATATATATGTCCCTACCTTTCTCAAGGTACCCGTTCAAGAACGCAGTCTTGACGTCCATTTGCCAAACCTCTAGGTCTAAATGTGCCGCCATGAACAAGAGTATTCTGACGGACATAAGCATGGCAACCGGCGAGAATGTCTCATCATAATCGATTCCCTCTTTCTGAGTGAATCCTTTCGCCACCAATCTAGCTTTGAAGGCTAAAACCTTCCCGTCAGGTCCTCTCTTTCTCTTGTACACCCACTTGCAACCAATGGGCTTTACCCCATTCGGCAGCTCCGCAAGGTCGTACACGTCCATGTTAACTATGGATTCTATCTCCGAATCCATAGAAACTCTCCAGGAATCTGCATCCTCGTCCTCCATTGCTTCCTTGTAAGTCCAGGGGTCGATCTCATCATGTTCGATACCCGAGAGCATTTCAGTGGATTCTCCCACGAACATGAAACGGTCCGGTTGACGAACAACCCTCCCACTGCGACGAAGCAACGGTGGAGATACAGTATCAGATAAGGGTGCAGTTTGTGGTTGTTGGGAATTGTTATGGACCAATTTGTTAAGGGGGAACTATGTGGGATACTTGATAAACGAAGTCATTTGTTTTGATTGGATCCCAAAACCCCAAGTGTCCAACTCCCAAGTGACCCACTTTGATGTAGTTAATAGGTTAGAATTTTCTAAGCCTACTCTGTTAGGATGGCTCTTTAATTTTTGCTTAGATTATAGGCTTCAAGAGATCAAGTGAAGGCCACTCACTTGAGTGTGTTTTCCAGAGAGAAGCAAGCCTAGCAAATTGAAGTGAAGCGTGCCGAAGAACAGTGTAGCGAAGCGATCGCTATAGTAGATTCGAAGTGAGTCTGCCAAAGCGAAGCTAAGCGAGCGGTACAGTTCAAAGCCAAAGCGAAGCTAAGCGAGCGCTACAGTTCAAAGCCAAAGCGAAGCGAAGCGAGCGCTACAGTTCAAAGCCAAAGCGAAGCGAAGCAAGCGCTACAGTGAAGAGTCAAAGCTAGTCAACTCTAGTCAGCAGTTTCCAAAGCAGTCACTAGGGAACTTTATTTCCCGAAGCGGCTCACTACAGAATGACTACGAAGTGACTCAACTAAAGCGGACGCTACAACTTCAAAGGGAAGCGAGCCACTACCTACCAGAAAGCGACAGCGCGACTCCCGCCCATATTTTGAACTCCAGTCAATAGGAGATCGTAGCATTAATTACGAGATCTCCACGTGTCGAAAGCGGAGTGGAGCGGAAGAGTTGACTAGCAGGCCGACAAAGGCGCCGCAACAGTACTGGCTCGCTCCAGTTACTGTTAACCTTGTAAGTTAGCCATTCTTGGCAAAATGCCAAAACTGGACGTCTGAAAAAGGTGCCAGCCTGCGCAAGTACTGTCGAGAGGAGGAGGGACAAGGCCACCAACCAAGCAACGGATCTCAGCCAACCCTCCGCCTATAAATAGTGAAGGATGAAGACGAAGAAGAGTAGAACACTATTTTGAGCATTCAAGCGCATACAGCAAACAAACACTCCCAAGCCTTCGAGCAAATCTTCGAGTCTTTGTTACCAAGTGTTCTCCGAGTTTCCAGTTCATCGGAACTCGTCTTCACAACCTTCACACATAGAGTCTAAGCCCACTTCAAATATCCAAGCTTAGAAGAAGATCTCTAGCCTACTTTGCATCTACTGTAAAGAGCTCTTCATAGTGTGTTCGTCAACCAAAAACCCTAAACTCTGTCTGTTAGGTTTTTGAGTGTTGTCGTTAGGTTGTCCAGATCCAAGGCTCTTCTTTCATCGATTGAAGAAGCCTCGATCATAGAGTCTAGATCCAAGCTTGCACTTACATCCTTTGTGTGAAGCTCGATCGAAGCTAGGCTGTAAGGAGAGCCCGTAATCTCCCTGTCGTGTTTTGACTGAAGCAAGTGAAGCTTCCAGTCTTTGTTAGGTTTGTGTAGTGAACCCGCAATCACTACGTCAGTCGTTTGATCCAGGCGAGTGAAGCCCGATCTCGACCAGGTTTTTGAAGGACCCGTAACCTTCAAGTTCTTGAGTGAAGAGAACAGTTGCCGTCGTGCAACAAGTGGACGTAGGAGCTTTATCTCCGAACCACTATAAATCTTCGTGTCGTATCTCTCTAACCCTTATCTCTTTACTATATTCGATTATTTATTGCACGTGCATTTAAACAAACAAACTTGATTCTTTAATTACTTAGGAAAGATTTAGCTCACCAAATTCCGCACACGAGTAAAGACTCCCTCTTGATCAAGTACTCACTTCGGTCAAGCAGGCAAGCTACATACTGTAGATCTAGCTTTAGCTCGGTCTTAAATTTCAAGTGAGCTCTTTACTTGTCACTCTGAGTTAAGGGATTCGAAGTTGAAAAACTTCAAAATACGTATTCACCCCCCCCCCTCTACGTATTTTTCCTATTAACAAACCGGGACCAACAGTGGTATAACCTCTTGTACTCTCGGTTGTTCTGGAATTTCGGCTGCTGCTGATGCTCGCAACTCATCGAGCATTATTTCACTCCTTGTCCGATGGTTACTAATAAAGTCCTCCTCTAGGAATCGGGCATTAGTGCTCACAATGACCTTCTGATCCTGGGGACTATAAAAGTAACCTCCCTTCGTTCCCTTTGGATATCCTACAAACAGCCTAACCTCAGTCTTAGACCTCAATTTGTCGACCTCCTTTGTCAGCACGTGTGCTGGACATCCCCAAACCCGAATATGACCCAAGCTGGGCTTGCGCCCTGTCCATAATTCGGAAGGAGTTTTAACCGTCGACTTTGTAGGTACTAGATTGAGGAGATAACCTGCTGTTTCCAAGGCATATCCCCAGAACGAAATTGGCAAGGATGCATAGCTCATCATCGATCTAACTGTGTCTAAAAGAGTACGATTCCGTCTCTCAGCTACACCGTTCTGTTGGGGAGTACCGGCCGTAGTTAACTAAGATGAAATCCCATTTTCTGACAAGAAAGTTCGAAACTCAGTTCCGAGGTACTCGCCACCTCTATCAGAGCGAGGTGACTTGATACTTCTACCCGTTCTCTTCTCCACTTCCGCTTTGAACTCTTTAAACTTGTCAAAGCATTCTGATTTCTTGTGGAGCAGGTAGATAAAACCGTATCTTGAGTAGTCGTCAATGAAAGTGACGAAATACTCGTAACCTCCTCGAGCTTGAACGGACATCGGTCCACACAAGTCAGAATGAACCAACTCTAAGAGCTCTTGAGCTCGATATCCTATGGACTTGAAAGGTCTGGTCACCATCTTACCTTCCAAACACGATTCACACGTTGATAAAGGTTCTATTTGGAAATCCAAAACAGTTTCTTTTATCAACCTTTGAATCCTCTTTTGGTTGATGTGACCCAATCGTAAGTGCCATAATAGAGTTTGGTTCGTTTGAGACGGATTCTTCCTCTTTTTATTATTCAATGATGAGGAAGCATTATAAGAAGAAGAATCATTCATAGGACAAGTAATGGTATAGAGAGACCGGGACAATGTGCTAGAAACTATAACTTCATCGTTTTTCATGATAGAAACGCCTCTATAAAAAAAAACTGAATATCCGTAAACAAAAAGTTTCGAAACAGATAAATGAATATCTCCAACTGCGACAGCTGCAACTCTCGATGCATCGCCCATGGAGATGGTAATCTCGTCATCACTCAGCTCCCTTGTCCGCAGAAACCCCTGCAAGGAGTAACATACATGGTCAGTTGCTCCCGTATCTACTACGCATGTCTGGGTAGAACTTGCAGCTAAACATGTTTCAGTTACATATGTGAATGACGTACCAGAATTCTTCTTCTTTAGAGGGCAGTCAGCCTTCCAGTGTCCTGTCTTGTTGCACTTGAAGCACTTGCCTTTCCCCTTAGGCTTTTCACCGCCCTTGGTAGGCTTACTACCTTTGCTCCCACTGGTGCTAGCCGCTTTCTTTCGCAACCACGGTTTCTTCTTGATCCCACCTTTCGGTGCATAAGAAGATGCCTTCACTGATGACAGCGCCGTGGCGCCCTCGCTCATCATGGCTTCGACAGTCACCAAGTCATTAAGAAGTTCGTTCTGAGTGTACTCCTTCTTGTTCATGCCTATATTCAGACGGAAATTCTCGAAGGACTTTGGAAGCGTATGGAGTATCATATCAACTTTGGCTTCACCATCGATACCTCCACCGAGCTCTTCCAATTCATTCTGTGCGTGCATCAGACTCAGAACATGATCACGCACTGAAGTGCCTTCCGTCATCTTTGTGGTCATGAGTTTCCTCATGGCCTCAAAACGGGCAGCTCTGTCCTTCTCTCCAAAGAGTTCCTTGAGATTGAACATAATGTCAGATGCTTTCACAAAGTTCTTGTGTTCTAACTGCATCTGACTTGACATAGAAGTCATGATGAAGCACTTTGCCATATCATTGGCCTTGTACCATCTCTTATGTTCTTCCCTCTCAATATCAGTGGATTCCTCCGTCAAGGGAGCAGGTTCAGGAGTTGTGAGCACAAAATTGTACTCTTCCGCAACCAAGACATACTCAAGATTTCGTTTCCATTCCAAATAATTGGAACCAACGAGAGGCTTTGAAGTGAGAACATTTATCAACGGGCCTAAAGTCATATCTGAAGAAGCAATAAACACGTAGACACAAGTAAGAAAAGATCATGCATCAATTCGTAACAAAAATTATTGTAACCCTTTGATAAACCAATAATTTCGAAACCTTCAACAGCCCAAACAATGCGGATCGCAAGCCACGTTTGTGTGGACGTTTACGCTCCCACTGTTCGACCAGATACTCGGATCTTTAACTCTACTTATCTTGCCAACCTATCCTTATGGCAAATAGAGCTAATAGTTGAACCTTACTAGACCATATTAGATTTAGAAAAGGGACTCCGTTGGGGAGTTGTATTCTAACTAATATCTAAGCTTTTAACCACAATCTTAGCCTAACTTGGAAAAAGCACTATTTTCCTTAAGCTATCTTTGTTCAAAAACCAACTCCAGAGAAAACCGTAGTTACTATTCCGAGTAAGCCACGTTAGTGTGGACGTTTACTCAGAAAAGCTCCCAATTCTCATTTTGGTTAGAACATTTTTGTTAAGAAACCCTAAGTCTGGTGAACTCGTTCGATACGATGTGCAAGCCACGTTCGTGTGGACTTTTACACACTCGCACCAAACTTCACCTTAAGGTCAGTTGTGGAGGTCTTAACATTTTCTATACCAAAAATGTTTTTATCTGCTTAGTATTTTTCTTTCAAAGGGTTGTCGACATGCTAGATCACGTTGTCACATAATCCTAAGCATAATTTTCTAAACGCAGCAAATAAACCATGCTCGCAGAAAATTAAAACATGCTTATATTGACAATCCTAAAACATGCTCGACTAAGCGCAATTTAATTCACCTCGACAGGCAAGACATGCTATAATAATAAATAAATTGCATCCATAGCATGCTTAAGAAAAACGAGATAAAAACAAAAATAAAACTCGCTTTTCGTGGTGTGACGACCCGTCTAAACTATTACATTAAATAATAAAATCCGAAACAGGCTTCGGTCTTGAATAAGTCCTCCGATTTGATCTTCCGTTTCTCCCCGAAAATTAATAAATTATTTAGATAATTTATTCTCTAATTTTCGTTGCCATTGGGCTTCTCTAACCGAGATTGGGCCCACACCACGTGACCCAAAACCGACCTAGCACGGCCCAAATTCGTGACTGGTCCCGAGCCCGAACGCTGGAGGCAGCCCGTAAACGCGAACGGGCCGGGTTGGAAACCCTAGGCCCGTCCACGGGCTAGGGCACGGGCGTGCAAGGCTGCCCGCGCCGCAGCCGACGGCGTGAGGCCTGCCGCCGGCCGCCTCCGCCTCCCTGGCGCCGCTGCTGCTGCTGGCCGTCGATCCCTTCCGGTGGCACGGTCGGCAACCGCCCCGGCGAGGCTCGCGGCGTAGAACCCTAACTAGGGTTCCGCCGCGGCACCCCTCACCTCGCTGCCGCCGTTCCAGCCGCCGGCGACGTCCGCCGCGGCTCCTGCTGCTGGTGTTGATGTCGCCGGCGTGCTCCGCTGCTGCTGGACGTTCCTCCGCCGCCTTTGCCATCGCCTGTCGCCGCTGCAACTCGTGGCAGAAAACCCTAGGAGGGTTCCACCGCGGCTGCTGCTCTCCCGGCGCCGCTCCGACGATCTGCTGCTACCGGCGACGCTCGCGGCCACGTCGAGTCCGTTGCCGGACTCCGTGGTCGCCGTTGTCGGCCCCCATGCAGCCCACGACGTCTGCCACGGCGTCGAGCCCTAATTAAGGTTCCGCCGCGGCGCCGTTCTAGCGCCTCCGGTGCTGCCGCCACCTCTCCGGCGGCGCGTGTGATTCACGCGCTGCCCCGTGCGGCGGCGTCCAGCTGGTGCTCGTCTCCTTCGTTCTTCATGTTCTTCGTCTCTTTGCAGTAGTTACAAACGAAAAACAACAATAAAACCTATCTATTCCTATTCTAGATCGCACCTTATTATCTCGCGATCAAAAATTACATAGATTTGCCAAATCGGCCCGAAAAACGAAAAACACCACGAAAAGCGACATCCAATCGATCTAACATGCATAATAATCAATAATTACTCAGATAGAGCCGAAAATCTGATCCTTGGCTCTGATACCAACTGAAGGAACCATATCTGATTGGTGAAGATCGGTTCGCCCGAGGATCTATTTCGGATATCTAACTATCGAATTAAACCTATCATGCTCCTATGAATTTAGTGCGGAATCATAGGGGGTTTATAGATCGATTACCTGAAGAAGTAGAGAACTCGCGAATAGATCTTCTGATCTGTATCCCTGCTCGATTCTGACGTTGGATGGACAACGATCTTCAGAATCAGCCACGAAATTGGGATCCCCACCGAAAACTGCTGCTCGGCCGCGCGTCTCTCTCTCTCTAACCCTAGCCTCCCTTTTCTTGTTCAGAATATTAAGTGCACTCGATTATTCTGATCGTTAGGTCTGAACAAGACCTTGAGGGGTATTTATAGAGGAGACCAAGAGAGACTTGGGCTTAAGTTGCAGGCCAGGCCTGCAACTTATGGACTGGCCACCCATGAGCACAGTTGGCGCCACATACTGGGCCCAACTGAGTGGTGGCCCACTTATTCCTTATACTGTGGCCTATTGAGCTTTTTGGGCCAGACCAGGGATCTACTAGCTGGTAAAACCGAGGCCTCCCAATGGCTAAATTCTCCATACTCAGCCCAGAGTATAATTTAGTCCATAAGTACTAAAACATTCCACTAGAGTAATAGTACTGAATTACCTGTTTTAACCCTGTTGAGTTCAGGGCGAGTATTAGACTTAACGACCCCCATATTTAAGATATCCCACATCCGTTGATTAACTTAGAGCTTCTGACTGCTCGTGTTATTCAACTTCTTTTATTCCTGAGTAGTACCATTCATTCCTTATTCATCATACCGGAAATTAATCCACCTGCAGGGTTTGGTATGATAATCCTTAATGAATTCCTCAGGGGATGTGATCAACCTGTTCTACCAGGATATGGTGCTCTGTTGCAGTTACACTAAGAGTCGTACTAGTTGTAGTTGCTTCCCAAGATACGGAGCATATTGAGCTGCAGATACTCTGAACTCTCACCCATGATAAATCAAAGAAGCAGACCACAACTATACACCCTTAGGACTCAACTAGAGTTAAGGTTCATCTTAAGTCACCGAGGTCTTGATTCTTTCTACATCTGGTCAGAATAGAAGAATACACCTCACCGTGATCCTATCAGTACACGCACGTACTAGTATAGACAAGTAGCCAAGACAAGCTACTTATGCAGCCTATACTACAGCCTAAACCGACAGTTATATCCAGAACTGTCTCAACTGTGATACCCTTTTATATCTCGTGAGGAACCGGCAACTATGGCCTTCTGTGATCTACAACACACCATAAAATCTACAACTTTGAGATAATGGATAGATGTTTGATGCATGGATGACAATTCATACTTAATCAGATAGTAGATTGTTAGTGGCTATGGACAACACATGCATACAAGCTAAAAGGCCTGCTTTCTAGTATTCAAATCCATCATTTTTCTCCTTCTGCTCGGCCGGTGACTCGGCCGAGTGAGTCTCCCTCCGGGTTTTCATCTTTTGCCTCGTCCGTTTCCGCCTCCGAATTGCTTCCATCACCCAAATCTTCGACTCTACCTTCAACTTCGTCCTCCAAAGATGGATTTGTGTAACGAGTGCCACTCCTAATCTCAATAGCATGTAATTGATGGTCGGGCTTAAGTACTCCTCCTTGAGCATTGGCTACTTGACCAACTCGAGCATCCAACATATTCATGTGCTTGGTCAAATTTGTGACTGCATTCTCCAAGGTTTCGATTTTACTTGTTGTCGTTGATATGAGATTCTTTATCAACTCCTCCAATGAAGGTTCCTTCTTCGGCTCTTGGACATCTCTATTCTCCTCATGGAAGCCAGGGGATATGTTTGGATGACGTCAATTGTTGGGATCATAAGTCTTCTTGAAAGCATCCAACTCCGTTGCTGTCTTGGTGTATTTCTCCATCAAACCATCATAAGCTTCAGATCCAATGGTGGCAACCTTCTTTCTCCCAACTCTTATATCGGTAACCTCCTCATAACTTGTGTTGACGTTGAGCTCGATAATCTCCCAAGCTGTCTCCACATCGTTATTTAAAAATTCTCCTTTAGATGGATAATCGAGCTCCTTCTTGCATTGCTTATTCAATCCTTGATGGAAGCAGAAGATTTGTTCCCCCTTGTCCATACCATGATTGGGGCATACACGAAGCATCTTTCTGAATCTCCCCCATGCTTCGTAAAGGTACTCATCTTCAAATTGTTGGAATTTGTTGATCTCGTTTAGAAGCCTCTGAGCCCTTGAAGGTGGGAAGAACTTATTTAAGAACAGTTTGCACAGCTCGCTCCATGTCTTTATCTCGGCTCGATTCTCTATATCCTCAAGCCACTCTCTAGCATCATCCTTGAGAGACCACTCGAAGAGACTGAGCTTGATGTAGTCTGCAGGCACTCCATTTGCCTTGTAGGTAGCACAGATGTTGAGAAATTGCTTCAGGTGAGCATTAGGATCCTCCATCGGTGTGCCTCCATATTGATTTGCTTGCACCATGTTGATGAGGGAAGCCTTGATCTCGTAATCGGTAGCCTCAACAGTCCCCCATCCTTCATTCTGGAATCGATCAACAACCGGTTTGAACCGATCGTTGAGAGTCTTTTTCGCTACCGAATCCGCCATAAGAATTTAGTCCTCGACAAAGAAAGGAAACGGTTAGATTAATACTCAAAAACAGAAAAATAAACGCCTAAATCACCTATTAATCCTATTTCAAAATATCTATGTGAAATCTAATCAATCCCCGGCAACGGCGCCAAAATTTGATCGCACTATTTTTAACCACACAAAATAGGTATAGTATAAAGCAAGTACGAGTATCGTATCCACAGGGATTGACAAGTCAAAATCACACAAAATACTCTTACTCTAGAATTAAACTTATGTCTAGGCAATAAGAAATTAAGATGTGGTTTTCTAAAACTCTAGGCAAAGAAAATAAACAAAATAAATAACTCAAATAAGTAAACAAAATAACTCAAATAAGGAAACAAATAAATCAAATAGGAAACAAGGTTGATTCTAGGGAAGCCTACCTAATCAAATATATGCAAGTAATTAATGAATACAATTAACCAATTTAATCCAATCTAGATGTGATACAACAAAAATAACCTAACACTCCAATTAAGGCAATGCAAGTCGTCACCTAACAAGATCTTAATCTCCTTTCGGATTTATAGAAATCAAATCAAGTGCAAAATAGAACAAGTATCAATCATACAATCAACTAGGTTCAATTATGACACCTAAATCAACTATATGCACACATATGAACAAGAAGAATCAAAGTGAGAACTCGGAAGTACCCCGAGCTTTTAAATTAGAAGTACGCAAATTTCGGGGACGAAATTTTTATAAGGTAGGTAGGATGTAACGACCCGCATTTTCATTAGTCTAAAATCTAACTAACGGAAATTAGTTACAAATGATATTCGTAATTATAAGTATATATCGAAGTAATTAAATTCAGTTTAGTAATTTAATTCTGAATGCTATAATGTTTAAATCGGAATCTATTACAAACTATTCGGGTAATTATCAAATCAATAATTAAATAACAAGCGAAGTAGATCGTTTATAAAGAAATCGTATTATGTGGTCAAGTCCGTTACTTACAAAATTGGGCCGAGCCCAACTATGATCTGAAGTACATAAAATTAATTGTATTACAGTAATAATTTGAATATTAGAAGATACAAATTTTATCCATGTCAACTAGATTAAGTTACAAAATAAAAATATAATAAAAAGAAAAGAGCAGTAGCAGCTCGTCTGTAGAGATAGAAAAGGGAGGGGGAGAAGTCTTCAACCAATCCCATGAAATGTGGGAAGTTATATCTCCTCCTCATCCTAAGCCCCTACAAACCTGCAAAAAGGAAAAGGTGGCAGATAACACCACAAAAGACAGAGAAAAGAAGAGCAGCAACTAGCTCTGCAAGGCTACAACAAGGCTACAACCGAAAGAAAAAAAAAAAGGGGGGGGCTTCACCTCCATCAAGTTGCAAAAAGGGGGGGCTTCACCTCCATCAAGTTGAAAAAGGGGGGCTTCATCTCCATAAAGCTGCAAATTGGCAGCCAATTACTGCAAGAAAACAGCCCCTCAACTTGTCCAAAGGGTAGCCCAAAAATCTGCAAAAAGGATAAAAGGAAAGCACATAAGTAAGCTACTAAATGACAGCTTTTAGACCCAAGAGTAGGAGGATAAATCAACCCCAAATTCTCAAACATGCAGCTGCAAATGTGCAGAGAAAGGGATAAGGAAAAGTGAGATTTTGGCCAAGATTCTTCAAGAATCTCTGCAAATTTCTTGAGCCTCAAAAGCCTCCATCAACCCTCACACTCAACCATCAAAAATCACATCCAATTGTGCTATAAGTACCCCTTCTCTCAACCCATTTCAGTTTGCACTCTAAAACATACACAACATTTAGAAATAATAGAAGCTTAAGAAAGAAGAAGAAGAAGAGGAAAGCAAGCAACCACACCTATTCCAATCTATCTAGTAAGCACTCTTAAAACTTTCAAAATAGAAGCATGATAAAGCATTATCCATACTTAATAATTGTAGAAGGTAATCTGAAATTCAACACTAAGCATGCTTACTAGCTAAAAAGACATTTCATGCTCATATGTGAAGCAAGAAAGCCTATATCCTACTGCCCTTTTAATCAAATGATCACTTGCTTCAATTGATTAAATCCTAGAGTTTAATAGCTATGACAAATCTGACTTTGTTATGCATAAAATGGAAGAACTAAAACACAAATCATGTCATATCTCAAGAAAACCACAGCTGCTCAAGTCAAGATATATATGTTCACTATTAACAAGAGAAAACCCAAATTATAGATACTAAAATACACGAAGCATGATTCTTTGAATCTGAAATTTTTAGTATATATATATACACACAAAGCAAGAGATTTTGGGTATAAATATATCTAGAGACGGAGTGGGAGAATCGAATTAAACCTCCGTCGAGGCGCTAGGCCCCGACGGGTAAGGGCTGGACGAGCCGAGGGCTCTATCCGGGGCAGCAAAGGCGGCCCCGGGTCTGAAGCTTCTCCAGCAGGCGGCGGCGGACTGCTTCGGCGGCTCCACCATACCTGCAAGGGAGAAAGAGAGACTGAGAGTTAGAGAGAGAAGGGAGATAGGTCAGAAAGTAGAAAGGGGGAGTGTTACCTCCGACGACGGCGTCCTCGCGGTGACCCAGCGGCGGCGGCGGCTTTCTAGCCTGCTGTCCGCGACGGCCTTTTCTCCGTCGATGCCTAATCAAGAGATAGATAGAGTTAGAGGAGAGATCTGAGAAGACAGAGTGAGTCCATTCACGATATGGAGAGTATTATAGAGAAGAGTGATTGAGAAAGAGAGATGGGGGAAAGAACGGGAGAGGATAGAGACGACGTGGCCAGCGACGGTGGCTCTCGCCGCCGGCGACGGCGGCGTCGACTCCAGCCAACCGGCAGTTTCAGTCTGAGGGTGCGAGAGAAGAGAGGAAGGGGGCTGATGGTTAGGGCTCGCGTGGGAAAGTGAGGGAGGAAATGAGAGAATTGGTTTTTATATCTAGGGTTGAACCGGGTCGGTTTACGGGTCGTGGATCCGGGTCTGGGTCCAGATTTAATTTGGGCCAAGAAATTGGGCCTTAGTGATTGGGCCATTAATTAATTATCGATGGGCTCAAGCCCGATTCTATTGGGCCGTAAATCAATTTCAGATGGGCTCGATTATGAGTCGGAATTATTAATGAACGGACCAATATTAAAATCATATTCTAATGGATTAAGGATTTATTAAGTTATAAGTTTTTATTAAGATTTTATTAATTGTTAAGCTAATTAACTTTAAAATATGTAATGAAAAATTTACATAATTTTCGAAGATTATTTCAACAAATAAATGGTCTCGATTGATGAATAGAACGATTCGGAATAATAAAATATTATTCTATTATATAAAGATTTAAAGGATTCGAATTAATCTGTTAACCCTAACAGATTTATGAGATAGGAAAATATACTAGACGATTATTTTCCCCATAAGTAAGTTTTATTATAAGTATTTAGATTCTTATTATATCTTTATGAATAGGCGCGATTCGACAAGGTCTCTTGACGTTGTTTGCCTATCAAGACCGACCATATTCTACGCTTCAAGAGGTGGGCTTTCTTATACAAATAAAGTTATAGCATGTTTAGATTGAAAATATTATCTTCTCAAATATTGTCATGCCATAAATGTTTTGATTTTGTATGATACCTATCTGTGTTGGCTTTGCCAATTTTTATAATCGAATTCGGGTCCTAGTAAGATAGCTATCTTACTTGGACTAGTGTACACATTGTGACCGTGTGTCATCTTCGGGTTGGCCGGTCAAGGTATCGCGAGAGTGGCCACTCTTTCGATACCATAGGAACAGATATGGTAGATTACTAAAGAACTTAGTCCGCGCGGACACTTTTAGATCACAAGAACTGTTTTAGTAAGCATGGGCTCTTTTCAATAAAACCCCTATGTCTTACAGTTGAATGGCTTGACAATTATTATGTATAGTTTTCGGCACGTGTCCACTGAGTACTTTCGTACTCAGCCCTGCATGTATTTCTAAATGTGCAGGTTGAGCAAGATGATGTGAAGTGGCGAGTGGAGCTTTTGTCGTTATAGATTAGGACTCTCGGTAATACATGTCTTCATACATGTATTCAAGTAGTCTTCCGCTGTGTATACAAGTATTCTTCCGCTGTGTAAACTCTTATGCTTTCAAGTATTGTTCGAGTCATGTAATAGATTAGGACAAGTATCCTCGTATTCTCATTTGAGATCCCGAGTCGAGACGTATAATGATATAAAGTGTTGTTCAAATAGCCATACGAGTCAAATTCTACATACAATCTTATACCCCCTTTCTTTCCCCTATTCTTAATTCCCATCCCTAGTCATGGTTTCCCGGCTTAGCTATCCTTAGCAAAGTCCGGTCGTGACAGAGTGGTATCAGAGCAATGGTTTTTCTGAAACCCGAGAGTCTTCTTCAGAGTTTAGTCTAGTATTGATTCACTAGACTAATTGAGTCAGACGATAAAGCTCTGCACTTCACTACATTGCGCTCAACGAGGAAAGGTAAGACTTTCACGAGATTGAAAGTCGAAGAATAGAAAGAACATAGTGGATTTAAGATCACATATAGAAAAGAACAAGGCTTGCTAAAGAACATAGCTCGCTCGAACTAGTTGTTTTCCTCGGAGAACTTAGAAATAAACATTTAGAGAATGAAATTCCTTCATTTTCATAAGGAAAGTAGAAAAAAAAAAGGGTGATGAAGATGCACGAGTACAAAGGACTCGAGGCAAGAGACACGATGAAGATAAGATGTCATTCGATCGATGACATGGGCTTAGCCTTTTAACGACTTTTAAGACATGCGAACAACGTGAGTTCACTAATGTTTTTACATAATGGAACGATTATAAGTTAACAGAAATACTGTGGCACAATAAAGATAAGACCACTATAATACCATAGATGTACCACATCTTGGTTAGACAAAAAGTGTATATATGTATATGCATATAGTAGCAATGAAACGAATGATTAATGTGAAGTTAGAAAGGAACGACGGTAACGATAGTTTACCTATTTGGAAACATACCTATGAGTATAAAGACATTGATCTCTAGTTATTAAAGTTCGATTATTAAAATATATCGATTGGAACCTAGATGAGATTGAAGGCCTGAACAAAAAGTTTACCAATAGGAAAAGATAACTCAGTGCTATGCCACTGGAGATAATTCGAGCATAACGAATGTATCATTCCTTTCACGAGAATGAATTAGATGAATTCAAGTTCCGCTTTTGTCACTTAAGAATATTTACCCACGATCATAGGGTTTAAGATATGACACTATTACGAGACTGAAAAACCTACCAAGCTAGAAAGGATGATAAGGTACATTATACGAGATCTATCTTTCAGGATGACATTACCATAAAAGACATTTCCAATAATGTAGTCATTTTTTTTATGTGTTTGGTTAACACCAATGAGGTTATATCTAAGCCAAAGACCATACGTCAATTAAGTTATTTTCAATGCATGATTAGCTCTTGATATGTTACTCCGAGTCCTACACAGATATCATACTCTTAGAAAATATCTTCGAGTCAATAAATCCATTATAGTCATTAAACGAGACCATGTCTTTAGATACGAGCTCTAACGCTGTTCAAGACCTCTATATTAAGTTGTCCTTAGAAAAGGAAATTTCATAAACACCTTGATGATAGATACCTATGGAATGATTATATGAAAGATTACGGGTAAAAGCCGATATCGTTTCACGATAAGATTGTACCCACTAGAACTCCCCGAATGTTTCTACATTCTTGGCACCTCATGAATAAACAGGACAAGTAAATATGAGGTTATATTATGCCCAAATTAAGATATACAAGTAAGCGGAGCGTTAGTCCATCAATAGTAGATAATATGAATGACCATGAGAACCCTCATAAGTTAATGACGTAATGTTATTATATTCTCAATAAATAGAGAATTATTCGTAACAAGTATAAGGAGGTGAAAGCATCAACGATGTCAATTAAGTAGCTGGTAGCAGTTGAAGCAGATCTGCAAGATCAGTATAAAGGATAAGGTAAGGGAACACCCGACCACTAATAGTTATTAAAAAAAAACAGACCATGGAGTCATAGTCATATGGAGCCGCCTAAGGTGCGATTTTTTACAGAATAAATATCTAAAAAAAAAAAAAAAAGTTGTTATGGCCGGTTAAGATTAACCGATAGTCTAAACGTCCTAGGGCGTAGACTCGAAAGAGTCTATAATATCAAGATATTAGAGAAACCAGATATTGATAAGACCACCTCGATTGATATACGAGGCAATGCCCAAGGAGAACCCCAAACTCTACAACGTACAATTAGAATAAAATGCAAGGTTACACGCCCTTGTAAAGGTTATGACTAATAATAGCACATCCAGTTAGAGATGGAATTTTCTAAAGAATAAAGGAAAATTTAGAACTACTTCATTGAAGTTGTACATGAGTACTTATAGTAAGAAGAATTATATGGTTAGTGATATAAAGGAAGACTTATCATGTTAACACCTTGTGTCGTGAGATCCTACGTGAGCCTCTTTGAAGCCTAGAGGAATATATTTTGAAAATATAGAGTTCAGAAAAATTAGAAGCCAAAAGTTTGCGAAAGCTTCTTTTCACCACCGAGTCACCAGAGTGCTAGAACTTCGTGTGACTGAGATTGTGTCTATGCGGGACTGATCACCCCACATAATATCAATCTTGGTAGCGTTACCATCAGACAAGAAATCGGACGGGTATCGACAAAATGGGTCTCCTCCCCCTGACCTTTGTCATTTCATTTCTACCCTCTGATTATTCTTTCCCAGCTTGTCAGATGATTCATTGATAACATATTTTGGTTACTTAATTGTTGTGCCAAAATTGAACCATTTTCATCTTACCTTCATGTATCGTATCACGATATTCTCGTTCCACATTGACCCAATTATCTGTCTAAGCAATGGAATTTACTAAGTCCATTTTCATGTCACGAGTGTGACTTAAAGTATGATACCCTTCAGATATTACCCACGAAATGGGAATAAAATAAATAGAGATGAATAGAGACTTACAGTTTTTGGAAGGGGATTTAAGATGTAAGATATATAGAGATGATAATATGACCTGTAGTATGTTATAAAGTGGTCCAAGGGTTGATAAATAAGTAAGAGTATCGACATAAGACTCAAATGGATAAAGGTGTGAGGATAGATAATTGATAAAGACCTTAGGGAAACCCAAGGAAAATTTCATGATTATCATCAATTGAGAACTTGAGAATAATGATGAATGGTTAAAAGCATAAAGAGAATAAATGCCGAGTTAACGTAGACGTCAAAGTTGGAGGGTTACCACCCGTAAGATCCAAACAGAATAATTTTGAAAGTGGACGTATGTGTTAAAGCATGAGATAAATCAGTACCCTTAAAACATAGCAAGGGATCAAGATGTAGTCGACGTCCACGTCGAAAGAGGTAGTAACTAGTGGTATAAGTTGATGACTAAATCTGGATTAAGATTTCCCCTACTTCACGGGCGATACACCCTTAGAACATTCGTATGGATCAGATGATAAATTTCCCACTAGAAATAAAGTAAATTTCGAATAGTAAGATTTAAGGTTGGTCATCCTCGAGAGAGTGACTATAATAATAAAATATTACAAGAGATATTACGAATGCAAGTTAGCAATGAAGTGTAACAGAGTAAGAAATGCAGAGAGTTAGTCTATGCCAAGGAACCTAATCCTTTAGGAACTCCTTCAGTTAAGAAACTATATGAAATAAGGAGCAATTGAGATATGGACCAAGAGTCGCAAATAAAAAAAAAAAAATCCCAATTTAAAATATTGATTAAAAATGCTAGAAGAGTATAAGGTGAGAGGATTATGTACAATATAAACTTCCATAGCAGGGACAATGATACATAAATAAGATAGGTTGGTTATGACCTTGTTGAATAACGAACAGTTATGGATGAGTAAACTTATACGGGTTCAAACCTAATTTAAATAATTAGCCTTATCCCAAAGAGAGGATGTCAATGAGATAGAATGTCTTGCCAGGTTCCCTTAAATGTTAAAAGTCGGACGAAAGTCATATACATAAGAAAGAATTGGTTGAGATTATTATGCAATTAGCATACCAAAGGATCATCTAAGTAAAGCTCATATAAGTTGAGTAAATAAGTAAATATGATTAAAAGATGTAGCATTGCTACAAGGAGGTTATTATATTATCCCCACCAATAAGGTATATAGATTAAACAGGCAAAATGACCATGCCCAAGAATCTCTAAATTCCTCTAAAAGAATGAGTTATTCTTTCGGAAAAGGTGTACAACGTATAGAAATTGATCGTCTTGAGGTGAATAACCTAAATTGAGCTTATATACATGATGTCTCATAGATAAGTCAGGATTAAAATCCGACTAATATACCTGGCATAGGAAAATAGAATTTTGTACCCCAGTTGTAATATAATCAGCTGAGATAAAGCAATTAAGCTAAAGACCCTACGATGAATTAAGTAAGTATGTGTGTTAAGTTCTAGCTTAACAAAGCAGCACCACTTGGACACATTGTGTCATCAGATGGAATTAAGTAGACCCAGCAAAAATAGAAGCTCTACAAGGGTGAAAATCATCACCTAAAACATAATAAAATACGTAACCTCATAGGTTGTTTCGTTATTACTAGAGATTCGTCAAGAATTCTCCAAGATAGCAAGACCAATAACATGATTGCTAAAACAGGTGATCAATTGTATATAGACCCCTAAGCACCTAGTTATGCTTTAGTAGTTGAAAGAGAAGTCGATAGCTACGCTAATTCCGACAGTTCCAAGGCTATAAAAGGAATGAGTAACCGACATATATGCCTCAGAGGATGGGATGGAATATCCCAAAACCGATGCAAGGAATGAAATATAACAATTTATACAAAGTGAGATTTCCCTACCCCGCGACTTAGAACTTCCGGTGGTAGTGCACGCCCTGAAAAATGTGAAAGCACCATTCTTATGGAGTTAATGCAAATCTCACAGATTAAAAGAGATTATTCAAACAACGAGCCCTTAGTACGTGCCAAATAAGGTAGGTAAACCTAGTGAAGAACTACGAATGTAGTATCAACTACCAAGATAAAGGTAAATGTAGTGGTCAATGCTTTAAGTCGTAAGCCACGCCTTAAGTCAGTACTTCTTCTCACGAGTGGGGAGACAATTGGCAGTGATTTTCATAATAGGGATTTAAATGTAGTGCCTAGCTCAAGGCGGTAGAAAAGATTATTGCTACATTGACTATAACGTCAACGAGAGGCACAATGCAAAGAAAGGAAGTTAAAGAAGATACAATAGAGAGTAAGAATGAATAATACCAAAGACGAACATTGTTAGGAGGTTGTGCATGTCACACGATAAGGAGCTCAAGAATGAAATCTTAAATAAGACTAAAGATACACTATAAACTGCTCACCTGGGAATATAAGATATATCAAGACCTAGAAGGGAAGTTGTGGTAGGAGACAATGAAGGAATATATAGGCTCAACTACCAGAAGGTGTTTCAGTATGTCAAACAAGTAAACTTGTTTCAGGATATGGTTAACCACCACGTTAACTAATAAATTATGATAAATTAGATCAGGACCAAAATTTAGGGGAGCTACAACCCTAAAGATTTCGTAGTGAAACTGCGAGCACGTTACAAGGAGATTTGGATGAGACTACCAAAGCTAAGATAGTGAACGAAGTTATAATTATAGGAGGATGTAAATCGACTAGCAAGGAGCCGTGTCTTCTTCCAACCTATTTCGGCCATGGAGAAAAGTTAGCCCAGTTATATACGTTTAAGAGATCGTGTGTTCACAATGTGATTATTGTAATCACTAAAGATCAAGACACTAGGTTACGTCCAGATTTTGGATAAGTCACATAAAGATAGGCATTAAACTAGTTAATAGCATAGCTTACCATCGCCATGCCAATGAGCAATGGAAAAGAAGGATTTAGACCTTATAAGGTATGTCGAGAACAATTGTACTCATTGAGGGTGAAAATAGACCTACCAAACGCTAGTTATCAACCGGTAACAGATATAAGGCCATATGCCTTACTATAAAGGTGACAGTGTAGATTACCCTCTATAAAGACAAGATTTGTCAAGGAAAGATTTAAGTTCCTAATGCGATTAGTGGAATGATCGAAATGGTAGTAGATTTTGTAAGAGCATGAGAGGAGCTAAGATGGCTAGAAATCCTAACCCGACAGACGTCGAACAAAGTTAAGCTTTGAAATAGTAGATAAAGTTTTCTAGAAGGTAATACCTTCAATGTAGATAACGATGGTTAGATTCAAGGAGAGCTGATAACTCGTCTGGCTAAGGCCTTATGTTATCTATAAATCATATGATATGCAAAAAAAAAAAAAAAAAAAAAAAAAAAAAAAAAAAAAGCATACAAGTTAGGAACAACTCCAAAATTTGAACGTATCCATAATATGGTATTTTACATATGCAAGTAAGGAAGCATGTGCGTGAAAACACGCGCTAAATTCATCAAAGATGAATTTGCCTTAAGTTGTAGTTTAGTTACAAGAATGTAGTAAAGGAAGTATAGGCCGAAAGGTGCATCATCTTAGAAAAAAGTTTATTATTTCATTCAAGGTTCGGTGGAGACGCCACGAACAAGAAGAATCAAAGTGAGAACTCGGAAGTACCCCGAGCTTTTAAATTAGAAGTACGCAAATTTCGGGGACGAAATTTTTATAAGGTAGGTAGGATGTAACGACCCGCATTTTCATTAGTCTAAAATCTAACTAACGGAAATTAGTTACAAATGATATTCGTAATTATAAGTATATATCGAAGTAATTAAATTCAGTTTAGTAATTTAATTCTGAATGCTATAATGTTTAAATCGGAATCTATTACAAACTATTCGGGTAATTATCAAATCAATAATTAAATAACAAGCGAAGTAGATCGTTTATAAAGAAATCGTATTATGTGGTCAAGTCCGTTACTTACAAAATTGGGCCGAGCCCAACTATGATCTGAAGTACATAAAATTAATTGTATTACAGTAATAATTTGAATATTAGAAGATACAAATTTTATCCATGTCAACTAGATTAAGTTACAAAATAAAAATATAATAAAAAGAAAAGAGCAGTAGCAGCTCGTCTGTAGAGATAGAAAAGGGAGGGGGAGAAGTCTTCAACCAATCCCATGAAATGTGGGAAGTTATATCTCCTCCTCATCCTAAGCCCCTACAAACCTGCAAAAAGGAAAAGGTGGCAGATAACACCACAAAAGACAGAGAAAAGAAGAGCAGCAACTAGCTCTGCAAGGCTACAACAAGGCTACAACCGAAAGAAAAAAAAAAAGGGGGGGGCTTCACCTCCATCAAGTTGCAAAAAGGGGGGGCTTCACCTCCATCAAGTTGAAAAAGGGGGGCTTAATCTCCATAAAGCTGCAAATTGGCAGCCAATTCCTGCAAGAAAACAGCCCCTCAACTTGTCCAAAGGGTAGCCCAAAAATCTGCAAAAAGGATAAAAGGAAAGCACATAAGTAAGCTACTAAATGACAGCTTTTAGACCCAAGAGTAGGAGGATAAATCAACCCCAAATGCTCAAACATGCAGCTGCAAATGTGCAGAGAAAGGGATAAGGAAAAGTGAGATTTTGGCCAAGATTCTTCAAGAATCTCTGCAAATTTCTTGAGCCTCAAAAGCCTCCATCAACCCTCACACTCAACCATCAAAAATCACATCCAATTGTGCTATAAGTACCCCTTCTCTCAACCCATTTCAGTTTGCACTCTAAAACATACACAACATTTAGAAATAATAGAAGCTTAAGAAAGAAGAAGAAGAAGAAGAGGAAAGCAAGCAACCACACCTATTCCAATCTATCTAGTAAGCACTCTTAAAACTTTCAAAATAGAAGCATGATAAAGCATTATCCATACTTAATAATTGTAGAAGTTAATCTGAAATTCAACACTAAGCATGCTTACTAGCTAAAAAGACATTTCATGCTCATATGTGAAGCAAGAAAGCCTATATCCTACTGCCCTTTTAATCAAATGATCACTTGCTTCAATTGATTAAATCCTAGAGTTTAATAGCTATGACAAATCTGACTTTGTTATGCATAAAATGGAAGAACTAAAACACAAATCATGTCATATCTCAAGAAAACCACAGCTGCTCAAGTCAAGATATATATGTTCACTATTAACAAGAGAAAACCCAAATTATAGATACTAAAATACACGAAGCATGATTCTTTGAATCTGAAATTTTTAGTATATATATATACACACAAAGCAAGAGATTTTGGGTATAAATATATCTAGAGACGGAGTGGGAGAATCGAATTAAACCTCCGTCGAGGCGCTAGGCCCCGACGGGTAAGGGCTGGACGAGCCGAGGGCTCTATCCGGGGCAGCAAAGGCGGCCCCGGGTCTGAAGCTTCTCCAGCAGGCGGCGGCGGACTGCTTCGGCGGCTCCACCATACCTGCAAGGGAGAAAGAGAGACTGAGAGTTAGAGAGAGAAGGGAGATAGGTCAGAAAGTAGAAAGGGGGAGTGTTACCTCCGACGACGGCGTCCTCGCGGTGACCCAGCGGCGGCGGCGGCTTTCTAGCCTGCTGTCCGCGACGGCCTTTTCTCCGTCGATGCCTAATCAAGAGATAGATAGAGTTAGAGGAGAGATCTGAGAAGACAGAGTGAGTCCATTCACGATATGGAGAGTATTATAGAGAAGAGTGATTGAGAAAGAGAGATGGGGGAAAGAACGGGAGAGGATAGAGACGACGTGGCCAGCGACGGTGGCTCTCGCCGCCGGCGACGGCGGCGTCGACTCCAGCCAACCGGCAGTTTCAGTCTGAGGGTGCGAGAGAAGAGAGGAAGGGGGCTGATGGTTAGGGCTCGCGTGGGAAAGTGAGGGAGGAAATGAGAGAATTGGTTTTTATATCTAGGGTTGAACCGGGTCGGTTTACGGGTCGTGGATCCGGGTCTGGGTCCAGATTTAATTTGGGCCAAGAAATTGGGCCTTAGTGATTGGGCCATTAATTAATTATCGATGGGCTCAAGCCCGATTCTATTGGGCCGTAAATCAATTTCAGATGGGCTCGATTATGAGTCGGAATTATTAATGAACGGACCAATATTAAAATCATATTCTAATGGATTAAGGATTTATTAAGTTATAAGTTTTTATTAAGATTTTATTAATTGTTAAGCTAATTAACTTTAAAATATGTAATGAAAAATTTACATAATTTTCGAAGATTATTTCAACAAATAAATGGTCTCGATTGATGAATAGAACGATTCGGAATAATAAAATATTATTCTATTATATAAAGATTTAAAGGATTCGAATTAATCTGTTAACCCTAACAGATTTATGAGATAGGAAAATATACTAGACGATTATTTTCCCCATAAGTAAGTTTTATTATAAGAATTTAGATTCTTATTATATCTTTATGAATAGGCGCGATTCGACAAGGTCTCTTGACGTTGTTTGCCTATCAAGACCGACCATATTCTACGCTTCAAGAGGTGGGCTTTCTTATACAAATAAAGTTATAGCATGTTTAGATTGAAAATATTATCTTCTCAAATATTGTCATGCCATAAATGTTTTGATTTTGTATGATACCTATCTGTGTTGGCTTTGCCAATTTTTATAATCGAATTCGGGTCCTAGTAAGATAGCTATCTTACTTGGACTAGTGTACACATTGTGACCGTGTGTCATCTTCGGGTTGGCCGGTCAAGGTATCGCGAGAGTGGCCACTCTCTCGATACCATAGGAACAGATATGGTAGATTACTAAAGAACTTAGTCCGCGCGGACACTTTTAGATCACAAGAACTGTTTTAGTAAGCATGGGCTCTTTTCAATAAAACCCCTATGTCTTACAGTTGAATGGCTTGACAATTATTATGTATAGTTTTCGGCACGTGTCCACTGAGTACTTTCGTACTCAGCCCTGCATGTATTTCTAAATGTGCAGGTTGAGCAAGATGATGTGAAGTGGCGAGTGGAGCTTTTGTCGTTATAGATTAGGACTCTCGGTAATACATGTCTTCATACATGTATTCAAGTAGTCTTCCGCTGTGTATACAAGTATTCTTCCGCTGTGTAAACTCTTATGCTTTCAAGTATTGTTCGAGTCATGTAATAGATTAGGACAAGTATCCTCGTATTCTCATTTGAGATCCCGAGTCGAGACGTATAATGATATAAAGTGTTGTTCAAATAGCCATACGAGTCAAATTCTACATACAATCTTATACCCCCTTTCTTTCCCCTATTCTTAATTCCCATCCCTAGTCATGGTTTCCCGGCTTAGCTATCCTTAGCAAAGTCCGGTCGTGACAAATGCAGTGGTCCTCACTCTATAGTACAT
Organism: Thymus mandschuricus; assembly: GCA_029379335.1. Lineage (NCBI taxonomy): Eukaryota > Viridiplantae > Streptophyta > Magnoliopsida > Lamiales > Lamiaceae > Thymus > Thymus mandschuricus. Next base: position 17,215,789 of record CM057075.1, on the reverse strand, counting down.
AGAGTCACGTGGACCGTATGTTACGCAGAACCTCGGGCTTCTACTAGACACCCATAGGATCTGATCAGATCCTCCTATCTTTGCAGATGCCCGCAGATCCCGCGCAGCTTATGGAGAAAGTTAGAGCCTCACAGCTTCTTGCAGAGCATACGATTCTTGATTGTCTTGAGCATCTGGTGCCCACGAAATCCCTTTGATACTATACTACTTACATAGAATAGCCTCTATCGATTATTAGAGAAGAGTAACACTTATCCCCATTAAGGGTGTTGTTGAAGCTAATCCCGTCTAGGATCTATTGTTCCTTTCAGAGAGATGAGGTTCTCACCTCTATTGTGACATCTACCATACCAGCTTTCTTAAGAACCGTAATCTAAAATAAGGAAAGTGTATTCCTCATTCACTTGGGTTATTTAGGGAGTATAGCCGATATTAGTCCCTATCAGCTACCCCCCCCCCCCCCCCCCTAGGTCCAGAAGCATCAGTGTTATAGCTTCTGACGGGTATTTTGGCGGGAAAATGAATTTTACTTTGATTATTGCTTCTTCTTTCTCTTCTTTTTTATATGTATTTTTATTTATTTTTTTGCTAATATCTGATGGTGCGGGAAGCTGAAACGCCGGTTATTCTCCAAAGAAATAGGGTTGAATTTGTTTCCCTTACTCATCATTACTTCTTCCCTAAGGGTGAGAGAATACATGGCCATTTAAAATATATTTTAAAATGGGCATTACTATTATTTTTGTCTTATTTGCAGGTGAAAAGGCAATCCCCTTTTTCTGAATCGTCATGAAGTGATAAGTAGGAAACCACTCTACTCTTTTTCCTTAACTTCCTCATCCTTCTCTCTGCATTGTGCTTCAGAAAAAAAGGTGATATTGTGAATCGTCTACCGCTCCCCGCGATTACTCCGACGACCGCCTTCTCTTTCGTCCCTTTTTCAGGTATTCCATTGTTTTTTTACTCTCCTATACTTGTACATAGGCTCTCTCTTGAATTTCTTGAGATTAGGGCAATCTATGTTGTTTCCCCTGTTCTTATTTTGAGGAACATTGCTAGCCACAATTTTTTTTTTCTGTATGGTGAAACTGCCTATGACATGAATGTGACTGATGTTTTATTTTTAGAACTATCACTCGGTTTTTAAGATTTGTAGAGTTTGGATTTATTTACATTATTCGCAACCCTATCATCCATCATTATTTCTCGATGATCATCTTTGCCTCGTAGTTATGGATTCCGCCAAACTAGGTATGGGGAAAAAGGCTCGAGAGAAGTTATCACAAATGATGGAGCAGACAAAATCTGGTGGTTCTTCTCCCACCTTATCATTGGGTAATACCTCCACCCAAGAGCCTATGGTTCCTGGAGGTGGTGACCCCTCTCGAGAGAGTCCCCGAGAGGTAGAAATTGGTAAGCCTCGAATGAAGCCCTACTTCCTTCACTTGGTTGCCCCTAGTCAATCGGCTTCATTTTCTCTTATTTTTACTGATGAGGGTGCGGGCATTCCCGCTCCTGTCTCTCTAGCGCCTCATTCTTCTTCTCCCAAAAGGAAAAGTGAGGCTCCCTCTCCCTTGGCTAGGAAAAAGGGGAAAATATCTGAGAGTTCTCCCTCCGCTCAAGAGTTAAGCCTTGAGCAATTGCGGGAGAATCTTTCTCAGTCTGAGAAGAGCAGGGAGCAACTCCAAACGGAAGTCCATCAACTTCGTGGGTTCCTGTTAGCTAGAGAGGACCACACACTTTCTCTCTCTGAGCGGATAAAGGAACTCGAGAGAGCTTTGAGGGCCTCGTCCGAGAGAGTGGAGCAACTAATGGAGATTCAGGTAGCAGAAATAGCGCAGCTGACACTTAGCTATGAACGGGAGCTAGGACAAACCCGAGCTTCCTCATTCACTCAAGGGAGGAGAGAAGGGATGAACCAAGGTGTTTCTTCTGGAGTCAAAGACTGCAAGTCTAATTTATTGATGACCCCTTACGGTCAAGACTTCTTGGATTCCCTGATCAAGCGCTTGCCTGAAAGCTATCTTCAGTCCCATGACTTTTGGTTACGCATGTTTGAGCCTCTCACTGCGTGGACAGCCTCGGCTATCTTCGAGTGCTGTCAACAATTAGGTATCCCAGAGCATGCAGCTGCCGTTAATACATAATCCATAGTGAGGATGTTCGACGCAGAGCCTGAGTCCCTTCGAAGGAGTCGCCCCCTTTCCCCCACGGAGCCATGGTACATGCCTGTGCTGAAAGAGGCAGCTCAGATCCTTTGCCAACCTGCCAGAGTCACAAGGAATCTTCCCTCTTGGGAGGCACCTTTGTTCCCTCTCTTTCCTCATAACACCATGGTTATGAGGTCTATTCGGAAGGTTTTTGACCAGGTATCTTTTTGTTTCCTTATCGTTCGCTTTGTTTTTGTTTTTAAGTTTATTCACTTATCATGAAATTTTCTCCTTTATTAGGAACTAAAAAAGGGGAAAACTTCCGGCCCATCTACTAGCAGGGGAGGTGCTTCCTTGTTACCCGCTCCTGAAGAGGTGAAGGATGGTTCAAATGAGGGAAACACTTTGCAGATTTCTGCTGCCTCACCCAAGGGTGGTCTCTCTACCTCTTCTGCTTTGGCTGCTGTCGAAGAATGGTCCTCTTCTCACTCATCGAGCTCTGAGGATCTAGCTTTTGTTCGGAGTCCCTCTCCCTAATCTTGCTGCTTTGGATAAGATTTTTGTTGAACAATCTGTTTTTTGGTGTTTGTGATAGGGTGCTTTTTATGACCCTGACATCGTGCTAGCTGTGGCACAAACAACTGTTATTTCTGATTAAGGCCAGATACTTTCTCCGGGGCCCTGTTTATAACATATTTCTGTTATTAATTTAGAATGATATCTCTCTTATTTTCGTGTTTATAGAGGTTTTACTCTTTACCTTGTTTCTACCTGCCGAAGTATTCTAAGATGGTGAGGTAGAGATATTCCCAGTGTTCTTAGGGTGATGGAACAAAATAGCGGAGTAGTATCTTGGTGTAAAATAGCGTTTTAAGATGATGAAAGCATTTTAAGATAGCATTTTAAGCTAATGGGATATGGGTATATGTGGCATTTTAAGCTAATGAGATATGGGCATATGTAGCATTTTAAGCTAATGGGATATGGGCATATGGGTGTCCCCTACTCCCCCCCCCCCCCCCCCCCCCCCCCCCAAGTGAGGTGTAAGGGACTGAAGGAATTACACCTCATTTGAGGGCTAAACATATACGAAATATAACTACTTTAAAGATAAAGAGGTATGATCCAATGTTTCATACATCAGTTAATCATAGAATAAGAGTTTTTCAAAACGAGTAAGGGGTCGTAGCCCATCGTACTTTCTTCTTGAGAGTAATTCTCAGTTTTCCCTGCATATTTCTAGGGTGATACCTTTTCTTTGCTTGTCTCCTCAACATTTTCTTGGTCCAGCACTTCCATTGCGCTTTTGACTTTCGCCCTTGCCTGGGATATCAAAGCTTCCCACTGCCCTTTCACAATTGGGGTGTGGCATCCGCCTGTGACTTCAGCTTCAGGTCCTTTGCTTTCGTTTATCTGTTGAGGCAGTTGTTTGGCTGGGTCCTGGGATATCATTAGCTCTCCAGGAGGGTTGTTGCTGGTGATCAGCAATTGTTCCATTGAAGCGGAAAGGTTCTGGCCTTCTCCTGCTGGGGTTGGGGTTTTAAGCCTTTTCCCCTCGAGTTTCATCTCATCCCCTTCGGTGGTGGGTTGTGCCATCGGCCTTTTCCTGGCCTCTCCCGCTTGCACCGATTGGACATAACATTTTTGCGAGACCTCTTGATCTCCCGATATTTGCCCCACCAGATTTCCTACGGGGAATTTCATCATCAGATAGTAAGTGGAAACCACTGCTTGGAATGGATTTAAGGCAGTTCTTCCTAGAATGATATTATAGGAGGATGGTTGTCGGACCACCAAAAAGGTGACCGGCTTTGATACTCGTTTAAACCCTTCGCCCAGAGTGAGCGTTAAATCGATTGATCCTAGCGACATCACAGGGTCTCCTGAAAAACCGTGTAGCGCCGTAGCTACCTCATTCAATGGCTTCTGGAGGCTCATTTGGTTGAAGCAACTTTCAAATATAACATTGACTGCGGCTCCTGTGTCCACAAAGACTCTTTGGACCTGATATCTCTCTATTTCCACTGTGATGACCAATGCATCATCATGCGGATGAACCACTTTCTGGTTATCTTCTGGCCCGAATGAGATTTCTGGCGGGGGTGGGCCTGCTTCGACTTTCCAGACCCCATGCCTTTCATGCATATGTAATTCTCTGGCATATGCTTTTCTGCTTCTGTTGGAGTATCCCATGGTTGGTCCTCCATATATCATTTTAATAATGCCTTTGGGCTCTGACCCTTGGCTAGCATCAGTTGCTTTTTCAGGAGCTTCTTTACGCTTTTTGTTTTGCTCTGTCTCTCTTTTGACATACTCTAAGAGTTCTCCTTCCTGGATTAGCTTTTCGATGGCAATTCTTAAGTTCCTACAATCGTTGGTCATGTGACCAAATTCATTGTGGAACTTACAGAATCTTTCAGAAGGTGGATTCCTTGATGGCTGCCTATGTCCGACAGGGATCTGAACCCCAGGTTTCCTCAGGACCACTTCGAGCAGATCAACCGGTTGCTTGATTAATGGGGTGAAAGTTCTTAGAAACCTTTCATTCTTATCAGTTTTCTTAGCATATGGAGCTGGTCTTTTTCTTTCTTTCGGCTTCTTTTCTTTTTGAGAGGCCAACTCAGCCCTCTTGCTGCTCAGAGCTTCCTCCATATGGATGTACTTTTGGACTTTCGTCAGTAATTCTTCAAAAGAAGTAGCCTCTTTTTTGATGAGGGAGGCAAAGAACTGTCCTGGCTTCAAGCCATCTACACAGACATGCACCATTAATTTCGGCTCTACTCCTGGAATTTCCAGGACGGCTTCGTTGAAGCGTGTCATGTAGTCTCTCAGACTTTCGTTGGCACCCTGTTTTATGGTCGTCAGATGCAAGGAGTTCCGAGTAGTCCTTTTAGCACTGACGAATTGCTGTAGAAAAACCTCTCTCAGGTCCATGAAGGAATGTATGGAGGCCTTTGGCAACTGCTTGAACCAGTGTTGAGCAGTTCCTGACAGGGTTGTAAGGAATACCCTACACTTAACCCCTTCTGAGTACTGATGAAAGAGACATAAGCTTTCGAACTTTATCAGGTGCTCTTTTATAACCACATATTTAGCATGCTTTAGAGTGCGTCTCGATGCGTGTTTTGGTTTGGATTTGTGCTTAAATGAATAGGAAATGATAGGTTTTTACAATTTATGCATTTTCTATATGCTTTGCGTTTTCTCTCGGTTTCCGTGCTGATTTCAGGTGTTTCGGAAATTTTCTGGGCAATTTTTACTTATCCTATGTCGAAGAGGATCGAAAGAGGAAGCCGTAGCACTTTGCGGATTAATTTTCCGATGCCGGACGAGAGAGAACGAGCCAAAACCGTGAGAGCGCGCGAACTGTCAAATGTGGGCGGAAAGTACACGAGTCAACCGAAAATGAAATAGTCAACCCTTCATTTAACTTTCCAGAAATTACAGATTTTACCCCACCTTCTCAACTTAAGTTTCTAGTATTTGCAATTGGACCCCAATGTGTGGGAAAACTATATATAGCTAGATATTTTCCTTATTTGTCATCTAATTTCACTTGTAATTCATTGTGACACTTTCTCTTAGAACTCTAGCTATTTTCCCTCTTTCTACTTTGGTATTTTTCAAATATTTGTGGATGATCAAGCTTGGAGATTGAAGTTTATTGAAGAATTTCTATTCCTTTTACTTTCCTTGTCATTTCTATTATGAATTCTCTTATTTTCCATGGTTTGATTGCTAGATTTATGGCTAGCTAAGCTTGCATATGGCTCCAAGTGATGGATAATATGATGTAAATGATAGGTATTAGATTCTAGGAGGTTGATCTACCTTCCTCTTGGATTGCCTATGGATTGGGACTTTAAATTGTATGCATGAATAATTGATCACTAGGAGTGCATCTAAGGTGTTTGAGGGAATGCCTAGGAAGCTTCCTTTCATAGCACTTGGCATCAATCCATACCCATATCACTTGATTTCATCTCTAATAGTTCCTAGAAAGAATTAGATGAGTTGGAAGAGAGTTGGTAGGTTATCTTAGACATAATTTGTGCTATTTGGAGTTGATGGAGTATTTAAAGGCTTCGAAAGCATTTGTTGCTCTATCAATCAACTTGTTAATCACCCTAGTAAGGTAGGTTAGCATATTTGATATAAGAAACCATCCAAGGCGGATTAAATTGGCTTGAAGCATCTAGATTCTAAGACTATCATCATCATCATATTGGAAATCACTTGGATCCATGCCTTTTACTATTGATATTCTACATTTGCCTTTTACTTGTCTTGTCTACTTTACATTGTTGAGTTTACATTCCACTTTACTCTTTGCCTAGTTTAGAAAACAAACCAAATCATGATCATGTGCTTAGATAGTATAATGGAGACGATATAGACTACTTGATTTGCTATTGCCATTTCACTCCTTGTGGTTCGACATTCGGACTTACCTTGTTCGATATTATTGCTAGGCTAGAAATAGCTCTAGTCACTCTTCAGGGTCTCCCTTCCCTTGATACTCGCAAGAGATTGTTTTGAAGCTGCTTGGGACAGGATCCGTTTGGATGTCCGCTGAAAATGGGCTGTTCTCGTCAATATATAAGGGAAAGAGCTCTAATTTGTCTCCTCCATTCCTATTGTTTGAAGAAAGTTTTGGATTCCTTCCTCCCTTCGGATTGCGGAACTCTTTTTCGCTTGTTTCCACTTCTTTTGAGGCCCTTTCCACGACCTGATTTTGTTCCTTCAGTTTTTTGACTTCTTTTGTTAAGAGCTTCATCTGCTCTTGTTGTCGGGCATATTTCTTGGCCCATGCATTTTCGGTGTTCTCATTGAGATTTCCATCAAGTTCTTCAGGATCTTCCTCATCTGGGGATTCCCAATCAGTAGAAAATCCCTCTTCCTCTTCGGCAACTGTCGGAGGCAGCCTTGAGACTAGCTCTTGGGTTACGCCTTGATGTATAGGCTTCTGCTTATGCATTGCGGGAGTGCTCTTACTTCCTCCCCCTTCCTGGGTCTCACCCAAGGGATCTGTGTTCTGAGGATTTGCTCCTAAAGTGTGGAGTCTTTTTTCAACAGCCCCTTCTACTACTCCTTCGATAAGGGCTTTCATTTGCTGAAGCATAGCTGGAGAAAACTGAGCTTCCATGTTGACACTAGCCTCTGTCAGCATAGTGCCCGTTCCTTTGTGTCCCACCACAGAATTTTCCGGATTCCCGGTGGCTTGACCGGCTTCCTTGGAAACGGCATCTGATGTAACATTCATCCTTATAGGAATCTGCAAAGATTTAAGTACGTGTAGAAGATTAATTCCAGATGCTCTTTGAGAGAGACTTGAAGTATATGTAACTAGCTATTAACAAGCTTTCTGCCTTTGAGCATTATTTATAGTGGCTTCAACGTGTATAGCTTATTTGCTATAAGGCTCTTAAAGGGGGTGGCTTCTGCCAATGTACGGTGAAGGTAAGTAATGACTTAAAGATAGAAGTCTAATTATGATAAACGACATTGACATAGTTTCCTCCCTTTGACATGAGGCATCTGATCATATGAGATTTAGTTACGACCCACTGCTGATTTAGCAGATCTTGTTGCAATCGTTAACCATTCAAAGCGGCTTTAACAAGCATGGTTTACTTAGTATAAGGTTTTTCAAAGATGGCTTTCGCCTTCATGGAGCTGATGTTAGTGACATCTGTCTTTACGAAATCAATTTTACTAGGTTTTTTGTCTTCCTAAGGCTTTCCTGATGAGGCCTCTGGGAGGGATCTGATCAGAAGAAGAGGTTATTAAGAATTTGTGTGGCATCTTATTTTATTAAGCTTAATATAATATGCCTCGGCCGTATAGGCCTTTTTTATCATTAGCACCTATTTTATAGGACTTTCTTGTTAAGATATTCCCTGTTAGCAAAGGATTATGAGAATTGAGTCCCTTATGCAGGATTCCTAAGAACATTACATATCGAACCGAGCCTACGAGAACTTGGTCCATTTTATAAAGCTTGCAGAAGCGCTGACTATCAGGTTAAGCTTATGAAAGCAACATCCTCCTTAGAGGTTTATAAAGGTATTGTTTATCAAATAGAGTTTTTTGAGAATACCACTTGTAAAGCGGGATTTAGGTGGGATTTTACCCAGTGGAATGCAATGGGTAAAACTTATAGGAGCAATATACAAAAATGTCGCCTTTAGAGCAAGGCTTAGGGGTGCACTGCCCATTTAATGAGACTTATAAGGAATTTTGTCTATTGTATGAAGTTTAGGAGGATGTTGCCTACTGAGTAAGGCTTGGGAAAAGTTCTGCCCATTGCAAGGGGCTTGCAAAGGAGTCGCCTACTGGATAGGGCTTTGTAGAAGGTTCTGCCCATTGAATGGGGCTTACGAAAGAGGTGCCTATTAGATAGGGCTTCATGAAAGGGTTGCCTATTAAGTAGGGCTTATAAAGTGTTCTACCCATTATATGGGGCTTACGATGATATTGCCTGTTAAACATGGCTTTTTGAGGAGGGTTGCCTATTAAATAGGGCTTATGAAGGGTTCTGCCCATTATATGGGGCTTACGATGATGTTGCCTACTGTGTAGGGCTTCTGAGGGTTCTGCCCGTTATTCGGGGCTTACGAGGGAGTTGCCTGTTAAATAGGGCTTCAGAGAGGAGGTTTTGCCCGTTATTCGGGGCTTACGAGAGAGTTGCCTGTTAAACAGGGCTTTTGAGAGGAGGTTCTGCCCGTTATTTGGGGCTTACGAGGTAGTTGCTTGTTAAACAGGGCTTCTGAGAGGAGATTCTGCTTCCAGATGCGGGCTCCCTTCATCAACATGAATGGGGTAACCTTAGCATCTTTCAGCCCTCCGTTTTCTTTAATGTTTTTATTACTTCATGGGTTTTGGGGTCATGGCAATTCAGGAGCATTCGACTAGCTTTAGTGGGGGTGCTTATTTTGTAATCACCAGTCCCTTGCACTTATAGATGGATTTCATATTGAGCATATAACAGACAGAATTGTATGCTCACCAAGTACACAAGGTGAGGCGAATGTATTTTGAGATTGCTGCAGTTTGTGACCCGTCTTTCCTCTGGATCCCTCACAACCTTAAGTTTTTGACAAAACATAAACAGATTAGCCATCACAATTCATGTCATGAAAGAGATGAGGCCTTGAGATTGCTTCTAATCGCTGGATTCATGAATTACAAGCAATATAGCTTAAACAGGTTCATGGTATACATACTAAAATTTTCCCGGAATAACATAAATCTCGCATTCAATACACATTCCCTTGATTAGATAGCCATCATTCTAGGTGATCATCGCGGCAGGGCAAATGAAAAGGCAAGTTTATGCGCATATCATTAGAATCAACTAGAACTTCGAAGATAAACAGGGGATTGGCCCTTTGAACCCACGGGTTTTGACAGTACTTACAGATATCAATGCTTAATTCACATTTAAGGAGAGGAGATTAGCCTCTCAAACACAAGTTCCCTTTCAATCAAGGTGTTTATCACAATTTCCGTTTCAAAGGGAGCATAATCCTAAGATCATATCACACTCAACAGCTCGCAACCAAGGAGAGCTTAGCAAATGTTAAACAACAGCATACCCATCTGAGTTTTCGCTAGCTAGATCACAAACAGGGCATTCCCAATCAATGTAACATCAGATTTCCTCACATTCTCCACATAAGGACGTAATACAGAGAAATCGCAAGCAGCATTACAACAGCGAGCTAGAATTTTGCATAAAAAACAGGGGAAATCAACATCTTAACTCAAGAATTTCCCACAGACGGCGCCAGTTGATAGATCCGGGTCAAAGATCCACAACAATTTAAGAGATTATTCATCATGTTTTGCAAATAGCATTCATGGATAAAGCATTAAAACGGTGAAGAGCAAGAGATTCATGCGTATAGAAAAGCCATAGCCGAGTATTTTGTATAGGGCAAGAGGCGCACAGCAACTACGAATAATGATTGAGCTATAAGTAAAGGATAGAAGGCGTATTTAGCCTTGAACTAGCAAGATTCATTGGGTTTTGCACTCATACAAACTGATAACACAAGACAGAGACAAGGGAGAGAGGGAGGCTAGGGATGTGGAGTTCCGTCAAACCTCATTCCTTCTCAAATGATGAGGGTTTTACCTTAAATTCGAGGCAGTATACGTAGGAGAGAGACTCTTCCCGGTGTTGAGAAGAGCAGGTGGATGTGGAAGCGGACTACGGCTTCCCGGAAGAAGATCTTGTCCGCCTCGGCTGGCCTGAGCTCGGAGGAGCTCGTCAGAGAGAGAATATGGAATTGAATGGAACAGTACGCTAAAGAGCGTGTTTGTTCGTAAGAGAGTGAATGAATATGTGATGGATGAGTTCGTTTAGTATTTATAGGTATGTTGAGGGTGAAGAGTGAGCATTCGTGTGAAGGAGGGACAGAAAAGGAATTCCCTTAAAGGTGAAGTATCCTCCGTCATGAATGCAGTGGTCCTCACTCTATAGTACATAGAGTCACGCGGACCGTATGTTACGCAGAACCTCGGGCTTCTACTAGACACCCATAGGATCTGATCAGATCCTCCTATCTTTGCAGATGCCCGCAGATCCCGCGCAGCTTATGGAGAAAGTTAGAGCCTCACAGCTTCTTGCAGAGCATACGATTCTTGATTGTCTTGAGCATCTGGTGCCCACGAAATCCCTTTGATACTATACTACTTACATAGAATAGCCTCTATCGATTATTAGAGAAGAGTAACACTTATCCCCATTAAGGGTGTTGTTGAAGCTAATCCTGTCTAGGATCTGTTATTCCTTTCAGAGAGATGAGGTTCTCACCTCTATTGTGACATCTACCATACCAGCTTTCTTAAGAACCGTAATCTAAAATAAGGAAAGTGCATTCCTCATTCACTTGGGTTATTTAGGGAGTATAGCCGATATTAGTCCCTATCAGAAGTGATGCAAAATTCAAAGTGGGGGAGGAATGGATAGACATCCGGCAGCTCAACTCAATAAAGAGTGAGTAAGGGATGGATATTTATCCACGATGAAGGAGATGAGAAGACTTGCTCCTCTTCGGCGGAAAGATGGGAAGAGGACACAAGGTCTAGGTGCCAGCCCTGCCTAAGCTTTCACCATTTTTACGTGGGAAGGCCCGATACAAGACCCCACAACCGTTACTAGAAACGGCACTTGCGAGTGTTTATACCCACTCGCTAGGAAACCTAGGCTATGTAGCAGCTTTCCTTGCTCGCTTTGGAAGTAGCTTGCTCCGAGAGCAAACAATAGTTCCCCCTTAACCAATGGCTTAACAATTCCTGTAAGCGGGTAGGGAACGTCTTCCAACACTCCACCTTTCTCCACCTTATTTCTCCTTCTTCAAGCGAGTGGAATTTTGAAGTGACTCGCTTGAGTTGGTGAAGATCCGAAGCGAGTGACGCTGAGAAGGACTAGAGACCACTCCTTCGTGCATCCTGAATCTAGCATTCTTCATCAGGGTCTAGCAACCCTAATTCCATGCATAGCTGATTGAAACGAGACTCAGCTAGAGGCTTGGTGAGGATATCTGCTCGCTGGAGATCGGTATGGATTTTCTCGAGCTTGATATCCTTCTTCTCGACATGATCACGAATGAAGTGATGTCGGATTTCCACGTGCTTGCATCTGGTGTGAAGCACTGGATTTTGACAGATGCAGATCGCACTGTTGTTGTCGCAGAATATAGGAATTTCATTTGCTTCAACATTGTAGTCCTTCAACTGCTGACGAAGCCATAGAATTTGAGAACAGCAGCTTCCAGCGGCCATATATTCGGCTCCAGTCGTTGAAGTAGCTACACTAGTCTGCTTCTTCGAAAACCATGAGATCAGCTTGCTTCCCAAGAACTGACAAGTGCCCGAAGTTGATTTCCTATCAATTCGGCACCCTCCATAGTCAGCATCTGAGTATCCAGTGAGCTCCAAATTGTCCTCCGTTGGATACCACAGCCCCATATTGACAGTGCCCTTCAAATATCGAAGAATTCTCTTGGCAGCTTCAAGATGGCTGTGGTTGGGATTGCTTTGGAAGCGAGCACATACTCCAACTGCAAAGGCTATATCCGGCCTACTTGCAGTGAGATACAGAAGGGATCCGTTCAAAGCTCGGCAGTCTGTAGCATCCACAGACTTCCCATCTATGTCTGCTCCATCTTCCAGTTCGTGTTCATCGGGATCTTTACAGCTGTTGGTCCCGGTTTGCTATAGGAAAAATACGTAGAGGGGGGGGGGGGGGGGTGAATACGTATTTTGAAGTTTTTCAACTTCAATTCCTTAACTCAGAGTATAAAGTAAAGTGCTCTTTGGAAATGCAAAGACCTAACCGAGGGCTAGATCGAAAGCAATCACGAATCTCTTGTCCTAAGCTTAGAGCTTGATCAAGAGTGAGACTTTACTCTTTATGCGGAATTTGGTGAGCTAAAATCTTTCCTAGGTAATTGAAAATCCAAGTTAAGTTTGTTTATATGCACGTGCAATGGATAATCGAATACTGTAAAAAGATTAAGGTAAGAGAGATACGACACAGAGATTTATAGTGGTTCGGAGATAACGCTCCTACGTCCACTTTGTTGCACGACGGCAACTGTTCTTTTCACTCAAGAACTTGAAGGTTACGGGTCCTTCAAAAACCTGGTCGGGATCGGGCTTCACTTGCCTAGATCAAACGACTGACGTAGTGATTGCGGGTTCACTACACAAACCTAACAGAGACTGGAAGCTTCACTCGCTTCAGTCAAATACAGACAGGGAGATTACGGGCTCTCCTTACAGCCTAGCTTCGATCGAGCTTTACACAAACGATGTAAGTGTAAGCTTGGATCTCAACTCTACGATCGAGGCTTCTTCAATCGATGAAAGAAGGGCCTTGGATCTGAACAACCTAACGACGACTCAAAAACCTAACAGACAACAGTTTAGGGTTTTTGGTTGACGAACACACTAATGAAGAACTCTTTACAGTAGATGCAAAGATGGGTAGAGTTCTTCTTCTAAGCTTGGATATTTGAAGTGGGCTTAGAATCTAAGTGTGAAGGTTGTGAAGACGAGTTCCGATGGACTGGAAACTCGGAGAACACTTGAAACAAAGACTCGAAGATTTGCTCGAAGGCTTGGGAGTGTTTGTTTGCAGTAGGCTCGAATGCGCAAGTAGTGTTCTACCTCTTCACGTCTTCATCCTTCACTATTTATAGGCGGAGGGTTGGCTAAGATCCGTTGCTTGGTTGGTGGTCTTGTCCCTCCTCCTCTCGACAGTACTTGCGCAGGCAGTAGCTTTTGCAGACGCGCAGTTTTGGCATTTTGCCAAAATTGGCTAACTTCCAAGTTTAACAGTAACTGGAGCGAGCCAGTACTGTAGCGGCGCCTTTGTCGGCCTGGCAGTCAACTCCTCTGCTCCTCTCCTCGTTCGATACGTGGAGATCTCGCAATTAATGCAAAGATCTCTAGTTGACTGAAATTCAAATTCGGAGCGGGAATTTGTGCTGTCGCTTTCTCGTAGGTAGTGGCTCGCTTCGCTTTGAAGTTGTAGCGGCCGCTCCGAAGTGAGTCGCTTTAGGATCATATTATAGCGGGTCGCTTTGCTTCGCTTTGCAGCGTTTGCTTCGTTTTGCTTTAGCGCTTGCTTCGCTTCGCTTTGCAGCGTTCGCTTCGCTTCGCTTTATAGCATTCGCTTCGCTTCGCTTCGCTTCGCTTCGCTTCACAGCATTCGCTTCGCTTCGCTTCGCTTCGCTTCGCTTCGCTTCGCTTCGCTTCGGTAGACTCGCTTCGCTTGCTTTGAACTGTAGCGCTCGCTTCGCTACACTTTGCTTCGGCACGCTTCACTTCAGCTTGCTTGACTTGCTTCGCTTTGGAAAACACACTCAAGTGAGTGGCCTTCACTTGAACTTTTGAAGCCTAATCTAAGCAAAATAAAAGAGCCATCCTAACAGTGTAGGCTTAGAAAAATTCTAACCTATTAACTACATCAAAATGGGTCGCTTGGGAAAAGGACGCTTGGGGTTTTGGGATCTAATCAAAACAAATGACTTTATTTATCAAATGTCCCATGAAGTTCCCCCTTAACAATTTAGTCCTTAACAATTCCCAACAATTTCCCCCTTTTTGATGATGCCAAAACCCATACGACTTAGATAAAAATAAACCTAGTCTATCTAACCGTGAAGGGAACTCCAAGCGACTGCTTCCTTTGCAGTTTCGTTTGTAATTTTTCTTTTAAGTTCCTTCCCCTTTTTTTTTTCGGTTAAATTAATGAGTTTGTAGCAGAAATATAAAGTCATTCACAAAGCGAGTAAATGACACAAGAAGAGACAGAAATTGAAATTTGGATATATGAACAAGAAGTTCACAAAAAGAAATGTGTAAGGAACTTGAAACTCGGAGGTTTCCTTCAGTTCCTTCCCTGTCTCCTCCTTTCCTTTTCTTATCACTTCCCTTCTTCCTCCTTCTCCTCCTCTTCTACATCTGCCTCCAAATCCTTTGCAATCATATCTTCGGGTATGGTGTATGCACTGAAGACCCTTGCTTCCATCGACTCAGCACTATGGATACTTGGCCTCCTCCAAGTCTCTTCCAATTGGAAGGCTTCATCCACCTCAGCGTCGATGATGCTGCGATTGAGGATACTGGTGCCAGGTAGGAATGGCATAGGGAATTCCTTCTTGACTGGTACCTTGATGATTAACGGTGCAGGCTCTGCAAACTGTGCAAGAGCGAAGACTTCTTGTCTAAACTTCTCATCATAGATACTAAGGAAGTTGTTGAGCGCAGTGACCCTTGAGCATTCAGTCTGCAATGGCACTACCTCCCAATAGTAGTAAGCTTTGATAAACTTCTCCTTGTAGTATAGCCATTGCTCGAGTAGTTCGTCAGGAATGAACTGCTCAATCTCACGGGCATCAGGGTGCTCATTACTGCGTACAGCCAACTCCTCCTCCGACCGGCTGGACATCTGTGCTATGATTGATTTGAACTTCTTTCCTGACTCGCTGCTCCAGAGAGGAAGCTTCTTGTTGAGTTGCTTGCGAATGTAGTTGCGTTCTTCTCTGAGAGGGTAGCGGCCAGAGTCAATCATTTCTTTCGCAGTTTTGTGACATGTGTCGATCATAGCCTGATCTATGCAAGCATCGGATTCTTCGGGCGTGATTGGAACACAGATGCTTCTGACCAAAACGGACTGGATGACTTTCATTTCATTGAAATTTTTCTCAATTCGTTCGTCAATGACTTCCAGTCGTTTTGTCCTTGTCCTCTTTTCCTTTTCTGCCCTTAGAACAACTGCCTTCTCAACTTTTTGGCGCTTGGTCCCTGATTCATCTCTCTCAGTTTCTGGATCTGTTCGCTTCAGTATTGATGATGGGGCAGATGAAGTGGGTGCTTCGTCTGAAGAGGGCGCTTGAGAACTTGAAGTACCTGCAAGAGTTTTCGAGTTAGACTGGCGCTCGCTCTCCCAAGCCATAGTCTCGCTCGCCTCTGCTAGCTTCCGCCTTTCCTCCTTTGTTAGCACAGTAACTGGAGGATGTCGAGCAATGGAAGAGGCAAGCACTTTATCTCCAAGTGGCTTGCGGGGTTCTTCAGGCTTAGTGAGCTTTTCTTTGCCTTTCTTTGCAGACATCGCCTCTCTCTCCTCTTCTCCAGCACCACTACTCTCCTTCAACAATTTCTCTACTTCAACAGCTCCAACAGCTCCACCTTGTGGCTCCAAGAGATTGACATTTTTCTGTACCATCCCTTCCCCCTTTTTGGCATCATCAAAACCAGGGGTTGGGACGCTTGTCTTTCCAGTAAGAGACTTGTGAAGTACCTCAATCTTGTCAAGTACGGTATGAAACATCTCTTCCGTTCGAGACTCGAGGACTTGCTTTTCCTACAGTCCAGCATTTTTCCTTAGATTTTCAAGCTCTCGCTTGTCAATTGCACTCTCCTCTTTGACTTTCTTCAATTGGGTTCGAAGTAAGTCAAGAGTCTTCTTGGTGCTGAGGAGTTCGCTTTCTTTCATCACCAACTCTCCCTCCTTATTCACCAGTTTCTTTTTCAACTCCTTCACCTCCTTTTCCAACGTGTCCTTCTCTTTACCAACTGTGACCAGATTGGTATTCACCACTCTCAAGCGGCTCCGTTCTGCGTCACGCGAGTCCTTGAGATCATTCACCAGATTTACTTGTGCCTCCAACACTTTCTCCTTCTCCTTCAACTCCATCTTCTGTTTAGTGATCTCGTCTTGTAAACTTACGATCTCTGCATTCTTAACCTCCATCTCTTCTGCATGATCCCTCATAAGCTTCTTCTCATGCATGGTTGGGGTGTGTTCAGGGATATGGGTAGTTTCAGTAGGTGAGGATTGAGATTTGTTAACTTCAATGTCCTCAAGCGGCTTCTCCTCAGCCTCGCTTTCTTGGACAGGTGAAGTTTCTTGCTTCACTTTCTTCTTCCCTTGCTTTGCAGCCACTTGCTTCAAAGATGAAGCGGCTTGCTTCGCTTGGGACACTTCAGCTTGTGTTTTCACACCTTGCCATGCTGCGGGCACTTCTACAATTAGAAGTCCCTGATCCATTGGGATTTTTGTTTGCTTCCACTTGTCGTAGAAGGTGGTGTGTTTGTTGTAGATATCGTGTCAGATTCTGGCCATATCATCTCTGGATACTTCATTTCCAGAGCAACAGACAGTCTGGAAAAGAATTTCAATTTTCCTTTGCGCAGAATCTTATCTGGAGTTCCTGGTACGAAGGCAAAATCGTCAGCAGCTTCGTGGATTTGCTTGAGAAGCCACCCGTGCCAGTTAAACTTTGTTCCGGCGAGACTGTCGACGATCATGGCGGTTCCAATCAGTTTCGTCTCCGACAGCGTATCAAAGGATCCAACATAGCATGCGATGCTCTTTGTAAAGAGTTCGCAGATGAGATTGAACGGTTTCTTCAAGCTTTTGCGAATGTTGGCTTCCTTGAAATTCGGATTAGCTTCAGCGACTGCAAATCGGTCATACTGCTCTCCGGCCGAAAGACCCAGATCTAACAGAGAATCTCCTCCTTCTCTTGGTAGATCGAACACCTCAATGAGTTTACTCATATCAACCTCCACCGGTTTCCTGGTCCGTGGATTAGTGAATGAGGAAGTATTTTGGTCCTTCCTCAGATTCAGCAGAATCTCTCCAATGGCTTTCGCCAGAATCTTCGTCGGCACTAACGTTATGAACTTCCATAGACCGGCCGTGGTCACGGCTCTACGGAAGAAGCCATTTACTTCGACGACAATAGGGTCGAGATGGGGCTCGACGTTGATGTGCTCACAAACATTTGTCATGAACTCCTCCATTGTCACAGTATTCTTCTTCTTTCCCATGGTGGATTTTGAAAGAACTTTGAAGAAAAATTTTAACAATGAAATAGAAGGGGTTGAGACTCGTGAGTTGCAGAGTAATTGCAGATCTAACACGAGAATGGCAAATTTAGAAGGCTGTGAAAGGTTTGCAGTTCTGCCTCGTCCCATATATATAGAATTAGGTTATGGCTGACGTTGCAGGGGTAGGACGGTAATAACGCCGAAAATCCTGTAGGTAGGCGGCGGACGTGCGGTGATGGATCTGACGTGTCCGGTGTCATCACAGTTAAAGTGAACCGCCACTTGCTCGGCGTCGCCACGTGGCCTTCTATGGTTGGCTTGTTGTATACGGCGTTGATCGAACGGTTCCAGATTGGGGCCTGTTGAGATTCGACGGCTGGATTTTCTCCTCCTTTTCCCGCTTCAAATTCAAGCGTGTGAACACGCGCCCGTTATTTCCGTCGTTCCTGCACCTGCATTAAATGCACAGCAGAAAGTAAAATTGCACTCGAGTGCAGACAACTCATACTCGCTTCATGCCCGCTCGCTTCGAGTTGGGCCGCTACGCCTTGACTCGCTTGAGAGGCATTCGCTTGAGTGACTGTTCTGCACTCGCTTGCGATGGCTAGCTTTGAGTGACGAAGCACTCGCTTGGCCATCTGAAGCGACTGGAATAAGAAATTGAATTTCTTTGCTTAATTTAAAATGTTTCTGACTTCCATACTTCGAGGATAAACAAGAGTGTTTTCCTCTTTGTATTTGTGTCAGATTCATTTCATATTTTCCACGTAGTGAGTGAAGGTTTCTAGCACGCTTCGGCTCACTTAGTGTACTTAAAATTGAAACACTTACCAGTCAATCTCACTTCGTAGGAGATTGATACCACAAATTTAAGACTTCACTTGAATTAGTTACCACAAGTTGAATGCTACACGTTGAGTTAGATCTTCATGGCATTCATCTTCATGGCATTCATCTTCCTCTACGAATTAGAGAGTCCTCCATCGAAGTGAATGGGGGAGAAAATGAATAAAGTACACAAGCTTACTACAACCCGAAGGGAGCATCACGTAAGTGTACTTATTCACGACGAATGGGGGATGAGTACAAGTCCTTATCTCAGAGCAGAAATGGACAGGATGACAATGAGAATGCTCTGACAAGACAATCTCGTATTTTACGCAGAAGCATGTCACCAGCCCTGCAACCTTTTGTATAAAAAGGTAAACCTTCAAGCTTTCCTACATTCTAAAGAATGAATCTGCAGTCGGCTCGCTTTGACCCAAGCTAGGGCAAATTGAAGCGATGCAGAATTCAAGATTGCTGCAATCTTGCTTGCTTTGGAAGTAGCTTGCTCCGAGAGAAGCATTAGTTCCCCCTTAACCATATACTTAACAATTCCAATAAGTTGGTAGGGAACTTCTTCCAATACTCCACCTTTCTCCACCTAACTTCATTTTCTTCAAGCGAGAGAGTTTTGAAGTGGCTCGCTTGAGTTGGTGAAGATCCGAAGCGAGTGACGCTCATGAGAACAAGCGAACACTCCTTCGTGCATCCTGGAACTAGCATTCTTCACCAGGGTCTAATAACCCTAATTCCATGCATAGCTGGTTGAAACGAGACTCAGCTAGAGGCTTGGTGAGAATATCTGCTCGCTGGAGATCGGTATGAATTTTCCCGAGCTTGATATCCTTCTTCTCGACATGATCACGAATGAAGTGATGTCGAATTTCCACATGCTTGCACCTGGTGTGAAGCACTGGATTCTGCGAGATACATATGGCACTGTTCCTATCAATTCGACACCCTCCATAGTCAGCATCTGAGTATCCAGTGAGCTCCAAATTGTCCTCCGTTGGATACCACAGCCGCATGTTGACAGTGCCCTTCAAATATCGAAGAATTCTCTTGGCAGCTTCAAGATGGCTGTGCTTGGGATTGCTTTGGAAGCGAGCACATACTCCAACTGCAAAAGCAATATCCGGCCTACTTGCAGTGAGATATAGAAGGGATCTGATTAAAGCTCGGTAGTCTGTAGCATCCACAGACTTCCCATCTACGTCTGGCTCCATCTTCCAGTTCGTGTTCATCGGGATCTTCACAGCTTTGGCATGCTGAACGCCGAACTTGGCAAGCATATCTCGAGTATACTTAGCTTGATTGATGAAGATACCATCATCCTGCTGCTTCACTTGAAGACCTAGAAAGCAGCTCATCAAGCCAATCATTGACATCTCATATTTGGTCTTCATAAGCTCTCCAAACTTCTCGCTAAGCGACTGGTTTGGCGACCCAAATATGATGTCATCCACATAGATCTGGACCCACAGCATATCTTCTCCATAATTGATAGTGAAGAGAGTCCGATCTATCTTCCCTTTGTGGAATCCATTGTCCACTAGGAATTGGGATAGGGTATCATACCAAGCTCTGGGAGCTTGCTTTAACCCATATAGGGCTTTCTTCAATCGATACACCTTATCTCCCTGCTCGAAACCCGGTGGCTGCTCCACATACACTTCTTCCTTCAATTCACCATTGAGAAATGTGCTCTTGACATCCATTTGATAGACTTTGAATTTCTTGGCCGCTGCATAGGCAAGAAATAGTCTGATCGCTTCAAGCCGTGCCACTGGAGCGAAGGTCTCATCGAAATCGATTCCTTCCTCTTGGCAGTAGCCCTTAGCAAGGAGACGCGCCTTGTTTCTCACAACGTTGTGATCCTCGTCCGTCTTGTTCTTGAACACCCACTTGGTGCCAATAACATGCTAGAATTTGGGACGATCCACGAGGTACCATACGTCGTTCCTGGTGAACTGATTCAGCTCTTCTTGCATGGCGATCACCCAATTGGAATCAGCTAGGGCTTCCTCCACGCATGACGGCTCTATATTTGAGAGAAAGCATCTGAACATGGCACTTTTTCCAAATACTTGACTTCTGGTCACTACACCCTTGGATGGATCTCTAATGATTTGACTAGGTGAGTGATTCTTGAGCCATGCACGCTTGGATCCGCCAGCTTCGTCTTCATCTTCTTCCTGGTCGCTCGCTTCGTCTTCTGAAGCGACCGGATTGGGTGCTTGGCCAGCACTCGCTTCAGGAATCTTGGGGGCAGCTTCATCTTTCCTATGGACAATCTGCTCGCTTGAGTCTTTGATTTCTTCATCATCCTCAAGCATGTCCCAAGTCAATGAGTTGATGGGTTCCTCGCTTGTCTTTCCTTCCTTAGATTGAACCTGTTCCTGTGGAAGACTCAAAGAAGATTCATCAAATACAACATGGGGTGATTCCTCCACAATTAGGGTTTTACAATTGGATACCCTGTAAGCTTTGCTTGATGTAGAATATCCTAAGAATATTCCTTCATCAGCTTTGCTTTCAAAGGCTTTCAATTGTGACTTCCCATTATCATGGATGAAGACCCTACAACCAAAAATATGAAAATAAGATATGTTAGGAATTCTCCCTGTCCATATTTCATATGGTGTCTTGTCGTGCCGCTTACAGAGAAGCGTCCGGTTCTGCGTGTAGCATGCTGTATTGGCAGCTTCAGCCCAATACTTCATCGGAAGCTTTGAGTCAGCAATCATGGTTCAAACGACTTCTTTGATGATCCAATTTCTTCTTTCAGCAACTCCGTTCTGCTGAGGTGTGCGTGCTGAGGATGTTTGATGTGCAATACCATGCTCCGTGCAGTAAGCTTCAATGGTAGAGTTCAAGAACTCTGTGCCTTTGTCGGAGCGGATGGTGACAATCGCTTGGTTCTTCTCCACAGCTAGTCGCTTGAGCAGTTGTGGTAGCTTGGTCAGTGTCTCCTTCTTGCTGAAGAGAAATACAACCCAAGTGTAGCGAGAGAAGTCGTCGACTACAACTAGAGTGTACTTTCTTCCATTTACACTGACTGGAGTGACTGGACCAAACAGATCCATATGAAGCAGCTCGAGCACTCGCTTGGATGAAGCTTCTTCAAGTCTGGCGAAGTGCTTCTTCGTCTGCTTCCCTCGTTGGCATGGTGAGCATGGATGGTCTTTGACAAAGACTTCATTTGGTATGCCTTGCACCAAGCCTTTTCGAGCTATGCGATTGATTGCTTTGAAATTGAGATGGTTCAAACGTCGGTGCCATAGCCATCCTAATTCTGTAGCACTTCTTCCAACTAAGCACGTCTCCTCTTTGCAGCTGTCCCATTGTGCAATGTAGACGTTCCTTTATCTAATTCCAGTCAGCACAATCTGGGACGTGAGTTTGCTCTTCACAATGCACTTGTTGGAAATAAATTCCACCTTGTATCCTTTATCACAGAATTGTGAAATGGATAGCAAGTTGTGCTTAAGTCCTTCCACATAGGAGACTTCTTCTATAGTGAGATTTCCAACTTTCAGTGCGCCGTACCCTTTGGTGCTTCCTCGAGAGTTATCACCAAAAGTAACGTGTGGACCCTTCTTCTCTATGTAGTCATGAGGTAGAGCTCTCATGCCGGTCATGTGTCTTGAACATCCACTGTCCAAGTACCAGATTTGTTGACCCTCACTTTGCATGGGATCCACGGCGCTCACCTGCAATTAGACAGATTTTGGTACCCAAATCAGTTTGGGTCCTTGCAGGTTAGTTCCCTTAGGTACCCACACTTGCTTCACTTTCTTTTGAAAGGTAGCTTGTGTTTTGGGTTTCTCGACCTTTGAAAACTGTGAGTTCTGCCTTGAAGCAACTTCACACGTGCAGCAGTGTGTGCAAGAGGGGTAGCAGCTCGCTTGAGGCTTAACTATGCTCTTACCCACTTGCTTGTATCCTGAAGCGACTCGCTTCGGATTAGCTATAGGCTTAGAGAATGACTTAGGATTTATAGTCTGTCGAAGCGGCTCACTTGGTTTTCCCGAAGCGGTCCAACTAGGGTTTTGACCCCAACTCGCTTGAGTAACCTTGGAAGTTTGAAGCGACCTCCTTGGAGCTTCAAGTTCTTCCCCCTGAACGTTAGTCCGGTTGGACCATCTCCAGT
Source organism: Thymus mandschuricus (assembly GCA_029379335.1). Classification (NCBI taxonomy): domain Eukaryota; kingdom Viridiplantae; phylum Streptophyta; class Magnoliopsida; order Lamiales; family Lamiaceae; genus Thymus; species Thymus mandschuricus. Next base: position 17,193,307 of record CM057075.1, on the reverse strand, counting down.
CCGGATAACGTGACACATAGACATTACTCCTTTTCTTGAAAGGGAGATCCTTTGTCTCTGGTGTCTTGGTCTGAGACTTAGAAGCTACAACTAGTTTCCCTTTACATTTAGATTGGTAAGATTTAGCATTTTGAGTGCTAGGAACAGTTGGTCTTTGCTTGCCCTTAGGTTCTGCCTTTGAAGATATAGACATCTTCATTGGCTTCTTATTAGGGTTCTCAGCCATTTGGCCTTTATCCTTGTTGGTGGTCGCTTTGGAGGCAGTGGGCACATCCAAAGTGATTGATGGTGTTGTGTTTGAAGCACCAACAAAGACAGTCGGCTTGGAAGGTCCACCCTCATATCCGAGTCCTCCCTTTCTACCAAAAGGTAGAAGCGAGCTTTCTAGTGCCTGCCTAGCATATGAAGCTTTGTTCAAGTTGGCAACTAGAGCGGACTGGGTTTCATACCTTCCTTCCAAGCTCTGATGTCTAGCGAAGAGATCCTCGAACTTACTAGTCATAGCCCTTAAGTTAAGTTTGACATGGTCAAGCTCAGTGGCTAGCTTTCGGTTCTCCTTCTCGCTTTGAGACATAGCCTGTTTTAACATTTCTTGGTCGCTTGACAGTTTCTTGTGTTTGTCAAGCAACTCACTCCATGTTGAGGAGTGGACTTCCTCATGATCAGTGTGTGCCAGTGTAATTGAAGTGATTGAAGGGTAGAAGAATTCCTCCCCAGTTTCTTCGTCGGTGAGCGCCATGAGTCCCAGATCCTCTCCCTCACTTGAGTTAGGATCTGTAAATGCATCGGAGTCGCTTGATGGATCTTCAGTTGTAGCGACCGGCATTTCACTTGCTACGAGCACTTGCCTGGGAGCATCTCTCTTGGCCTTTAGTCCCTCACGTTCTTTGGCACTTAGCTTTGGGCAGTCAGATTTGTAGTGGCCCATCTTGTGGCAGTGGTAGCACTCCACATCCATCATGTCGCGTGGGATCGGCTTTGTCGTCTCTTCTCTCTTTCCTTTGCTTTCACGAGCATTAGTGCTCCTCCCTTTGTACTGCTTGTAGAATCTCTTGTACTTGCCCACTCGAGAGTTCATTTTGTTAAAGTTCTTGGATAAGAACGCAACATGTTCTTCCAGCTCTTCCCTTGTCATCTTAGCTAGCGACTGGTCGCTTTGCCCTTCAGCAGCTTTGAAAGCTACACCTTTTGACGTAGTGGGAGCTTCATCTTCTTCGTCGAGGTTCATTCGATTCAGATCGAATTCGTGAGCTTTGAGTTCGGAGAACAGAATCTCCGGTGTGAGCTTTGATAGATCCTTGGTAGCTAGGTACAGCTCCTTCATTGTCTGCCACTTCCTTGTGAGAGCTCGAACAATCTTCAGATTTACTTCTTTGTCTGTGAGTTCCTTTCCAAGTGAGTTGAGAGTGGCAATGATGTTGGTAACTCTCAGCTCGAAGGCATCGATGGATTCTCCTGGCTTCATTATCAGACTTTCAAACTCCCGCATTTGTACGACGAGCTTGTTCTCTTTGATCTTGTCCGTACCTTGAGAAATGAGGGCTATGGTTTCCCACATTTCTTTCGCCGTCGCACACTTCCTTATCCGTGGTAGATAGGCATCCGACACAGCGCTCTGCATCGTGTGGCGTGCGATCTTGTCGAGGTTAGCGACTTTGAAGTCATTTGGAGTGTACTCATCTTTGTCCTTCTCCACGTACCATTGTCGAACATAGGCAGCCCGACCTTCAGCAGCTGGGACGTTCTCAGAGACAGCTTTCCTGATTTCGATTGGTCCGTCCTCTATAACTTCCCACATCCGGTAGTGGATGGAGCAGAGGAAGCTCTCGACTCGAAAGCTCCATGTCTCGTATCCTTCGATAGAGAAATGTGGAAGACTCGAAGCACTGTATGTAGGCATAACAAACTATCAGCAGTAAATGCAATATGCGTGGGTGAGGTTTTGATGCACTTAGGAAAAAGGATCCGGTTCAGTGAGACAACGTGAAGCAAGTGCGGACTCGCTTCGGATATGCAAAGCAGAGGCTCGAAAGAACCGCTGCTCTGATACCACTTGTTGGTCCCGGTTTGTTATAGGAAAAATACGTAGAGGGGGGGTGAATACGTATTTTGATGTTTTTGAACTTCAAATCCTTAACTCAGAGTATGAAGTAAAGTGCTCTTTGAAGTACTAAGACCTAGCCGAGAGCTAAATCTGAAGTAAACACTTTTCTCTTGACCTAAGCTTAGAGCTTGATCAAGAGTGAGACTTTACTCTTAGTGCAAAATTTGGTGAGCTAAATCTTTCCTAAGTATTTAAAATTTCCATGTTATGTTTGTTTAGATGCACGTGCAATGAATAATCAAACTAGGAAAAATAAAGAGTTTAGGGTTAGAGATACGACACAAGATTTATAGTGGTTCGGAGATGAAACTCCTACGTCCACTTGTTTCACGAAGCAACTGTTCTCTTCACTCAAGAACTTGAAGATTACGGGCTCTTCAAAAGCCTAGTCAAGATCGAGCTTCTCTCGCTTGGATCTGACAGACGCTGGGTGATTCCGGGTTCACACCAAAAACCTAAACTGGACTGGAAGCTTCACTCGCTTCAGTCCGAACGACAAGGAGATTGCGGGCTCTCCTTACAGCCTAGCTTCGATCGAGCTTTACACGAACGATGTAAGTACAGGCTTGGATCTAGACTCTATGATCGAGGCTTCTACAATCGATGAAAGTAGGGCCTTGGATCGAAACAACCTAACGACGACGAACACAAAAACCTAACGAACAGAACTTTGGGTTAGGGGTTTTGGTTTACGACGACACACTATGAAGAGCTCTTTACAGTAAGTGCAAACATGGCTAGAGCTCTTCTTCTAAGCTGGGGTTTGGAATAGGCTTAGAATTTTCTGTGTGAAGGTTGCGAAGACGAGTTCCGACGAGACTGGAACTCGGAGAACACTTGAAAACAAAGACTCGAAGAATGCTCTAAGGCTGGGAGTGTTTGTTTGCAGTAGGCACTCGAATGCTCAAGTAGTGTTCTCACTTCTCTTCGTCTTCATCCTTCACTATTTATAGGCGGAGGTTTGGCCGAGATCCGTTGCTTAGTTGGTGGCCTTGTCCCTCCTCCTCTCGACAGTACTTGCACAGGCTGGATGCTTTTGCAGGAGCACAGTTTGTCTCTTTGCCGAAAATGGCTAAGTTACAAAACCAACAGTAACTGGAGCGAGCCAGTACTGTAGTGGCGCCCTGTTGGCCTGGCAGTCAACTCCTCTGCTCCTCTCCGCGTTCGACACGTGGAGATCTCGTAATTAATGCGAAGATCTCAAGTTAACTGGAGTTTATAATTGGAGCGGGAATTGTGTTGTCGCTTTTTAGTAGGTAGTGGCTCGCTTCGCTTTGTAGCGTCCGCTTCGAATAGAGTCACTTTGAGGTCATTTTGTAGCGAGTACTTGGGAAGTGAGTTCTCCAAGTGACTGCTTTAATGAGGGTTGACCAGAGTTGACTCGCTTCGGCTCTTTGTTGTAGCGCTCGCTTCGCTTCGCTTTGGTGGACTCGCTTCGATTCCACTGTAGCGCTCGCTTCGCATCGCTATTCTTCCGCACGCTTCACTTCGGTTGAGTAGACTCGCTTCGATTGAAAGCACACTGAAGTGAGTGGCCTTCACTTGATTTTTCTGCAGTCTAAAACCTAAGTGACTAGAGCAAAACAAAAGCCATCCTAACAGTATAGGCTTAGAAAAATTTCTAACCTATTATCTACATACAAAATGGGTCGTTAGGGAATAGAACACTTGGGGTTTTGGGATCAAATCAAAACAGACATTTGACTCACTTCGAAGTGTCCCATAGGAGTTCCCCCTTAACATTTTGTTCTTAACAATTCCCAACACTTAGCGACCCCCATATTTAAGATATCCCACATCCGTTGATTAACTTAGAGCTTCTGACTACTCGTGTTATTCAACTTCTTTATTCCTGAGTAGTACCATTCATTCCTTATTCATCATACTGGAAATTAATCCACCTGCAGGGTTTGGTATGATAATCCTTAATGAATTCCTCACGGGATGTGATCAACCTGTTCTACCAGGATATGGTGCTCTGTTGCAGTTGCACTAAGAGTCGTACTAGTTGTAGTTGCTTCCCAAGACACAGAGCATATTGAGCTGCAGATACTCTTAACTCTCACCCATGGTAAGTCAAAGAAGCAGACTACTACTATACACCCTTAGGACTCAACTAGAGTTAAGGTTCATCTTAAGTCACCGAGGTCTTGATTCTTTCTACATTCGATCAGAATAGAAGAATGCACCTCACCGTGATCCTCGCAGTACAGGCACGTACTAGCATAGACAAGTAGCCAAGACAAGCTACCTATGCAGCCTATACTACAGCCTAAACCGACAGTTATATCCAAAACTGTCTCAACTGTGATACCCGTTTATATTTCTAGAGGAACCGGCAACTATGGTCTTCTGTGATCTACAACACACCATAAAGCCTAAAACTTTGAGATAATGGATAGATGTTTGATGCATAGATAACAATTCATACTTAATCAGATAGGAGATCGTTAGTGGTTATGGACAACACATGCATACAAGCTAAAAGGCCTGCTTTCTAGTATACAAATCCATCAATCTCCCACTTATACTAAAGCAAACTTTTAGTATATCATGTGACAAATAGGCAAAGTGTCTACAATCTAGCATCCATTACACATCATCTCCCACTTATACTCAAAGTTTACTAGTGTGCATGGGAGGCGCCCCAGTCCCATCCCTTCGACATGCTTGTCGAACATTTTGACTGGTAATCTCCTTGTGCATAGATCCGCTAGATCTACCATTGAAGGGATTATCTCAACATCCACTTCTCCTCCTTAGACGATTTCTCGTACAATAGTACTTTCTATGTTGTTACTTACCTTGTGAGCTCTGAGTTCCTTGCAGTTTGAAACTGCTCCAACATTATCACAACACGGTGTGATACCTTTGGGCAAACTGAGAACCAGATCTAGCTCAATCAGGAAGTTCAGGAGCTTCACAACCTTTTTGTGGCGTTACAAGAAGCCACATACTCGGCTACATGGTAGAGCCTCCGTGACGCCCTCCCGCGTCACACCCTTCCAAATGATAGCTCCACCTCCCAAGGTGAACACATAGTCTGAGGTAGATTTCCTCTCATCTCGATCAGCCTGGAAGTCTGAGTCCGTATACCATATCGGGATCATCTCATTGGACTGATAAACAAGCACATGATCTCTTGTCCTCTTGAGATACTTCAATATGTGCTTAACAGCCGTCCAATGTCCCTGACCAGGGTTAGACTGATATCTCGCCACCATGCCAACCGCATAGCAGATATCTGGTCTAGTACACAGCATTGCAAACATGAGACTCCCAACCGCGGAAGCATACGGTATAATCTTCATGTCCTCTATCTCTTCTTGTGTCTTCGGACACATGTCCTTAGATAGAGGAATGCCATGTCTGAAGGGAAGAAAACCCTTCTTGGCATTTTGCATGCTGAAACGGGCAATCATAGTATCTATGAAGCTTGGCTTAAGCCTAACATCCTCTTACGGTGATCTCTGATCACCTTGATCCCTAGGATGTAACCTGCTTCTCCCAAGTCTTTCATCTGAAACTGTTCAGACAACCAATCCTTTACACCTGATAACACGTTCACATTGTCTCCAATGAGAAGTATGTCATCTACGTACAGTACAAAGAATACCACGCTTCCGTCCGAACTGAGCCTGTAAACACAACTTTCGTTTATTGACAAACCAATATTTTATATGCATTTCAAGATGTTTTTAGTAGGTTTTGGCTTTGATATGTGTGCTTAAATGAATAGGAAATGATAGGTTTTCATACTTATGCGTTTTCTATATGCTTTGCGTTTTCTCTCGAGTTCCGTGCCTATTTCAGGTGCTGTGGAAATTTTCTGGGAATCGAAAGAGGAATCCGTAGCAATTTGCGGATTAATTTTCCGATGCCGGACGAGAGAGAACGAGCCAAAACCGTGAGAGCGCGCAAACTGTGAAATGTGGGAGGAAATGCACAAGTCAAACGGAAATGCACTAGTCAAACCTTCATTCAACTTTCCATAAATTACAGTTTTTACCCCACCTTCTAAACTCAAGTTTCTTCTTATTGCAATTTGACCCCAACTTGTGGGAGATCTATAAATACCTTGTTATTTGCCTCATTTGGCAACTTTTATCACTTGTAATTCACTCTTGCACTACTACTTTAGAACCCTACCTTTCTCCCTCTTTCCTTTTTAGTATTTTCAAATATTGTTGGATGATTAAGTTTGGATATTGAGGATTATTGGAGCAATTCAATTCCTTTTACTTTCCTTATCCTTTCTACTATGAATTCTCTTATTTTTGATGGTTTGATGCTTAGATCCATGCTAGGCTAGATCCATTGAGGTTTCAAATGATGGATGATGTGAATTAGGCTAGGATGTGAGGGCTATTGATGTGGATCTACCTTTCCTTTGAGTTGCCCTTGGATTTGATTGAATTTAATTGCATGAATGATTGACAACCATGAGTGCATACAAGGTGTTTGATGGAATGCCTAGGAAGCTTCCATTCATAGCACTTGGCATGAATCCTTGCTCATATTATCTAGTATTGATTTGCATTGCTCCTAGAAAGAATTATGTGAATTGATGTTAGATTAGTAGGCATTGTGCTTTTAGGAGTTGGTAATATGTTTAGAATGGTAAGCATGTTATTCAATCCACTAGTTATCAAGTCTTAGGAGGATGAGATAGCTTGATTTATGTAATAATGTCACTCAAAGGAATTAAAATGGTTTGATACATCAAATGCCTAATCCTTAGCCTAATTACATCGGAAATCGTTTGAGACATTATCTTCTTTACTTGTTCCTTTATTACTTGTTCTTTACATTTGTTTACTTGCATGTTTCATTTACTTATTGCATGTTAAGCTTGTCATTTACTTACTTCATTGCCTAGTTTATAGAAAACACCAAACCAAGTCTATGTGCTCAAATAGGATAATAGAGACAAGACAAACTACTTGACTATCTCTCGACACATTCACTCCTTGTGGTTCGACCCGGACTACTAGCTAGTTCGGTTATTGTATTATTGATAGGTTAGAAATAGCCTAGTCAATTTTTGGCGCCGTTGCCGGGGAGTGAGTAGATGGAGAGTCATTAGTTGTTCAAGTTCTTGTTGCTAGTTTAAGCTTAGTTAATATATAGTTAGGATGATATTTTGCTTGTTAGGTCAAGTGTTTTATTGGTTTATTTTTGATTTCTTCTTTGGGTTGTTTGATAGGTACACACTTAAGAGTTCCAAAGCTAAACATGTGGAGCCTTTTATCTTGGACCTCGACAAGAGAGAGAAGTCCCCTATGGAAAAAGAAATGGAAGCTCTTAGAAAACTCTTGGAGGCTATGGAAACAAGATTTCAAGATCAAGGAAGAAGAGCTCAAGAGGTTAAACTACCTCCTCTTATTGAGATATTCCAACCTCCGAGGGAGAGCTACAAGGGATAGAATGGGGCACGATTGATGCACCTAGCTTTGAGCTTACGCCGGGTTTGATCCGTTTGGTTCAAGCAAGCCAATTTGGAGGAGAGGTCACCAAGGATCCTCATGATCATTTACACTCCTTCCTCGACATTTGTGGTACTATTAAGCTAGAAGGAGTGCCAAATGATACTATAAGGATGAGGCCTTTTGGATTTTCACTTCGACATCGGGCTAGAGATTGGTACCAAAGTCTTAACAAAGCTTCAATCAAATCATGGGAGGATCTATGTAGAGCTTTCTTCTCGAGATACTTTCCACCTTCCAAGGTACAACGCCTAATCTCGGAGATTTATCAATTTGCCCAACATGAAGAAGAGACGATATTTGAGGCTTGGGATAGATTTCGTGAGCTCTTAAGGAAATGCCCTCCACATGGCCTAGATGAGAGTCGACAAATCTTCATCTTCTATGGTGGTTTGAGTTCACAAACAAGAACTATCGTAGATGCTACCTCCGGAGGTTGTTTGCTTAATCGTAATGTGAAAGAAGCTATGAGGATTCTTGAAGAAATGGTTTCAAATTCTTTTCAATGGCCTATGGAAGAAGTGCATTCCAAGGAAGTTACCTCCATGTTAGATGACGAATATAAGGATCGTGCTCTCAAATATGCCAACCTCATGAAGGAGTATGAAGAGACTAGAATGGCATTGAGGGAAGCACAAGATTGGCAAGATTGGCAAAGGTTTAAGAATAGAGAGATTCTTGGCCAAGAAGAGGCGGTTCACATCAATCAACAACTTGTGGACAAGAATCGACTCCAATCTTGGAGTTATGAAGCTCCATCGATACTTCCATCTTCTAGGCCTATTCATGAGCTTCAAGAGGAGTTAGACCCTATTTTGCCATACTCAATGGAGGATAAAGGTATCTCTCTTACTTTTCCTTCCCAAACATCTATGGAGAATGGTGATTTGAGTGAGCGTAATGATGATATCATGGATAATACATCACTTCCTCTTGAGTTAAGATGTGAGGATCATGATGAGTTTGGGGGAGAGAAGAGAGACGATCTTGTAGAGAGTACTCCTCATGAAGAAGTTATAGAGATGAGCATTGGTAGGTTGGAAGATTTCAAGAAGTTGGATGTCAATTCTTCTTTGGTCGAGTTGTTGAGAACTATGCCAAATCATGAGAAGTTCTTGGAGGATGTGGACAAGAGAAAGATGAGGATGGATGATGACATGACAATTGAGCTATCGAAGGGATGTAGTGCTAAACTACAAGGAGAGTTCCCCAAAAAGGAAAGCAATCTTGGAGATTTCACAATTCCTTGTGAGATTGGTGGCCAAATGCTTAAAAATGTCTTGTGTGACATGAGCTCAAGAGTGAACGTGATGCCCCTCCCTATCTTTGAAAGTTTGAAGATTAGAACTCTTATGCCCACCATGACTATACTTGAATTGGCGGATCGCTCTATTATAATTCCATGGGGAAAGGTCGACAATGTGCTTATCAAGGTTGGAAAGTTCATCTTTCCGGTGGACTTCTTCGTTCTTGACATTGATGAGGAGCATAACTTTCCTTTGATACTTGGTATGCCTTTCTTGTCCACAAGCCGAGCTATATTGGATGTTTGTGATGGAAGTCTCACTTTCCGAGTTGATGAAGAAGAGATGACATTTATGAACCGAAAGTTGAGAATGTTTTGAAACTCCAACCAAGGATGAGGGCCTTGAGCTTGAAGACTTACCTCATTTAATGTTTGTTGATGCATTCCCATATCGAGGAGGAGGTTTCAAAAATCTAGGAGGCGTGAAGTTCCAAGAAAAGATTGCCGATCCTTTACGTGAGAAGTTTACAAGTTTTGGAGGTCAAGAGAGGACCTCGTTTGATGTCCCATGAGCTACATTGAGGTATCGTCGAGCTAACGACGTTAAACAAGCGCTCGTTGGGAGGCACCCCAACACGTATCCTTCATTTACTCGCTTTTCTTAAAATTTTGGTTGAGTCGTTTTATTCGAATAAGAGTTGAGAAGTGGGTTAATATGTATGGAAAGAAATTTTTCTAAGTGTTGGTTGTTTTTCTATGCCTTAGAAAAATTTTGAGAATTTTCAAATTTGAAGTCCAACACTTAGAAAAATTTTGTGGGTGTAAATTTCAGTTTTGCGCAGTCCGACGGTAAAATTAAAAAGAAATAACAAAACTAGTCGGAATTCGATTATGTCAATTGCATTGGATTCGTAAGACCCGAGAGTTGGGGGTAGGACCTTGGCCCGGGCCGAAAGGGCCGGGGAGGGCCCGACACGAAATGGAAGTCAGCGTGAATGGCGATTGGAATGGCAGCCTAAGCTCCACCCGCCATTTCAGCCGCCGGCGGTTCAAATCCAGCCGCCATTTTCTGGCAGTTTTTAGTGCATTTTTTGGCGGTCAACGGCCCTCCCTTGGCGTTGACCTCCAAGTTCCCTTCCCCTCTATTTTCAATTTGTTTTTCTATTTTCTTTTTGATGTTATTTCTTATATCCTACACCTCTCTTACCTCATTTCTCTTACTTATTCATTTCTTTTTCTTGAGATGATGAACATGTTCTTGAAATCAAAAAATCGAGAGGAGCAAAGCATGACGAAGAAAAGGAATCAACTTAATCGAGCATGTACCGGAATGAGCAACATTGAACGTGATTTACATCGCAAGCTCGGACCTTTGTGAGTGTAGTTTAAATTCCTTATTATTCTTCCCTCCAAACTCATTTTAGATTTTGTTTCTAGAATAAGTTTGGGGGAGGGGGGTAGGATAAGGTCTTTAAACTACTATTCTCTCTTCGGTTTTTCATTAAAGTTGCGATTTTTAAGCTTGTATTTGCTTGATGAAGTTGATTGTGCTTAATTGGATGCTTGAAAAGGAGGAATTTGTTTGAGTGTGTTTGGTATGTGATGAGAGTGTACAGTTGGAATGCGATTCAAGTGGTTCATATGTGTGTAAATGTATGCTTACTAGCAAATTTTGCAAAATTTTTAAAATTTCTTTCGAATGAATCACTTGAAGTATTGGTTTTCATATCGTGTTTTTCACTCCTTTGCTTTCAAGAGAGATGTCGATGATGAAGTTGAGCGAAAAATGATATCATATTTTTTGAATCTTTCATGTGTGTATTGAGCATGAAATGTTTGCATGACACGATTAACTAGGAATGATTAAACTTAGGCACATGAACTCTAAACAAAAGCTTGTGAGGTTTGGGCCAAAACGTTGAATTGATAACGTTCTTTTGTTTCTTGAGAGTTTGTCATGCATTGCATTGTTATCTTTTAGAACTTGCCTTTAATCTCGATCGAGGTTGCTATATGTGTCACGAGAACTTAGAAAGGATTTTAGGCCATCACTTGTTAGCCTCATTATTCCCTAAACACTAACCAAATGAAATGTTAACTTTGTGGTCCCCCTTGAGCCTTTGAAGCCTTTGTTGCTAAACCGGATGAAAGGGGGTGGAGATTGGTTAAGGGAATCTATTGAGAGGTTGTGAAGTAGTGAGATGGCGAGGTTCGAGAAGTTTGATTGAAGAGGTCGTTTTGAGATGAGAATACTCCTACGAGCTCTAGTAAAAAAAAAAGAAAAAAAAAAGAGAAAGAAGAAAAATTGAAAGAAATGAGAATGGAATTCTCACAAAGTGAAAAGGAAAAAAAAAATGATGAGAAAAGAAAAGAAAGAGTTTGAATAAAGATAGTTGTGAATGAGAGCATAAAGGAGTATTCATGAATACTTGAGAAGCTTCAATCAAGTTTATGTACTAAAGAGTGTAAAGAGGTGAAATGGTGAAGGTAGAAGGTGGAGAAATTCACACTTAGAGTGGAAAAGAGAGGGTGAAAGTACTTAAGAGATATCTTAGTCACTTAGCCTAAAATCCCTACCTAAACCAATGTCCCCACATTACAAGTCTAAATAAAAGACCTAATTGATCTTAGTTCGAGTGCACAACCAAGCGATGGAGATCTTGAGATTTAGGGCAAGCTTATGGTAAGAGCGATGCATGCATGAGTTCGATGAGTGTAAACTTCCTTCCATACACTTGAGAGAAAGAGCGATACACTTATACCTAGTGAGGTTTGGAGTTTCATTATGCTTGAGTGATTGATTTCTTAGATGAAAGTGTTGTGTGATTATATATTGTTCGATGCACCTTGGGAGTTCCATGATTGAAAATGCTTTGTTGAGTGAGTACTTTGAGACATTGATGATCTAGAATTGCATACCCATTCGGTTTGAGTGTTTTGATTGTTTTGTTCCATTTTCGGGACAAATAATGGCTTAAGTTTGGGGGAGTTCACAAACCGATATTTTATATGCATTTCAAGATGTTTTTAGTAGGTTTTGGATTTGATATGTGTGCTTAAATGAATAGGAAATGATAGGTTTTCATACTTATGCATTTCCTATATGCTTTGCATTTTCTCTTGAGTTCCGTGCCTATTTCAGGTGCTTTGGTTATCTTTTGGGAATGTTTGAATTATCCTATGTCAAAGAGGATCGAAATAGGAATCCGTATCACTTTGCGGATTAATTTTCCGATGCCGGACGAGAGAGAACGAGCCAAAACCGTGAGAGCGCGCAAACTGTGAAATGTGGGCGGAAATGCACAAGTCAAACGGAAATGCACTAGTCAAACCTTTATTCAACTTTCCATAAATTACAATTTTTACCCACCTTCTCAACTCAAGTTTCTTCTTATTGCAATTTGACCCCAACTTGTGGGAGATCTATAAATACCTTGTTATTTGCCTCATTTGGCAACTTTTATCACTTGTAATTCACTCTTGCACTACTACTTTAGAACCCTACCTTTTTCCCTCTTTCCTTTTTAGTATTTTCAAATATTGTTGGATGATTAAGCTTGGATACTGAGGATTATTGGAGCAATTCAATTCCTTTTACTTTCCTTATCCTTTCTACTATGAATTCACTTATTTTTGATGGTTTGATGCTTAGATCCATGCTAGGCTAGATCCATTGAGGTTTCAAATGATGGATGATGTGAATTAGGCTAGGATGTGAGGGTTATTGATGTGGATCTACCTTTCCTTTGAGTTGTCCTTGGATTTGATTGAATTTAATTGCATGAATGATTGACAACCATGAGTGCATACAAGGTGTTTGATGGAATGCTTAGGAAGCTTCCATTCATAGCACTTGGCATGGATCCTTGCTCATATTATCTAGTATTGATTTGCATTGATCCTAGAAAGAATTATGTGAATTGATATTAGATTAGTAGGCATTGTGCTTTTAGGAGTTGGTAATATGTTTAGAATGGTAAGCATGTTATTCAATCCACTAGTTATCATGTCTTAGGAGGATGAGATAGCTTGATTTATGTAATAATGCCACTCAAAGGAATTAAAATGGTTTGATACATCAAATGCCTAATCCTTAGCCTAATTACATCGGAAATCGTTTGAGACATTATCTTCTTTACTTGTTCCTTTATTACTTGTTCTTTACATTTGTTTACTTGCAAATTTCATTTACTTATTGCATGTTAAGCTTGTCATTTACGTACTTCATTGCCTAGTTTATAGAAAACACCAAACCAAGTCTATGTGCTCAAATAGGATAATAGAGACAAGACGAACTACTTGACTATCTCTCGACACATTCACTCCTTGTGGTTAGACCCGGACTACTAGCTTGTTTGGTTATTGTATTATTGATAGGTTAGAAATAGCCTAGTCATTTATGCACTGGATAAATCCAAAGGATTTTATCACTCCATCAAAACGAATGTTCCAGGACCTGGACGCTTGCTTAAGTCCGTATAAGGACTTCTTAAGCTTCCATACGAGATGCTCCTGGCCATCTCTCACATAACCTTCTGGTTGGCGCATGTAAATGTCCCTACCTTTTTCAAGGTACCCGTTCAAGAACGCAGTCTTGACGTCCATTTGCCAAACCTCAAGGTCTAAATGTGCCGCCATGGACAAGAGTATTCTGACGGACTTAAGCATGGCAACTGGCGAAAATGTCTCATCATAATCGATTCCCTCTTTCTGAGTGAATCCTTTCACCACCAATCTAGCTTTGAAGGCTAAAACCTTCCCGTCAGGTCCTCTCTTTCTCTTGTACACCCACTTGCAACCGATGGGCTTTACCCCATCCGACAGCTCCGCAAGGTCGTACACGTCCATGTTAACTATGGATTCTATCTCCGAATCCATAGAAACTCTCCAGGAATCTGCATCCTCGTCCTCCATCGCTTCCTTGTAAGTCCAGGGGTCGATCTCATCATGTTCGATACTCGAGAGTAGTTCAGTGGATTCTCCACGAACATGAAACAGTCTGGTTGACGAACAACCCTCCCACTGTGACGAAGCGATGGTGGAGATACAGTATCGGATAAGGGTGCAGTTTGTGGTATGAACTCTTGTACTCTCGGCTGTTCTGGAATACTGGCTGCTGCTGATGCTCACAACTCATCGAGCATTATTTCACTCCTTGACCGATGATTACTAATAAAGTCCTTGATACGATCCTTGACGACCGAATTGAAGACGCACGCGGAAGGAATTTAACAAAAACGAACGAAACTGATGGATATTCCAATATACCTAAGATCTAATCCTATAAATGATATAAGTCAGTTCTATGAACAGCCTATACCCCAAATAGCGATCGTCTTAGTCACACGGGAACGATGAATGGCACACAACAAGGGATGAATGACTCGCTGATTCGCCGGATAATGAATTCGTCTTGGAATAATCAAGAGGAATTCGAAAACTCTCAAGAGAGAATAAACTCACAATAATATTAATGATAAAACTAACTGATTTTCGTCCACAAAGACCCCCTTATATAGGAAGGGAAATAAAACCATCTAAACCTAATCTAACTAGGAAATAACTGACCCAAAGTCATTGGCATGGCCCAACCCATTAACCAACATGATAAAAACCCAAAAACAAGTCTTTTAAGGCCCAAAAACGTGGCCTGACTCAAAACACACGAAAATTAAAATAAAGTCTTCATTCTTCAGCCCGAACGCACTCGATAAAATTAATGACTCGCGGGCTGTCCGGTTCGCCTTCTCCAATGGGCTTCTTCATCAATTCTTGAGCCCAAACTTCTTGGATCAATCCTTGCAAGCCTTCTTGAACTTCTTAGCTCGAGCTCTCGTCACCGGCCCTTCGGGAACACGAACAGGATCTTGATTCATCGAACCTTGGACCCCATCATTCCCCTCCTCTTGAAGAGGATTTTTCCTCAAATCCAAGGCGTCACCTACATCAAAAGGACTCAAATCAGCCACATTGAATGTAGCACTAACATTATACTCACTAGGTAAGTCCAATTTGTAGGCGATATCATTGATGCGCTCCAACACTTGAAAAGGTCCATCTCCTCGAGGTAGCAACTTCGAACGCCTTTGCAATGGAAACCTCTCCTTGCGCATATGCAGCCATACCCAATCTCCGGGCTCAAACACCACTTGACGCCTCCCCTTGTTGGCTTGCTTGGCGTACTGCTCCGTTCGTCTCTCAATATTCAACCTCGCCTTCTCATGAATCTGTTTCACAAAGTCAGCCTTTTTCTGGCCATCAAGGTTAGTATGCTCATGTTCAGGCAATGGAGATAAATCTAAAGGAGTTAAAGGATTAAACCCATAGACAATCTCAAAAGGCGAAAACTTAGTAGCAGAATGAACAGAACGATTATATGCAAACTCAACATGTGGCAAACATTCTTCCCAAGACTTAATGTTCTTCTTAATTATAGCCCAAAGCAATGTAGACAAAGTCCTATTGACTACTTCAGTTTGACCATCAGTTTGTGGATGACAAGTAGTAGAAAACAACAGTTTAGTACCTAACTTACCCCACAAAGTCTTCCAAAAGTAACTCAAGAACTTCACATCCCTATCCGAAACAATAGTCCTAGGCATTCCATGCAATCTAACAATCTCTTGAAAGAACAAATCAGCAACATGTGATGCATTATCAGATTTATGACATGGAATAAAATGCGCCATCTTAGAAAATCTATCAACCACCACAAAAACAGAATCACTACCATGCTTAGTCCTAGGCAACCCTAACACGAAATCCATAGAAATGTCAATCCAAGGAGCAGTAGGAATAGGCAATGGCGTGTACAAACCATGGGAACTCACTCTAGACTTAGCTTGTTTACAGGTGACACATCTACCACAAATTCGTTCAACATCTCTCTTCATATGAGGCCAAAAGAAGTGTTCATGCAAAACAACTAAAGTCTTAGCAACACCAAAATGTCCCATCAAACCCCCGCCATGAGATTCAAGCAATAACAATTCACGAAGAGAACACTTAGGAACACACAATCGATTTCTCTTAAACAAATAATCATCATGCCTAAAGTACTCTTCAAAACCAGATTTCTCACATGCTCGATAAATCTCACCAAAATCAGCATCATTCACATACAAACTCTTCAAACACTCGAAACCAAGCAACTTAGCATCTAAAGTAGAGATCAAGGCATACCTCCGCGAAAGTGCATCAGCCACTACATTCTCTTTACCTTGCTTGTACTTGATAACGTAAGGAAACGTCTCTATGAACTCCATCCACCTAGCATGCCTCTTGTTCAACTTGTGCTGCCCCTTCAAGTGCTTCAAGGACTCATGATCGGTGTGATTGACGAATTCCTTGGTCCACAAGTAGTGCTGCCACGTTTTCAAGGCTCTCACCAATGCATACAGCTCCTTATCGTACGTTGGATAGCTCAACGTTGCTCCGTTTAGCTTCTCGCTGAAGTACGCCACCGGCCGTCCTTCTTGCATCAGAACTGCACCAATTCCAACACCAGAAGCATCACATTCAATCTCAAAAGACTTAGAAAAGTTAGGAAGAGATAATACCAGGGCGTGTGTCAATTTGTACTTCAAAAGCTAAAACGCCTTCTCTTGTTCTTCTCCCCAATTAAATTCCACATTCTTCTTGATGATTGCCGTCAATGGTGCTGCAACACTACTGAAATGAGGCACGAACCTCCTATAAAAGCTAGCAAGTCCGTGGAAACTTCTAACTTCTCCAATGCTCTTTGGACTCGGCCACTCTTGAATAGCTCGTATTTTCTCATCGTCAACCTGTACACCCTGTGCACTAACAACAAATCCAAGAAACACAAGCTTGTCCGTACAAAAGATGCACTTCTTTAAGTTAGCAAACAACCTCTCCTTCCTAAGTACATCTAAAACAGACCTCAAATGATCAACATGCTCATCATGACTCTTGCTATACACTAGGATATCATCAAAGTAGACAACTACAAATCTGCCAATAAAAGCTCGTAAAACATGGTTCATAAGACGCATAAATGTACTAGGTGCATTAGTCAAACCAAAAGGCATAACCAGCCACTCATACAAACCAAGTTTAGTTTTAAAAGCAGTTTTCCATTCATCCCCTTCCTTAATCCTAATCTGATGATATCCACTACGCAAATCAATTTTCGAAAACACACAAGAGCCATGTAATTCATCAAGCATATCATCTAAACGAGGGATAGGATGTCGATACTTTACCGTGATGTTGTTTATGGCTCGACAATCGCAACACATCCTCATCGTTGAGTCCTTCTTGGGTACGAGTAACATCGGAACTGCACAAGGACTCAAACTCTCCCTCACATGCCCTTTCGCCAACAACTCTCCAATCTGCCTCTCCAACTCCTTCATCTCCTCGGGATTGGTGCGATAGGCTGGACTATTTGGAAGTGTTGCTCCAGGCACAAAGTCAATTTGATGTTCTATCCCCCTAATTGGTGGTAAGCCAGCTGGTGTATCCTCGGGAAAGACATCATCAAATTCCTGCAAAACAGAAGAGATAGAAGGGGGTAGAGAATCGATATCGTTAGTAGATAGAAAGTTTCCCTTGTACAGAAGTACGATCAAGGTCCTTTCCTCCCGCACCGCTAACTTCAGATCACTCGCCCTTGCAAAACACGATTTTTGTACTACACCCTTCTCCTTATCTCCCTTCTCCTTATTCTCCACCTTCTGCTCCTCCAAGTTCAGCCGCTCAGCCTCCTTTTGCAGCAACACTTGATCCTCATACACTTGTTTGGGAGTAAGAGGAACAAGCGACACCTTCTTCTGCTTGTACTTGAACGAATATTTGTTTGTGAAGCCATCATGTGTCACCCTCCTATTGAACTGCCATGGACGCCCCAACAGTATATGGCTCGCTTGCATCGGCACCACATCACATAATATCTCATCCTCATATTTTCCGATGCTAAACGGGACCTTCACCTGCTTCGTTACTTTGACCACACCAGTTTCGTTGAGCCACTGCAACCGGTACGGTTTGGGATGCTGTATCACAGGTAGCCCTAATTTTCGAACCATGGCCACGCTAGCAACGTTGGTGCAGCTCCCTCCGTCGATAATCACGCTGCACAGCTGATCCTTCACCTGACATCTCGTGTGAAAGATGTTTTCGCGCTGCACCAATTCGTCGACATGATTCTGGACGCTTAATGCTCTTCTGGCCACACAAATGCGTCCTACAGGTGGCTGAATCTCTTCTTCTTCGTCCTCAGACTCCTCCAAACCAGGCATCTCCGGATCAACTTCATCATCAGTTACGACCTCTCCATCATCTCTCATGATCATCACTCTCCGATTTGGACAGTCACTCATGATATGTCCGAATCCTTGACACTTGAAGCACTTACGATCACGATTACGACCCTCAGGCACTGCTGGTTTGCCTTGGTTGTTAGAGCTCATCAAATCTGATCGCGCCTTCACGAACGGTTTCCTCTCATCCTTCGGCGACTCCTCCTTCTTCCATTGATTCCCTCTCGAAAAGGAACCACTAGCAGCAGGCTGAGATTGCTTCCAATTGGACTGATTCTGCTTGTTGTAGCCATTGTTGCCCCTCCTCTTGAGCTGATTATCTATCTTCACAGCCATGTGCACCATGTCCTCTATCTCGACATAATGCTGCAAGTCCACTCCATTCCGAATCTCCCAATTCAAACCAGCCAAGAATCTCGCCATCGTCGCCTCACTGTCCTCCACAACATTAGCTCGAATCATGGCTACCTCCATCTCCTTGTAGTATTCATCCACGCTCTTAGATCCCTGTCTCAAGCTTTGGAGCTTGTTGTGCAGTTCTCTATAGTAGTGAGCTGGAATAAATCGTTTCCTCATGATTCCCTTCATCTCGTTCCAAGTCTGAACTGGTGGCTCCCCATTCCTTCTCCTACTCTTCTCCAATTGATCCCACCAAACTAGAGTGTAATCGGAGAACTTTATCGCTGCCAACTTCACCTTCTTCAGCTCGGAGTAATTGTGACAGTCGAACATGAGATCAAGCTTCCTCTCCCACTCAATGTACGCATCTGGATCATTCCTCCCTTGGAATGAAGGAATATTCAGCTTGATGTTGCCCAAATTATTATCAGGCCTGTTCCTTGGTTCCTCCCATTCCTCTTCTCCTTCGACATAAAACTCCTCCTCAAACGGCCCATAATCTCGATGGTTATGATAACCTCCTCTGCTACCTCATCCTCCTCTTCCACCTCGATGATGCTGAAGCTGTTTGGAAACTGACTCTACTTCACCGATTCTATCATAAACTCCTTCCAACTTGGATTCCATAACCTTGCCCAACTCGGATTTCAATGCATCAAACATGAACTTCATCTTGGGATCCAACGTCTCTTCTTCGGCTATACCTGCAATTTTTTTTTCAAAAGAAACAAACGAAAGTTAGTAAAAACAAAATCCTCACTACCTCACAATCACTCGTGTATCCCTCAATAAGGTTCACACTCAGCACTCGTGTATCGCTCAATAGTAATGGCTTTACCCTCTAATAATCTCACCTCTCTTGCCTTTTTCTACTCAAATCTCTCTCAAGAGGCTCAAATTCCCTTAATCTACCACAGAAATCACTACTAACGAATCAGGAGTACTGAAAGTAGGAAGAAAGGATGACTAGACTAAGAAACCCTAAACCGGAAGACACGAAAAATTTACCGAAAACTTCGGCGGACGATTTGACCCTTTAAACGACCTTTTTTGGCAAAAATAACGAACCGATTCCGACATGGTCGGAACAACCGTATAGAACTTTTCGAGAGCTTTCCGAAAAGGTATTATGGAGCAAAATCGGAGTTCGTATGCAAAAGTTATGGCCGTTTTAGTGCTGGCCGACGAAAAAGATGAGAAAAAGACGAAAACTCACAGAAACGAATACACAACTGATATCCCAATAAAGGAACACACTGGACCCAACCCAGAAAGCACAATGACACACTAGGGCTTCGAATATATCCTTTTTTTTTTTTTTTTTTTTTTTTTTTTTTTTTTTTTTTGATCGAAACTTTTGCCCCTATTATGTCACGACAACGTGTAGAAGAGACACTCTAAAACGTGTTATAGTTATGGGATATATATATTCTGATTAAGTTTCCTATTCTTATAAGGAAAGAAATCTTCTACTCCTTAATGACCAAGAAAACAACTTTGACTGAGTATCAAAACGAATCTGAATACTTGACACGAAAGAAAAAGCTACAAAGAAACGGATTTTGACGACTCTATGAACACAGAACACATATACGATTTTTTTTTTTTTTTTTTTTTTGACACAGAACGACTCGAACGAAGAAACAGAACAAGACACGAAGAGACGACACGAAAAAAAGACACGAACAGAAAGCAACAAAAGATACAAAATTCAAGACGAAAAAGGATGATAGAACCTGGATGACGTAAGCCTGGCTCTGGTGCCAAATGATACGATCCTTGACGACCGAATTGAAGACGCACGCGGAAGGAATTTAACAAAAACGAACGAAACTGATGGATATTCCAATATACCTAAGATCTAATCCTATAAATGATATAAGTCAGTTCTATGAACAGCCTATACCCCAAATAGCGATCGTCTTAGTCACACGGGAACGATGAATGACACACAACGAGGGATGAATGACTCGCTGATTCGCCGGATAATGAATTCGTCTTGGAATAATCAAGAGGAATTCGAAAATTCTCAAGAGAGAATAAACTCACAATAATATTAATGATAAAACTAACTGATTTTCGTCCACAAAGACCCCCTTATATAGGAAGGGAAATAAAACCATCTAAACCTAATCTAACTAGGAAATAACTGACCCAAAGTCATTGGCATGGCCCAACCCATTAACCAACATGATAAAAACCCAAAAACAAGTCTTTTAAGGCCCAAAAACGTGGCCTGACTCAAAACACACGAAAATTAAAATAAAGTCTTCATTCTTCAGCCCGAACGCACTCGATAAAATTAATGACTCGCGGGCTGTCCGGTTCGCCTTCTCCAATGGGCTTCTTCATCAATTCTTGAGCCCAAACTTCTTAGATCAATCCTTGCAAGCCTTCCTTGAACTTCTTAGCTCGAGCTCTCGTCACCGGCCCTTCGGGAACACGAACAGGATCTTGATTCATCGAACCTTGGACCCCATCAGTCCTCCTCTAGGAATCGGGCATTAGTGCTCACAATGACCTTCTGATCCTGGAGACTATAGAAGTAACCTCCTTTTGTTCCCTTTTGGATATCCTACAAACAGCCTAACCTCAGTCTTAGACCTCAATTTGTCGGCCTCCTTTGTCAGCACGTGTGCTGGACATCCCCAAACCCGAATATGACCCAAGCTGGGCTTACGCCCTGTCCAAAATTCGGAAGGAGTTTTAACTGTCGACTTTGTAGGTACTAGATTGAGGAGATAACCTGTTGTTTCCAAGGCATATCCCCAGAACGAAATTGGCAAGGATGCATAGCTCATCATCGATCTCACTGTGTCTAAAAGAGTACGATTCCGTCTCTCAGCTACACCGTTCTGTTGGGGAGTACCGGTCGTAGTTAACTGAGATGAAATCCCATTGTCTGACAAGAAAGTTCGAAACTCAGTTCCGAGGTACTCTCCACCTCTATCAGAGCGAAGTGACTTGATACTTCTACCCGTCCTCTTCTCCACTTCCGCTTTGAATTCCTTGAATTTATCAAAGCACTCGGATTTCTTGTGGAGTAGGTAGATGAAACCGTATCTCGAGTAGTCATCGATAAACGTGACAAAATACTCGTAACCTCCTCGAGCTTGAACGGACATCGGTCCACACAAGTCAGAGTGAACCAACTCTAAGAGCTCTTGAGCTCGATATCCTATGGACTTGAAAGGTTTGGTCACCATTTCTCCTTCCAAACACGATTCACACGTTGATAAAGGTTCTATTTGGAAATCCAAAACGCCTTCTTTTATCAACCTTTGAATCCTCTTTTGGTTGATGTGACCCAATCGTAAGTGCCATAATAGAGTTTGGTTCGTTTGAGACGGATTCTTCCTCTTTTTAGTATTCAATGATGAGGAAGCATTATAAGAAGAAGAATCATTCATAGGACAAGTAATGGTATAGAGAGACCGGGACAATGTGCTAGAAACTATAACTTCATTGTCTTTCATGATAGAAACGCCTCTATCAAAAACAACTGAATATCCGTGAATAAATAGTTATGAAACAAAAATCAAGTTTCACCTAAAAGCAGGCACATACAAAACGTCTCTCAAAACCAAAACAGTACTATCAAAAGATAAATGAATGTCTCCAACCGCGACATCTGCAACTCTCGATGCATCGCCCAAGGAGATGGTAATCTCGTCATCACTTAACTCCTTTATCCGCAGAAAACACTGCAAGGTGTAACACATATGATCAATTGCTCCCGTATCTACTACCCCAACCTAGGTAGAACATGCAGTTGATCATTTCTCAGTATGACGTACCAGAATTCTTCTTCTTTAGAGGGCAGTCAGCATTCCAGTGTCCTTTCTTGTTGTATATGAAGCACTTGCCCTTCCCCTTTGGCTTTTCATGCCATCGGTAGGCTCAACACTTTTATCTTCTTCCAAGCTCTTGTTAACTTGCTAGTTTTTGACACCTTCTTCCTCACTTTCATCTTTCGATGCCGTCTGAGGAGCAAACATAAGCACACAATCTTCTTGACTCCTAAGTTCCATATCATCCAATTTCTAGAAGATTTCCAGGAGTTCTGGGATATCTGCAATATCTGCCAAGTGAGAACACAAGGCTTGCAACCCTGGCGTCAGAGAGTATTTGACTAATCTTAGTCGAAATGTTACTCTCATACCACGACTTGTGTAACTCTCTATCTTCAACCGATGATACTAGAGCTTTCAGATAAGGTGTAGTGAGTACTAACTACTCTTCATAAACAAGGACAATATCGAGATAATTCCTTCACTCCAAATAATTGGAATCCGTGAGAGGACTCGAAGTGAGAACATTTATCAACAGGCCTAAAGTCATATCTGATAAAGCAATAAACACGTAGACACTCGTAAGAAAAGATCATGCATCAGTTCGTAACAAAAATTATTGTAACCTTTTGATAAACCAATAATTTCGAAACCTTCAACAGCCCAAACAATGCGGATCGCAAGCCACGTTCGTGTGGACGTTTACGCTCCCACTGTTCGACCAGATACTCGGATCTTTAACTCTACTTATCTTGCCAACCTATCCTTATGGCAAATAGAGCTAATAGTTGAACCTTACTGATAGATCCGGGTTGGAGATTCACAATGATTTAAGAGATTATTCATCATGCTTTACAAAGAGCATTCATAGATAAAGGGTTGTAGTAGTAAAGAGCAAGAGATTCATGCGTATAAAAGGCTACAATTAAGTATTTTGGATAGAGCATGATTCACTTAGAAATAACGAGTGATAATCGAGCTATGTGCTGTGTGTAAAGGGCATATTTAGCCATAAACTAGTAAGATTCATGGAGTTTCGCACTCATGTAAATAGATAATGAAGAGATGAAGTAGGGAAAAGAAAGAAACAAGGAGAGCGGAGCTCTATTAAGTCTCATTCCCTATAGGCAATGAGGGTTTTACCTTAGACTCAAGGTGAGGTATGTAAGAGAGATTTTTCCCGGTGTCGAGAAGAAAAGATGGAGATGAAGAGGAATGAGGCTTCCCTTGAAGAAGGCTTCAAACGCCTTGATCGCCTGAACTCGGAGGAGCTCGTGGAAAAGTATGAAGGTGAATGAAACAGTACGCAGAGTGCGTGTGTTGTGATTATGATGAGGATGAATCATGAAGGACACGATAGTCGGCTATTTATAGGTGCGAGGGGGGTAAAAAAGCAAGCATTCGTGCGGAGGAAGGACAGAAAAGGAATTCCCACGGAGACAGGATTCCCTCCGTCATGAGCAGTGGTCCTCACTCTATAGTTCGTAGAGTCACGTGGATAGCGTGCTACCCAGAACCTAGGGTTCTGCCAGATGCCTGGGGCATTGATCAGATCCCTTGGCTCCTAACAGATGCCGATGAATTCCAGGTGGCTTATGGGAGAAGATAAGATTTCTGGCTTCTGCGTAGGGCATACTTTATACATATGCATTAAGTGTTTGAGGCTTTTAAGCACCCACAGAGCTTCTGGTAGTATGCTACCATATGCTTATAAGAAAAGTGTCTTTCTAGTGAATCGATTTATTTAGATAACGAGGCTAATACTTGGTCCCTATCAGCTACTTCCCCCCCAGGTCCAGAAGTGGGCTTCATTAGCTTCTGGTGAGGTACTGGCAGGGAAAAGTTATGCTGCATATGCCACAACGTCTTGTCGCATGGAAAACGGTGCAACGTTTGGTCTTCCAAGGTCAGAAAGATGCAGGAATTTCAATTTTCTTCATCATTACTTCTTCGATATGACTAATGCGTAAGAGGGGCAGGACTTTGTTATTTTTCACTTATAAGAGGCCCTAGCCTCCCTCTATTACTCATTGCCGTCGAAACCAATGACTAAACTTTATTCATTGAGCTTGAGTTTTTTCAAACTATGAAAGCATCTTCTCCGTGTTATATGAGGTTTCGGCGAATTTCAGGGGATGATTTTAAGGCTTCTCCAACTTTTTTATGAAAGAATTAGCCTTATTTTCTGAAGGAAAAAAGGATCCACATCCTCATTTGTCTCTCTTTATTTTTTTATTATTTTCTCGCGCGTGTGAGTACGCTCAAAGGGAGGACGACACCCTTCTTCTGGCATTAACTAGATTCTAGGGTGTTGATAGAAACGCGCTTTCTCTTCTTCCCCTTTTCCTTTCCCAAAATTTATGGGCAATAACTACTTGTTTTTCCCTATATTTCTCAAATTTTCAGAGGAAGAGAGGAAACCCTTCCTTTTCCCCTTTTCGACTTCTTGACGCTCTTTCTCTCCATTACACAGGTATTTTCTACACTTCACCCTCCTCTTAGATTCTCCATTGTCATCTTTTTAGAGGGCTACTATGAAATCTTCTCCCTCCCAACGAGGTACTTCTAGCCATCAAGGTCGTAGCAGGTCTACCAGATCTATTTTGGGATCTGGAGTTCAAAGGGAGAGCATGGAGGATAAACCAAACAAACAGATCTTACCCCTAGAAAAATATGAATCTTCTGACCTAGATAGAATAGCGTTAGATGTTTTTATGAAAAAAGTAAAGGAGTTTGGAGGATATTCTCTAAGGATCCCTGAGAAAAATGAGCGTCCTTCATCATTAGAGCCTCCTCTGAAGGCCTTCTGGTTCTTTCAATTAGGAGCCGGATTGCGTTTTCCTGTGCCCCCTTTTTCTCTCGCCTTGCTCATTTGTACAATGCTCCCCTGAATCAATTTAATTCAGCCTCCATTCGTAAGGCTACTTTTTTTCACATAATTGCTAGCCTGGAGGGAGTAAGGATACTGTGTTCCTCTTCTTTCGTACTCATGGATTAAAACACAAAGACTCTCATCTGTATTTTTCTCCCGCTGTTCGCTTTGCTGATATATACGGCTAGTATGAATCTATAGATAAAGATTGGCATAAGTGCTATTTGGTAGTTAGGCCTCCTTCGGGCACTTCTTGGAATATCCCTGATATTAGTTTGTATAGGAATCCTGGTAAGGACAAAACCTCTCGGTCTCTCCCTTCTAAGTTATCTTCTTGGGAAGAAGATATATTTTCTTCACTTTTATATGAGTATCCTTCTGATCATACTATGCCTAGGCCTCTTATAGAGAGTGAAGATACTCTTTCCTTCTTTAGTTTGAAACCCAGCATTCCCTGGTCTCCTTTAATGGGTAAAAATTTCTTTGATATTATTGCTATTTTTTAGATCCCCTTTTCTGGGTTTATGCATGGTATTAATTTTTTCAATATGCATAGGAATGGACGTCTCCAAACAAAATCTAAAGAAGAAGGCCTTTGATAAACTCCAACAATTAATTGCTGAGGCAGATCCCAAAGACGGAGCTCCTGGTCTGGCTAAGGAAGCTTCTGCGGCTGAGCGCGAAGCCTTTTGTTCCCCTACAGGAGGTTCCAGGAGCTTGCCTAAACCTCCCTGAGGGGCGGATGTCTCCTCTTCCTCTCGATCAAAGGTATCAGCTTCGCGGCAGGGAAAAAGCAAAGCTTCTGCTTAATCAGGGCCAATGGTGGATGTGGGGGGCCCGGATTCTTCTTCCCCCCTCCCTGTTACCCTTCCTTCGGTGGAAGGCTTTACCTTTTCTTCACCAAATCAGGATCTGACTACTACGGAGGCTTCTTCCCCCTCTAAAGAAGACTTGAGGATTATCTCAACGGATTTTCCTCCTTCTTCTGATAAGAGGAAAAACTCATCCCCTCGTAGTTCCCCTGCTAAGAAGGGGCGGTATAAGCCCAGCTCCATAGTTCTTGGCTCCACTCATGGTACTATGATTCCCTCTGCTTTGGGTTTTGCCGCTTTTGGATCCCTACTCTGCATGAACGGGATTCTCAAGTCCAGGCTTTAAACCCTTTAGCTACATTTGCTAGCGTTAATCCTTACCTTCCTCAGAAGGAGATTCAAACCTCTCAACCCTGTCTTTCTTCGTCCTCTACTAGCTCTTTGGCTTTCATCCACTCCCTCCATCAGAAGGGTCTGGATGTTCCTCCTTCGACTATACAAGGGAGGGGTGCCAGCGTTTCCTTCCCCGGAATGGTCAATGCGATAGATGGGGGTTTGGCTGCTATGATCTTGGATAGCATTCCCCGCGAAGAGGACTGGCGGTTGGCGACAGCTCAGCCTTCTGATTTCTTACTAAAGAGGGCTGCTAGCCTTGAGCTACAGGTATATCTTTAGCTCATTCACTTCCTTTTTCCAAGATAAGAAAGTATTAGTTATATTTACACTGGTTATCTTTACTCTTTTCAGGCTGCTAGTTGCAGATCTATGCTAGGTGTTGTTGGGAATTGTTAAGAACGAATATGTTAAGGGGGAACCTATAAGGGATATTTTAGTGTTTTGATTTGATCCCAAAACCCCAAAGCGTTCTATTCTCAAGCGACCCATTTTGATGTAGTTAATAAGCTAGAATTTTTCTAAAGCCTACTCTGTTAGGATGGCTCTTTAATTTGCTTAGATTTTAGGCTTCAAATTTTCAAGTGAAGACCACTCGCTTGAGTGTGTTTTTCGAAGCGAAGCAAGTCTAGCAAGCTGAAGTGAAGCGTACCGAAGAACATTGTAGGGAAGTGATCGCTGCAGTAGATTCGAAGTGAGTCTGCCAAAGCGAAGCGAAGCGAGCGCTACAGTTCAAGGCCAAAGCGAAGCGAAGCGAGCGCTACAGTTCAAAGCCAAAGCGAAGCGAAGCAAACGCTACAGTGCAAAGTCAAAGCTAGTCAACTCTAGTCAGCAATTTCCAAAGTAGTCACTAGGGAACTTTATTTCCCGAAGCGGCTCACTACAGAATGGCTACGAAGTGACTCAACTAAAGCGGACGCTACAACTTCAAAGCGAAGCGAGCCACTACCTACCAGAAAGCGACAGCGCGACTCCCGCCCATATTTTGAACTCCAGTCAACAGGAGATCACAACATTAATTACGAGATCTCCACGTGTCGAAAGCGGAGTGGAGCAGAAGACTTGACTGCCAGGCCGACAAAGGTGCCGCAACAGTACTGGCTCGCTCCAGTTACTGTTAGCCTTGTAAGTTAGCCAATTTTGGCAAAATGCCAAAACTGGACGTCTGAAAAAGGTGCCAGCCTGCGCAAGTATTGTCGAGAGGAGGAGGGACAAGGCCACCAACCAAGCAACGGATCTCGGCATCCCTCCGCCTATAAATAGAGAAGGTTGAAGACGAAGAATAGTAGAACACTACTTGAGCATTCGAGCGCCCACAGCAAACAAACACTCCCAAGCCTTAGAGCAATCTTCGAGTCTTTGTTTCAAGTGTTCTCCGAGTTTCCAGTTCATCGGAACTCGTCTTCACAACCTTCACACTTAGAGTCTAAGCCCATTCCATATCCAAGCTTAGAAGAAGAGCTCTAGCCATTTTTGCATTTACTGTAAAGAGCTCTTCATAGTGTGTTTGTCAACCAAATACCCTAAACCCAGTCTGTTAGGTTTTTGTGTGTTGTCGTTAGGTTGTTTAGATCCAAGGCTCTTCTTTCATCGATTGAAGAAGCCTCGATCATAGAGTCTAGATCCAAGCTTGCACTTACATCGTTCGTGTAAAAGCTCGATCGAAGCTAGGCTGTAAGGAGAGCCCGGAATCTCCCTGTTGTTCGGACAGAAGCGAGTGAAGCTTCGTGTCCAGTTTAGGTCTTAGTAGTGAACCCGTAATCACTGCACTGTTCGTCAGATCCAGGCGAGTGAAGCCCGATCTCGATTAGGTTTTTGAAGGACCCGTAACCTTCAAGTTCTTGAGTGAAGAGAACAGTTGCCGTCGTGCAACAAGTGGACGTAGGAGCTTTATCTCCGAACCACTATAATTCTTGGTGTCGTATCTCTCTAACCCTTATCTCTTTACTATATTCGATTATTCATTGCACGTGCATTTAAACAAACAAACTTGATTCTTTTATTACTTAGGAAAGATTTAGCTCACCAAATTCCGCACACGAGTAAAGACTCCCTCTTGATCAAGTACTCACTTCGGTCAAGCAGGCAAGCTACATATTATAGATCTAGCTTCAGCTAGGTCTTAAGTTTCAAGTGAGCTCTTTACTTGTCACTCTGAGTTAAGGGATTTGAAGTTGAAAAACTTCAAAATACGTATTCACCCCCCCCCCCCTCTACGTATTTTTCCTATTAACAAACCAGGACCAACAAGTGGTATCAGAGCAGCGGTTCTTTCGAGCCTCTGCTTTGCATACCTGAAGCGAGTCCCCACTCGCTTCACGCTGTCTCACTGAACCGGATCCTATTTTCCTAAGTGCATCAAAACCTCACCCACGCATACTGCATATACTACTGACTGTTTGCCATGTCTACATACAGTGCTTCTAGTCTTCCACAGTTTTCTATTGAAGGCTATGAGATCTGGAGCTTCCGAGTCGAGAGCTTCCTGTGTTCCATCCACGACCGAATGTGGGAGGTCATTGAGGACGGACCAATCGAGATCAAGAAAGCCATATTTGTGGATGTTCCAGCCGCTGAAGGTCGTCCAGCCCACGTTCGTCAACAATACGTGGAGAAGGATAAGGATGAGTATACTCCAAATGACTTCAAAGTTGCCAACCTCGACAAAATTGCACGCCACACGATGCAGAGCACCGTGTCGGACGCCTATCTACCACGGATAAGGAAGTTCGCAACAGCAAAAGAAATGTGGGAAACCCTAGCCCTCATTTCTCAAGGCACAGACAAAATCAAGGAAAACAAGCTCGCCGTTCAGATGCGGGAGTTTGAAAGTCTGATAATGAAGCCAGGAGAATCCATCGACGCCTTCGAGCTGAGGGTTACAAACATCATTGCAACTCTCAACTCGCTTGGGAAGGAACTCACAGATAAGGAAGTCAACCTGAAAATTGTTCGAGCTCTCACAAGGAAGTGGCAGACAATGAAGGAGCTATACCTAGCTACCAAGGATCTATCTAAGCTCACACCGGAGATTCTACTTTCCGAACTCAAAGCTCATGAATTCGATCTGAATCGGATGAACCTCGACGAAGAGGATGAAGCGCCCACTACGTCAAAAGGAGTAGCATTTAAAGCTGCTGAAGGACCAAGCGAGCAGTCGCTAGCCAAGATGACGAGGGAAGAGCTGGAAGAACACATTGCGTTCCTATCCAAGAACTTCAACAAAATGAACTCTCGAGTGGGCAAGTACAAAAGATTCTACAAGCAGTACAAAGGAAGGAGCACTGATGCTCGAGAAGGAAAAGGAAAGAGAGAAGAGACGACCAAGCCGATCCCGCGCGACATGATGGAAGTGGAGTGTTACCACTGCCACAAAATGGGCCACTACAAATCCGATTGCCCAAAGCTAAGTGCTAAAGAGCGCGAGGAATTGAAGGCCAAGAGGGATGCTCCAAGGCGAGCGCTCGTAGCGAGTGAAGTGCCGGTCGCTACAACTGAAGATCCACCAAGCGACTCAGATGCATTCACAGATCCAAACTCCAGTGATGGTGAGGATCTTGGATTTATGGCGCTCACCGACGAAGAAACAGGAGAGGTATTCTTCTATCCTTCAATCACTTCAATTACACTAGCACACACTGTCAATGAGGAAGAACAATCCTCTTCATGGAGTGAGTTGTTTGACAAGCACCAGAAATTGTCAAGTGACCACGAAGTGGTAAAACAAGCTCTGTCTCAAAGCGAGAAGGAGAACCGAAAGCTAGCCCGTGAGCTTGACGAAGTCAAACTTAATTTAAGGGCTATGACTAGTAAGTTCGAGGATCTCTTCGTTAGACATCAAAGCTTGGAGGGAAGGTATGAAACCCAGTCCGCTCTAGTTGCCAACTTGAACAAAGCATCATATGCTAAGCAGGCACTAGAGGGCTCGCTTTTGCCTTTTGGTAGGAAAGCTGGCCTTGGATATGAGGGTGGACCTCCCAAGCCGACTGTCTTTGTTGGTGCATCACACACTACACCATCAGTCACTTTGGAATTGCCCACTGCATCCAAAGCGACCACTAACAAAGATAAAGGCGAAATGGCTGAGAACCCTAAAAGGAAGCCTATGAAGATGTCTATATCTTTAAGGGCAGATCCTAAGGGCAAGCATAGATCAACAGTCCCTAGTACTCAACATGCTAAGTCTTACCAATCCAAGGGTAAAGGGAGAACTGTTGAAGCTTCTAAATCTCAAGCTAAGACACGAGAGACAAAGGATCTACCTCTTAAACAGAGGAGTAATGTCTATGTGTCACGTTACCCGGACTGGAGATGGTCCAACCGGACTAACGTTGAGGGGGAAGATTTTGAAGCTTCCACTGGGTCGCTTCAGATTCCCAAGGTTTCTCAAGCGAGTCAGGGTCAAAACCCTAGTTGGACCGCTTCGAGGAAACCAAGCGAGCCGCTTCGACAGACTAGAAACCCTAAGTCAGTCTCTAAACCCAGAGCTAATCCGAAGCGAGTCGCTTCAGGATATAAGCAAAATGGGAAGAGCATAGGTAGGTCTAAAGCGAGCCGCTACCCCTCTTGCACACACTGTTGCACGTGTGAAACTGCTTTAAGGCAGAAGTCACAGTTTTCTAAGGTCGAGAAGCCCAAGACACAAGCTTCATCTCAAAAGAGAGTGAAGCAAGTGTGGGTACCTAAGGGAACTAACCTGCAAGGACCCAAACTGATTTGGGTACCAAAATCTGTGTAATTGCAGGTGAGCGCCGTGGATCCCATGCCAAGTGAGGGTCAACTAGTATGGTACTTGGACAGTGGATGCTCAAGACACATGACCGGCATGAAAGCTCTACTTCACAACTATATAGAGAAGAAGGGTCCACACGTAACCTTTGGTGACAACTCTCGAGGAAGCACCAGGGGATACGGCGCACTGAAAGTTGGAAAGCTCACAATTGAAGAAGTCTCCTATGTGGAAGGACTCAAGCACAACCTGTTGTCCATTTCACAGTTTTGTGATAAAGGGTACAGGGTGGAGTTCATCTCCAACAAGTGCATTGTGAAGAGCAAACTCACGTCTCAGATTGTGCTCACTGGAATTAGGCAAAGGAACATCTACATAGCACAATGGGACAGTTGCAAAGAGGAAACTTGTCTAGTTGCAAGAAGTGCTACAGAAATTGGATGGCTATGGCACAGACGCTTGAATCATCTCAACTTCAAAGCCATCAATTGCTTAGCTCGAAAGAGTTTGGTGCAAGGCATACCGAATGAAGTCTTCATCAAAGACCATCCATGCTCACCATGCCAACGAGGGAAGCAGACGAAGAAGCACTTCGCCAGTCTCGAAGAAGCCTCATCAAAGCGAGTGCTCGAGCTGCTTCACATGGATCTGTTTGGTCCAGTTACTCCAGTTAGCGTAAATGGAAGGAATTACACTCTAGTTGTAGTTGACGACTTCTCTCGCTACACTTGGGTAGTATTCCTCTTCAGCAAGAAGGAGACACTGACCAAACTGCCACAACTACTCAAGCGATTGGCTGTGGAGAAGAATCAAGCAATTGTGACCATCCGCTCAGACAAAGGCACAAAATTCTTGAACTCTACCATTGAAGCTTACTGCACGGAGCATGGAATAGCACATCAGACATCCTCAGCACGCACACCTCAGCAGAATGGAGTTGCTGAAAGAAGAAATCGAATCATCAAAGAAGCCGTTCGCACCTCGAAGCTTCCGATGAAGTATTGGGCTAAAGCTGCCAACACGGCGTGCTACACACAGAATTGGACGCTTCTCAACAAACGGCACGACAAAACACCATATGAAATATGGACAGGGAAAATTCCTAACATATCTTATTTCCATATTTTTGGTAGTAGGGTCTTCATTCACAACAATGGGAAGTCACAGTTGAAACCTTTTGAAAGCAAAGCTGATGAAAGAGTATTTTTAGGATACTCAACATCTAGCAAAGCCTACAGAGTGTTCAACTGTAAAACCCTAATTGTGGAGGAATCACCCCATGTCGTATTTGATGAATCTTGTTTAAGTCTTCCACAGGAACAGGCTCAAGAGAATGAAAAGGATCAAAGCAAGGAACCCTCAAACCAACTCACTTGGGACGTGCTCGATGAAGATGATGAGATCAAGGACTCAAGCGAGCAGAATCCCAAAGGAGAAGTCGAAGTTGCCTCCAAGATTCCTGAAGCAAGTGCAGGCCAAGCACCCAATCCAGTCGCTTCAGTCGATGAAGCGAGCGACAAGGAAGAAGATGAAGATGAAGCTGGCGGATCCAATCGAGCGTGGCTCAAAGATCACTCACCAAGTCAAATCATTGGAGATCCATCCAAGGGTGTAGTGACCAGAAGTCAAGTGTTTGGAGAAAGTGCCATGTTCAGTTGCTTTCTCTCAAACATTGAGCCATCAAGCGTGGAGGAAGCCCTAGCTGACTCTAACTGGGTGATCGCCATGCAAGAGGAGCTAAATCAATTCACCAGGAACGACGTATGGTACCTCGTGGATCGTCCCAAATTCCAGCATGTTATTGGCACCAAATGGGTGTTCAAGAACAAGACGAACGAGGACCACAACGTAGTGAGGAACAAGGCGCGACTCGTTGCCAAAGGCTACTGCCAAGAGGAAGGAATCGACTTTGACGAAACCTTCGCTCCAGTGGCACGGCTTGAAGCTATCAGATTGTTTCTAGCCTATGCAGCAGCCAAGAAGTTCAAGGTCTATCAAATGGATGTGAAGAGCGCATTCCTCAACGGTGAACTGAAGGAAGAAGTGTATGTGGAGCAGCCACCGGGTTTCGAGCAGGGAGATAAAGTGTATCGCTTGAAGAAAGCCCTGTATGGGTTGAAGCAAGCTCCCAGAGCTTGGTATGATACACTCTCTCAATTCCTAGTGGATAGTGGATTCCACAAAGGAAAGATAGATCGGACTCTCTTCACCATCAACCATGGAGAAGATATGCTTTGGGTCCAGATCTATGTGGATGACATCATATTTGGGTCACCAAACCAGTCGCTTAGCGAGAAGTTTGGAGAGCTGATGAAGACCAAATATGAAATGTCGATGATTGGCTTGATGAGCTGCTTTCTAGGTCTTCAAGTGAAGCAGCAGGATAATGGAATTTTCATCAACCAAGCGAAGTATACAAGAGATATGCTTGCCAAGTTTGGTGTTCAACATGCTAAAGCTGTGAAGATTCCTATGAATACCAACTGGAAGATGGAGCCAGACGAAGGAGGAAAAACTGTAGATCCTACGGATTATCGTGCCCTAATTGGATCACTACTCTATCTCACTGCAAGCAGGCCAGATATTGCTTTTGCAGTCGGAGTCTGCGCTCGCTTCCAAAGCAACCCCAAACAAAGCCATCTTGAAGCTGCCAAAAGGATTCTTCGATATTTGAAAGGCACTGTCAACATGGGTCTGTGGTATCCAGCGGAGGACAATTTGGAGCTCACTGGATATTCTGATGCTGACTATGGAGGATGCCGAGTCGACAGGAAGTCAACTTCGGGCACATGTCAGTTCTTGGGAAGCAAGCTTATCTCGTGGTTCTCAAAGAAGCAAACAAGCGTAGCCACTTCAACAACTGAAGCTGAATATATGGCCGCTGGAAGCTGCTGTTCTCAAATCCTATGGCTTCGTCAACAGTTGAAGGACTACAAAGTTGAAGCGAATGAAATTCCAATCTTCTGCGACAACAAGTGCCATATGTATCTCGCAGAACCCAGTGCTTCACACCAGATGCAAGCACGTGGAAATTCGACATTATTTCATTCGTGATCATGTCGAGAAGAAGGATATCAAGCTCGAGAAAATTCATACCGATCTCCAGCGAGCAGATATCCTCACCAAGCCTCTAGCTGAGTCTCGATTCAACCAGCTATGCATGGAATTAGGGTTACTAGACCCTGGTGAAGAATGCTAGTTCCAGGATGCACGAAGGAGTAATCGTTTGTTCTCTTGTGCGTCACTCGCTTCGGATCTTCACCAACTCAAGCGAGCCACTCCAAAATCTCACTCGCTTGAAGAAAATGAAGTAAGGTGGAGAAAGGTGGAGTATTGGAAGAAGTTCCCTACCAACTTATTGGAATTGTTAAGTATTTGGTTAAGGGGGAACTAATGCTTACTCTCGGAGCAAGCTACTTCCAAAGCGAGCCAAGTATGCTGCTATCTCGAATTCTGCATCGCTTCAATTTGCCCTAGCTTGGGTCAAAGCGAGTCGACTGCAGATTCATTCTCTAGATTGTAGGAAAGCTTGAAGGTTTACCTTTTTATACAAAAGGTTTCAGGGCTGGTGACATGCTTCTGCGTAAAATACGAGATTGTCTTGTCAGAGCATTCTCATTGTCATCCTGTCCATTTCTGCTCTGAGATAAGGACTTGTACTCATCCCCCATTCATCGTGAATAAGTACACTTACGTGATGCTCCCTTCGGGTTGTAGTAAGCTTGTGTACTATATTCATTTTCTTCCCCATTCACTTCGATGGAGGACACTCTAATTCGTAGAGGAAGATGAATGCCATGAAGACGAATGCCAAGAAGATGAATTACCCAACAGATGGTATCAACAAGCTTCAAAGCAAACAAGTGGACTCAACAACCTGAAGTCCATATCAAATGAAGCCTTCAACTAACTCCTACGAAGTGAGATTGACTGATAAGCATTTCAATTTTAAGTACACTAAGTGAGCCGAAGTGTGCTAGAAACCTTCACTCACTCTGTGGAAAATATGAAATGAATCTGACACAAATACAAAGAGGAAAACACTATTGTTTATCCTCGAAGTATGTAAGTCAGAGACATTCTAAAATTAAGCAAAGAAATTCAATTTCTTATTTCAGTCGCTTCAAATGGCCAAGCGAGTGCTACGTCACTCAAAGCTAGCCATCGCAAGCGAGTGCGGAACAGTCACTCAAGCGAGTGCCTCTCAAGCGAGTCAAGGTCTAGCGGCCCAACTCGAAGCGAGCGGGCACGAAGCGAGTATGAGCTGTCTGCACTTGAGTGCCTATTTTACTTTCTGCCAAGCATTTAATGCAGAATCAGGAACGGCGAAAACGGGTGCGTGGTTCTCACTTCAAATTTGAAGCGGGAAAAGGCGGAGAAGATCCAGCCATCGAATCTCAACAGCCCCCAATCTGTAGCCGTTGGATTAGCGCCGTATAAGACAAACCAATCGCAGCAGGCCACGTGGAGACGCCGAGCAAGTGGCGGTTCACTTTTACTGTGGTGACGCCGGACACATCAGATCCATCACCGCACGTCCGCCGCCTACCTACAGGACTTACGGCGATATTACCGTCCTACCCCTGCCACGTCAGACGAAACCTAATTCTATATATATGAGACGTCGTTGATTTGCAGAACCTTTCACAGCCTTCAAAAATTGCCATTCTCGTGCTTAGATCTGCAACATCTGCAACTCACGAGTCTCAAACCCTGTTCGTCGATAAAATCCCATTCAAATTCTCTAAAAAATTCACCATGGGAAAGAAGAAGAACACCGAAACAATGGAGGAGTTTCTCACCGAGGTCGACAAGCACATCAACGTCGAGCCTCATCTCGATCCAACCATCATCGAGAGAAATGGTTTTCTCCGTAGGGTCGTGACCAAGGCCGGACTATGGAAGTTTGTAACGGCGGTCCCGTCAAAAATTCTGGCAAAAGCAGTCGGAGAGCTCCTACTGAATTTGAGAAAGGAGCAGAATACATCCTCGTTTACTGATCCACAGACCAGGAAGCCGGTGGAGGTGGATATGAGCGAGCTCATCGGTGCTTTCGACCTGCCGAGAGAAGGAGGAGACTCTCTGCTGGATTTGGGTCTCTCGGCCGGAGTACAATATGGCCGATTTGCAGCCGACGGAGCAGATCCAAACTTCAAGGAGGCCAGTATCCGTTCAAGTTTGAAGGCCCCCTTCAACCATATTTGCGAGCTCTTCTCGAAGAGTGTCGCGTGCTACGTCGGAACCCTGGATACACTTTCCGAGACGAAGCTGATCGCCACTGCAGTTATCGTCGACAGCCTCACCGGAACCAGCTTTAACTGGCATGGTTGGTTTCTCAAGCAAATTCACGAAGCTGCCAGTGACTTTGCGTTCATGAGAGGAAGCACAGATCAGATCATCCGCAAAGGTAAACTCAATTTTTTCTCGAGGCTATCTGCTGCCTTGGAGGAAAAATACCCCGGCAAAATCTGCCCGGAGTCCGACGTCGCCGTCTACAACAAATAGTCCATCTACTACGACAAATGGAGGAAAACCAAAACTTTGATGGACTTGGGGCTTCTCGAGGTTGAAGTGCCCGTAGCGAGACCGGTTGCCGAAAGGCAAGCCGAAGTGAGCCAAGTGAGGCCGGTCGCTTCACCCGGGAAGCGAGCCGCGCCAAAGCGAGGCAAGAAGATGAAGCGAGTCGCTTCAATCGTTCAAGAAAGCGAGGCGGTGGAGAAGCCGCTTGAGAACGTTGAAGTGACTCAACCCCAGCCTTCACCAATCAAAGCCAAATCACCCCCACTCCAAATCCAAACCCACATCACCCAAATACCAGAACCTTAATCTTCATCAACCCAACAACCACTAAAACAGACAACCCCCCTCTCTCCCCATGAAGAAGAGTCAACATCTTCTTTTCATATCCCCACTGTTCCATTCCTTAGTACAGATGAAGCTGCTGCCTACACTACCTTTCAACCACTTCAATCCCAGCCAATACAACCACCACCTATCGAAACCATACAACCACCACCCACTGAAGCCATCCAAATTTCCAAAACCCAAGAAGCCTCATCACCTTCTCAATCCCTCTCGACATCGGCAGCTACAGCCGATACCGCCCAAACTGTCGGAGAATTTCCCATCATCCCTCAGTTCATACCTCCTGCCCTCACCATACATAAGCGGGCTCTCGAACGCTATGTCCTAGATAGAGAGCAAGCCGCAGAGACAATTAATCTTCGCTACAATCTTCGCTCCTCGAACGTTCCATGGAGCGACGTGTTTTACACCAATGTCGTCGATTTCCTGACGTACATCACGTATCGTGGAACGGAGTACTACAAAATTTTCAGGCTCCTCAAAGCATTCACAGAGGAAGAACTGATCCAGATGGAAGCCAAACTGCTCAACTTTATTGGCGAAAACGGCTTCCATGCCTTTCTTGAAGGGACCAGCTTCTGGGAAGAAGCTGGATGCAAAGGTGAAAGAAACCTATCCACTCGCTATGGTTCCGAAGCGAGTGCCCTCATCCCATGAAGGGAAGCTAATCGGGAGCATAAGGAGGAGGTGGAACTGAAGGATGCGGAGATCGCTATCCTTCAAAGCGAGATAACAAAGAAGAGTAAGGAAATGGAAAGGAAGGCGGGGGAGGTCATTAGTCTCAAAGAAGACTTTGACAAGAAGAAGAAGGATTTGGAGGGAAAGGTGGAGGAGAAGGAGAGGTTATTGGAGGAGAAAGAGAAGGCGCTGGAGGCGCAGATGAAGTTGGTGGGAGAACAATCAACAACAATCACCGAACTTAAGGGCTCGCTTGATGGGGAAAGGAGCCGCTTGAGGAAGGTCAATGCCGAACTTGTCTCAGTTGGCAAAGAAAAGAAGGAGTTGGAAAAGGAGTTGAAGAAGTTAAAACAGAAGTATGAGAAGAGAGAGGAGGAGCTGATAAGGACGGGAAGTGAGCTGCTGAGCACGAAAAAGGCCCTGGACTCTCTCAAGAATGAGATGAAGCTGCTCAAGCAAGAGAGTGAGACTGATAAAAAGGAGCTGGAGAGTAGGAGGAAGAGTGCGCAAGCTATTGACCTAAGGAATGCTGAATTAACTCTACTACTGGAAAAGGTCAAGGAGCTGGGCGAAGCGTACACAGAAAAGATGGCTGCAAGTGCCGAATTCCATCTCTCTCTAAACCAGAGAGAGAGGAGCCTTGAGACGATGCAAGCAGAACTTCTAGCGGCTCAGGAATTCTGGTACTTCAACTTGCAAGAGGAGAAGGCGGATATAAGGAGGGAAATTGAAGCGGAGCTGGAGGCTCGCTTCAGAGAAGTGGAACCTTTAGAGAGGATGATGGCATCAGTTGTGGAGAGAGAGAAGCAGTGCGAGTATCTACTCGAAGAAATTTAAATCAAAACTGCTGATCTGGTGGCTCCAACTGTGGGAAAAGCCGAAAAGATGTTGGAGGCCATTTTCAACACTGTCAACTCACTTCACCAAACCCTTTCCGGAAAATCAATGATCCTAACCCCTGGCAGTGGTGATGCCAAAAAGGGGGAAGGACAAGTGAAGCTAGGAGGAGCTGGAGGTACGGGGGGAAGCAGAGTTGGTGTAGAGTTGATGCTGGAGGGAGGCAATGATGTTGGAGGTACGGAGGAAGTAGTAGATGAAGCGAGGGCTCTGGGCAAGACAAAGCTCACGGAGGAGGAGTTATTGAAACAGCTCGAAGAGCCCAGCAGGCCGCTTCAAGAAAAAGTATTGAGTGCTTCAATTGCACGGCAACCTCCGGTGACCGTGTTAACAAAGGAGGAAAGGCGGAAGCAGGTGGAGAAGGATGCTGCCATGGCGTGGGAGATGGAGCAACTAACAAAACATTTTGTGGGTGCAGGTACTTCGTCTAGTTCCCAAGCGGCCGCTACTCCCAAAGCGCCCGCTTCAGCCGCCGCGCCAGCTTCGACAGCCGCACTCACTTCGACCACTGCTGCGCTCACTTCGTCAGCAGTCGTCCCCTCAAGTGCTGCTAAGAAGGATATGCCACCTCCCCCACCACCAAAGATCCAGCCATCGAAGCGAGCTGCCCCAGATTCTAAGAAAGATGACCCCAAGGCCAAGCGCCAAAAGGTCAAGCAAGCAGTTGCTTCAAAAGCTGGAAGGGAGGAGAGAAAGAGGAAGGAAAGAGAAGAAGGGAGGAGCGAAGGCGAGAGGAAGAGGAGGTCAAATGACAGGCGACTCCAAGTAATTGACGCACGGATCAAGGAACACTTCAGTGAGGTGATACTCATCCAGTCTTCTTTGGTGCGGAGTGCCTTCATTCCGTTTATGTCAGATGAGTCTGAAGCATGCGAAGCACAAGCCATATCTGATGCATGCGACGTGACGACAAAAGAGATGGTTGAGTCTGGTCGCTACCCCCGCATGGACGAACAAAACTACATTCGGAAGCGTCTAAATGAAAAGCGTCCATTGTGGAGCGGCGAAACAGGAAAGAAGTTCAAAGCGACCATGACTGAACTGTCAAAGAGGTCAGAAGAGGAGTTGGCCAAGCGAAGGGACGAGCACCCTGATGCAAGGGAAATCGAGGCTTTTATTCCAAGAGATCTGCTTGAGCTGTGGCTATACTACAAGGACTTGTTCATCAAGGCCTACTATTACTGGGAGGTAGTGCCGCTGCAGGATCAATGCTCTAGGATAAGTGCCCTCAACAATTTTCTCGCCGCCTATGATGACAGACTGCGACAAAAAATCTTCACTATGGCTGAACAAACTCAACCCATGCCAATTGTCGTCAAGGTTCCTGCTCTAAAGGAATTCCCTATGCCTTATCATCCAGGCACGGACATTCCAGATAGAGGAATCATAGATGAGGAAGTGACTGAAGCTTTCAGGCTGGAGAGTGCATGGAGAAGACCTAGTATTCACACAGTAGACACTATGGAATCGAGAGTTCTATCAGCTTACGTGGATACTGCTGCTGTTGAAGAAGAAAAGAAGAAGGAGGAAGAAGGAAAGGAGAAGGAGAAGGAGGATGAAGCTGCAGGAAACCGTTGAGTTTCAAGCTTCTTAAAATCTCTTTTTGTGAACTGATGTTCATCTATCTTATTTCAATTTCTGTCTACTTCATGTCATTTTCTCGCTTTGTGAATGACTTTACATTTTGCTACAAACTCAAACAATTTAACCGAAAAAAAAAGGGGGAAAGGAACTTAAAAGAAAATTACAAACGAAGCTGCAAAGGAAGCAGTCGCTTGGAGTTCCCTTCACGGTTAGATAGACTAGATTTTTTTTATCTAAGTCTTTTGGGTTTTGGCATCATCAAAAAGGGGGAAATTGTTGGGAATTGTTAAGAACGAATATGTTAAGGGGGAACCTATAAGGGATATTTTAGTGTTTTGATTTGATCCCAAAACCCCAAAGCGTTCTATTCTCAAGCGACCCATTTTGATGTAGTTAATAAGCTAGAATTTTTCTAAAGCCTACTCTGTTAGGATGGCTCTTTAATTTGCTTAGATTTTAGGCTTCAAATTTTCATGTGAAGACCACTCGCTTGAGTGTGTTTTTCGAAGCGAAGCAAGTCTAGCAAGCTGAAGTGAAGCGTACCGAAGAACGGTGTAGCGAAGTGATCGCTACAGTAGATTCGAAGTGAGTCTGCCAAAGCGAAGCGAAGCGAGCGCTACAATTCAAGGCCAAAGCGAAGAGAAGCGAGCGCTACAGTTCAAAGCCAAAGCGAAGCGAAGCAAACGCTATAGTGCAAAGTCAAAGCTAGTCAACTCTAGTCAGCAATTTCCAAAGTAGTCAATAGGGAACTTTATTTCCCGAAGCGGCTCACTACAGAATGGCTACGAAGTGACTCAACTAAAGCGGACGCTACAACTTCAAAGCGAAGCGAGCCACTACCTACCAGAAAGCGACAGCGCGACTCCCGCCCATATTTTGAACTCCAGTCAACAGGAGATCATAGCATTAATTACGAGATCTCCACGTGTAGAAAGCGGAGTGGAGCAAAAGACTTGACTGCCAGGCCGACAAAGGCGCCGCAACAGTACTGGCTCGCTCCAGTTACTGTTAGCCTTGTAAGTTAGCCAATTTTGGCAAAATGCCAAAACTGGACGTCTGAAAAAGGTGCCAGCCTGCGCAAGTATTGTCGAGAGGAGGAGGGACAAGGCCACCAACCAAGCAACGGATCTCGGTATCCCTCCGCCTATAAATAGAGAAGGTTGAAGACGAAGAATAGTAGAACACTACTTGAGCATTCGAGCGCCCACAGCAAACAAACACTCCCAAGCCTTAGAGCAATCTTCGAGTCTTTGTTTCAAGTGTTCTCCGAGTTTCCAGTTCATCGGAACTCGTCTTCACAACCTTCACACTTAGAGTCTAAGCCCATTCCATATCCAAGCTTAGAAGAAGAGCTCTAGCCATCTTTGCATTTACTGTAAAGAGCTCTTCATAGTGTGTTTGTCAACCAAAAACCCTAAACCCAGTCTGTTAGGTTTTTGTGTGTTGTCGTTAGGTTGTTTCGATCCAAGGCTCTTCTTTCATCGATTGAAGAAGCCTCGATCATAGAGTCTAGATCCAAGCTTGCACTTACATCGTTCGTGTAAAAGCTCGATCGAAGCTAGGCTGTAAGGAGAGCCCGGAATCTCCCTGTTGTTCGGACAGAAGCGAGTGAAGCTTCGTGTCCAGTTTAGGTCTTAGTAGTGAACCCGTAATCACTGCACTGTTCGTCAGATCCAGGCGAATGAAGCCCGATCTCGATTAGGTTTTTGAAGGACCCGTAACCTTCAAGTTCTTGAGTGAAGAGAACAGTTGCCGTCGTGCAACAAGTGGACGTAGGAGCTTTATCTCCGAACCACTATAATTCTTGGTGTCGTATCTCTCTAACCCTTATCTCTTTACTATATTCGATTATTCATTGCACGTGCATTTAAACAAACAAACTTGATTCTTTTATTACTTAGGAAAGATTTAGCTTACCAAATTCCGCACACGAGTAAAGACTCCCTCTTGATCAAGTACACACTTCGGTCAAGCAGGCAAGCTACATACTGTAGATCTAGCTTCAGCTAGGTCTTAAGTTTCAAGTGAGCTCTTTACTTGTCACTCTGAGTTAAGGGATTTGAAGTTGAAAAACTTCAAAATACGTATTCACCCCCCCCCCCCCCTCTACGTATTTTTCCTATTAACAAACCAAGACCAACAGGTGTCTGTGCTTTAGCTTATGATAATCTACACATTCATCACTCTCATGCGGAGAAAGAGAAAAAGAAACTCCAGGCTGAAGTGAATCGCCATCAGGAGAAACCTCGTTAACACGAGGCTTTTCAAACTCTCCAAGCCCAGAAATCAAAGCTTGAGAAGGATCTGTCTAAATTACAGAAGAAAGATCAAGATAGGGAGATTTATCTTCAGGCTCACGAAAAAGAGGTTTCTCAGCTTCGAGCTAGCTCTGCTTCTTATGCTCGGCAAGCAAAGGATTTCCATGAGGCCTTAACAGCTTCTGTCATACAATTAGCAGGGGCGCATGACGCCCGCTTTGCCGAGGTAGAACAGCTTAAAAGGCAACATGAGCAAGAACTGACACAAGCGAAGGCTTATTCTCGATCCGAGGGTTTAAAGGAAGGGCTAGAGCAGGGCCTTATCAGGGGTATGAGGAGCTGTCGATCTCAGCTTCTTCTTACCCCTTATGGGCAAGCTTTCCTTAATCACTTAATTAACCACCTGCCCGAGGCTTATCTCCACTCTCCCAGCTTCTGGGTTAGGATGACTGAACCTCTGTCCGAATGAGCAGCAAAGTCTGTGTTCGAATGTTGTAAGATGCTAGGCGTTCCTGAGAAGGTTACCTCTGTAAGTTTGGGTCCTATCGTGGAAGCCTTTAGCCGGTCACCTGAGACCTTGGCTCTCAACCGCAAAATTAGCGATCAGAACCCTTGGTATCTCCGAGAGCTTCGGAAGGCGGCTGAAATCCTTCATCGCCCTCATGATCATTTGGAGCCATCGCTTTCTTGGGGTTCCCCCCGCATCCAGACTTATCTTCCTAATGCTGAAGCCCAAAGGCTCCTGAAGAGAGTTTTTGAAGAGGTATTATTTTAAGATCCAAGAATTTTTTTCTTATTCGTACCGACGCTGTTATTTTTATCATTTGCCATTGTATGATATTTTCATTTGTATTTTAGGAAAAAGAATCTCCCGATCTACTACCGCCCAGATGCGAGCTTCCCTTTGAGGTTTCTTCTCCCGAATGGCTTTCTTCTGATTCCTCAGATACAGAGTCCGACAGTGCCATTCACACTTTGGCTGATCAAGATGCCTCTCTCAAGGGCTCCGGGAAAGTTTCCGCTACCTCCTCCGCGGAGATTCAAGCAGGGGAAACAACCGAGGCTAATATCTTTATCTCCGAAACTGGGCAGATTAATGAGGAGGCCCTTACTACTCGTGACCCTCCCATTATTGATACTATTGCCACTTCTTCCGAGGACCCTTCGGGGCTGGCTCAGGGTACTGCTATCGGCCCTAATAAGGATGCTTCTGCGAATCCTAACCAGGATGCTGCCGATCGTTTTGTGGATAACTTGTTTAATTCTGACACTGTCGAGCCCTCTGCTCCAAATTAGAATTCCTTTATCGATTTCTTATTTATGTCGACTGCTGTTTCTAAACAAATCTTTCTTTTCTTTTCTTTTTTTTTCTTTTTTTTTTGTTCTATGTTTTGCTTCGAATTTTTGGATGACTGGAATTTTATTTTTCAGAATCTGCTTTCTGTTTTTATCAACATGATTCTTTTTTACTCTTGTCGATATATGATTTTTCATCTTGCTCCGGCCTATTGCCCTCGTCATAAATATCGATGTAGGAAAAGCATTTTAAGATAATGAGATGTAGATATTGATACTAAGGGGGATACTCCCTACTCCCCCCCCCCCCCCCCCCACCCCCCCCCCCCCCCCCCCCCCCTAGTGAGGTATAAGGAGTCGGAGGAATTATGCTTCATCTTGGGTGGTGTTTTCAAAAAGTGCCTTTTTAACTGTAAAGACTTAGTTTGATTTCCCATATATTATGGAACTAAGGATTAAAACATTTGCCAACAGGTATCAATGACCTTGCTCTCTCTTTTTTTTTTTTGTTTTTTTTTTTTCTTTCCTATGGGATGGTATTCATTCTCCTGTAGTTGATGAGCTAATTTCTCATGTGTGGCTTTCACATATCACATTGATAATCCCTTTTCATACCAATTTCTTTTCAGCTTCAAGCATTTTGCGTTCCGCATCTATTCTCCTTTTGACATACTCCAGGAGTTCTCCTTCCTGGATCAATTTTTCTATAGCTATTTTCAGATCTCTGCATTCGTTGGTCACGTGTCCATAATCGTTGTGGAACCTGCAGAACTTGTTAGAGGGCGGTTTTCTCGAGGGATATTTATGTCCCACAGGGATCTGCACTCCTGGTTTCTTCATGACTATTTCGAACAAATCATCAGGCTGTTTCGTCAAAGGAGTGAATGGCCTCAAGAACTGCTCATTTTGATCCATTTTCCAAGCATCTGGCGCTGCTCTCTTTTTGTCTTCGGGCCTTTTTCTTTTTGAGAGGCTGATTCAACTCTCTT
Source organism: Thymus mandschuricus (assembly GCA_029379335.1). Classification (NCBI taxonomy): domain Eukaryota; kingdom Viridiplantae; phylum Streptophyta; class Magnoliopsida; order Lamiales; family Lamiaceae; genus Thymus; species Thymus mandschuricus. Next base: position 17,148,624 of record CM057075.1, on the reverse strand, counting down.
ATTGCTTAGAGCTTCTTCCATATGGATATATTTTTGGACCCTTGTCAGTAACTCCTCAAAAGAGGTAGCTTCCTTTTTGATGAGAGAAGCAAAGAACTGCCTGGTTTTAAGCCATCCACGCAGGCATGCACTTTTAGTTTAGGCTCTACTCCTGGGATTTCCAGAACGGCTTCGTTGAATCGCGTCATATAGTTTCTCAGACTTTCATTAGCACCTTGCTTGCTGGTTGTCAGATGCAATGAGTTTCGGGTAGTCCTTTTAGCACTGACGAATTGTTGGAGGAAAACTTCCTTCAGATCCATGAAGGAGTGGATAGAAGCTTTTGGTAACTGTTTGAACCAATGTTGTGCTGTTCCAGATACATTTAACGCCTTCTGAGTATTGATGTAGAAGGCACAAGCTTTCAAACTTCATCAGATGCTCTTCAGGATCACCTTTCCCTTGATATTCGCAGGAGATTGTTTTAAAACTATGGTGGATAGGGTCTGTTTGGATATCCACTGAGAATGGGCTATTTTCGTCAATATGTGCAGAGGGTAACTTCAAGGTGTGTCCTTCACTTCTTCGATTGAGAGGTTCTTGAGGTTTTCCTTCGGGGTCCTCTCTGGGGATTGTTTCTGTTTTTTCAGCTCTTCTACTTTTTCAGTTAGCAGCTTCATTTGTTTTTGTAGTTGAGCGGATTTCCTGGCCCATATCTGGTTGACACCCTCTCCAAGTTTGTCGCCAGGAATTGGGGATTCCCTATCAGTAAGGAACCCCTCCCCCTGTTCAGTAATTATCAACGGCAGGCCCGTGGCCCATTTTTGTGTGACCCCTGGGGTTACAAGCTTCTGCTTCGGCATCCGAGGTGTGCCTTTACTTCCTCCGTCCTCTTGGTTTTCACCCAAGGGATCTGGGATCTGGGAGTTCATTCCCAAGGTGTGAAGTCTTTTCCCGACAGCTCCTTCAACCACGCTTTCTACGAGCGTTTTCATTTGGAGGAGCATGGCTGGAGAGAACTGAGCCTCCATATTGACACTGGCTTCTGTCCCCACGGTGCCTTTTCCTTTATTCCCTTGTAGGGAATTTATTGGATTTCCAGTTGCTTGGCCAGCTTCTTTTGAAGCAGCATCTGAGGCAGTATTCATTTTTGCAAGGTTCTGCAAATATTCAAAGATATTTAGAATAATTATCTTTAGATGCTCCTTGAAGGAAGCTTAAAGTATGTATAATCTACGTTTAGTGGATTCGTTTGCACACATAAACCCCTTAATGCAGTTTTGACGAGCATTGTCAGTTTATTGCCAGGCTTCTTAGGGGGCAGCTTTTTCATACGATGCCTGTTTTAAAGGGCTTGTTTAATGGGGTGTTCGCCGCTATACAATGTTTAATAAGAAATGTATCCCTTGTGTGGGGGTCATAAGAATACGGCCTCTCCTTTTGTTTTTAAATAAAGCTTGCCAGAATGGCGCCTATCGAGTAAGGTTTATGAAAGGTTCTGCCCGTCATAAGGGGTTTTGAGAGAGTATAGCCTATTAAAGGAGGCTAGCAAAAATACCACCCGTCGAGTAGGGTTTATTCAGGGTTCTGCCCCTTACATGGGATGAAGATATCGCCTATTAAGTAGGATTTTTGAAAATATTGTTTACTGAGTCAGGCTTATAAAAAGATTACTCATTATACGGGCTTAAGAAAATGTAGCCTATTGAACAGGGCTTTTGTGTGGTTCCGACCATTATAGGGGGCGTGTGTGGATGTTGCCTGTTAAATAGGGCTTTTAGAGGGTTCTGCCCATTATATGGGGCTTACGAGGATGTTGCCTATTAGATAGGCCTTGATTAGTAGCGTCGTGCCTATTATATAGTGCTTTTGAAGGTGTGCCTATTAGATAGGGCTTGTGCTGCCTATTAAATAGGGCTTATGCGGAGATTGCCTGTTAGACAGGGCTTCTGAAAGTATTGCCTGTTAGCCAGGGCTTCTGAGATTGTTGCCTGTTTGCACAGGGCTTCTGAAAGTATTGCCTGTTAGCCAGGGCTTCTGAGATTGTTGCCTGTTTAATAAGGGTTTCGAAAGTTTATGGGAGGTTCTGCTTTCAGATGCAGGGCCCCCTCATCAAAGTGAATGGGGTGACTCTGTCATCTTCAGCTCCCCGCTATTTGATGGTTTCGCTTTCATTTGGTGAGTTTTTGATTCATAGCAATGTAGGTACATATGTCACACCCCGATTTTCCTAACTCTAAAAATAATCAATTTTAATTATAACCAATTAAATCAGGATGCAACGAAGGGTAAAATAAAAAGGGAGATTTATATTCAATTCATTTTAATTAATTTTAATTAAAGTTCATTTAGTTTAGCCCGGAAATTTGGGCGGCATCTCCCCTTAAAAACCAGGATCAAGTCGTAGTAAATACCAAAGACTTAAACATCAGCTAAACAAGTACATAAACCATAACGATGAGGTCGGACCAGACCGCGCCATCATCGGATCTAGAATACATATCGAAAACATAACAACCGTGGCGGACCAGACCGCACTACAGTTGGGTCCAGAATATATAGTTACATCAAAGTTGCGTTTAAATAGCGGAAGCGAATAAATAAACATTCATTTATCAACCATTATAGTTTTTATAAATTCGTTTAAGTTTTCGTTATATAAATTCATACTTTTAAAACGTCAAGTTTTAAACTAACAAATGAATAACGAAATAAACTTTAAACGAATATTAACTTTCTAAGTTAACTAAACCATAATTCCCATTTCGAATATTAGTATGATGATTCGGTTATCTAAGTAACGATAAGGGAAATTGTTTAACGATCCAAAGCATACGTAAATTGTTTATAACCAAAATTTAAAGTTTAAGAAACGGGAAAGAGTCTAACGGTTTAAGTTTTATTATCCTCGTCTCTTGTTTATTCCTCCTTTCCTTTTCTCTCTCTTCTCGTCCCGTCACTATGCCTCCGGCTCCCAATCTGCAAAACAAAGAAAGTTTCACAGGGCTGAGTACAACTAGCACTCAGTGGGAATCATTGCCAATCAAAGGAAAACAAAAGCAGGGCTTTCAGGATTTCAAAAGAGAGAAGAGAAAGAATAGGTCTTGATCCCATATGACCAAACCATTTAGACGTCCATTTAGGTATTCCCGAGGTTACTCGTAATCGAATCCCGGTTAAACCACCTGTCGGATTATAAGAACATTTGCAGGGTGACATACATAAAGTGTATATAAACCCATCAGCTATGCTAGACGGCATACATAAGTTATATGCAAGTCTATCGGCTAGGGATCGAGATTTCTGTGGTAAACCCCACTCCCGATCCCGGTGTACACCAGTTGCTCGTTGGTGTGTTAGACCTAACGATGTCAACCCGATATCGTAAAAGATTAGAGCATTAAACCTGGGAAACCTGTGATTCACAATTTAATCCTGAAACAAAGCCTGCACTTGAAGAATATAGAGCTTACTAGCTCAAGAGTTATTAAGAAACAAGAATCCCCAAGGATTTTAACAAGTTCGAATAAATAGATCCCCACCTTTACCGGTTACTCGATTCTTTGGTTCGAATCTTAGTCAGCTTCTTCGGAGAGTCTTCCTACAAATATTTCTTGAAGTTAAGTTACGTTCGTAATTTCGTCTTAGAATTTTCTAACATAACTTTCCTTTTTAATTATTAATATTCCCTAAAATTATATATATAACTTATTAACCTTCTATAATTATTTTCTTATGTTTTCGTCGTTTGCATGGCTTAGACTTCAACACAAAAGTTGTTCAACTAATTATTAGGAATATTTTGGTACAAAAATATTAGACATGCAAAACGGGTAAGGGTCCTTCGACTCGAAATGAACACAGTTTCATTTTTAGAAAATTAACGGTGATTCCGAATGTTACCAAATTTTATAGGATGCTAGTTAATCTCATTTCGAAGCCCTATTAATATTTTCAAAACATTTGGACAGAGTCTCGACATGCAGGGAACCATTATCCATGAACAAGAAAGCAAGAAAGCATACCAACAACAATTCATTTTCAACAAAATTCATTCCGATCAATAGGTTCACTATTAGGTTACGATCAACTTTAGTTCGGTTATATGGATGCAAAAAGAATACCGGCAACCACCATAGAAAGGGCGATTGCACGGCACGGAGAAGAAGAGAATATGCAAATGAAGATGGCGATGCATGTCCTACTGCGAGACTTCGCGACGACGATCAACCAACATTCCTAGGATCGAAATCCTCCTACGAGTTCAAAGAAATGAACGGCATACCTTTTCGATGAACGGAGAAGAAGATAGGCTCGAAAAAGCGATCGAAGATGATCGGGGCTGTTCTTAGTTTCCTCGACTGGAAGAAGAAGGAAGATGACGGAAGATGAGCTGAAGAAGACGAAGAAGATGGTGGCAGCAGCTGCTGCTGGATCGGAGTGATGATCGGCGGCGGTGATGGCGATCGGAGATGGTGGAGGTGGGGTTGCTGCTTGCGGCTTCTTTAGAGAGAGAGACGAAGGTGATGGCTGGTGGGTGATTGATCGGTGGAGTGAGGGAGATGGAGAGGATGATGATCGGTGGAGGTGGTGCTCGGTGGAGATGGAGGATGGCGGAGGTGATCGGAGATGGAGGTGTCGCCGGCGGAAGGGGGAAGGCGGAGGTGGAGATGATTTCGGGAGAGAGAGAGAGCTGATGGAGTTGGTGGATTTCCTTAGTGTGAAGGAAAAGAAATGGGATAAGATATGCACAATATTGAGGCGGTGGTGGCCTCTTTTTATAGAGGTCATCCCGTCTCCGGTTCGACGTCTCGTTTCCCGAACGAAAATATATTTTTCCGGCAATGAATTCCGATTTAAGATATCAAAGGGTTTATGGAATCTATGAAAAATATCGAACACAACGATATAGGTTAAAGAATTTTCGGAAGGAATTTGATAGCTCGAAGAATTTTAGAGAAACGAAAAGATCGTAAATAGACAAACGGCGACTTGGGTTTTCTTAACCGTTTATCCGAAAAATACCTGACTTCTTTCATAATTCTATTAATGTCAAAACTAGGTTAAATATATTAATATTACATTTTTGGGATTTTATTAAGTTAGAATTAATATTTTTAGTTAACTAATTTTTAATTAAATTAAATATTCTAAAATTCTTTTATTAAGAAATTTATATAACTAATAATATTAAAGCTTTTAAATTTAAAAATCCTTTCATCATTTTACTATATAAATTATGAAAAGCTTATTATATTAAAGGAAACTATTTATTTTCTATTTTTCTAGTATTTAAAAATACGGGTTATTACACTACCACCCCCTTAAAAGAAATTTCGTCCCGAAATTTAAGTACCTTCATATACTAGGTCGGGGTATTGGGCTCTCATCTTTTCCTCCGGTTCCCACGTGGCCTCTTCCAAGTCGTGGTGGTTCCACAACACCTTAACTGTGGCAATCTCCTTGTTCCTAAGGACCTTGATCTTTCGATCCAAAATCCTAACAGGTTTTTCTATATAATGTAAATCAGGGTTAAGTTCTACCTCTTCATACCTAATCACGTGCTTGGGGTCAAACACGTACTTCCTAAGCATGGATACGTGGAAGACATCGTGAACATTTGCTAGGCTGGGAGGTAGTGCTAGGCGATATGCTACATTCTTGATCTTCTCTAGGATTTCGAACGGTCCAACGTATCTCGGCCTCAACTTCCCTCGTTTTCCGAATCTAATGACTCCTCGGGTTGGACTGATCTTCAACAACACTTCTTTTGTCGGCATAAGATTTCTGTCGATCCTGAGCTTCTTTGATTCGCTGCCGAATTGTGTCAACAATAGTTACCATCTCTTGAACTACGTCTGGTCCCAAAAGCTTTCGTTCTCCGACTTCGTCCCAATAGAGAGGTGAACGGCACTTCCTTCCATACAAAGCTTCGTATGGCGCCATTCCGATAGTAGATTGGAAACTGTTGTTGTAAGCAAATTCCACCAATGGCAAAATTTCTTCCCAATTATCTCCTCGGTCGGCAACAACGGCTCTTAGCATATCTTCTAAGATTTGGATCATACGTTCTGACTGTCCGTCGGTCTGAGGGTAAAAAGCAGAGCTGAACTTTAACTGAGTACCCATGGCTTCTTGTAAACTCGTCCAGAACTTTGACGTGAAACGGGAGTCGCGATCTGAAGTGATAGAGATCGGAATTCCGTGAAGTCTTACTATCTCCTTGACATAGAGTTTGGCCAACTTCTCTAATCCAAATGTCATCTTAATCGGCAAGAAGTGAGCTGACTTTGTAAGTCGATCGATGATAACCCAAATTGCGGTGTTTCCTTCGGATGACTTCGGAAAACTCACCACAAAATCCATGTTGATGTGGTCCCATTTCCACTCTGGAATAGGCAACGGCTGCAAGGTTCCGTATGGCCTCTGATGTATAGCTTTCACTTGTTGGCATGCCAAGCATCGTTCCACAAACGAAGCGACGTCTTTCTTCATGGATTCCCACCAAAATTTCTGTCGTAGATCCCGATACATTTTGGTGCTACCTGGATGAGCTGTGTAAGGTGTATTGTGAGCCTCGTACATAATTTCCTCTTTCAATGCTTTGTCGTCTGGCACATAGAACCTGTCTCCATAGAGTAACGCACCGTCGGTGCTGATTTTGCAACCCTTCACGAAATCGTTGCATCCTTCAGAGCCAACCTGTGATCGTAACTTTTTCATGCGTGCATCGGTTTGCTGGCCGGCAATGATTCGTCCTCGAAGGTCGAGCTTTGCAATGATTGTAGCAATACATCCATCTGTTGTTGCTGGCGGGCAAAGAATGGTCAGATTCAACTTGGCAAATTCTCGAGCAAGTTCCTCTTCATTTGTAACCACATAAGCGAGATTCCCTCGGGTCTTTCGGCTTAAGGCATCGGCAACAACATTGGCTTTTCCTGGGTGATAGTCGATTTTACAATCATAATCCTTGACTAACTCGAGCCATCGCCTTTGTCTCATGTTGAGCTCCTTTTGTTCAAAGAAATATTTCAAACTCTTGTGATCGGTGAAGATTTCACACTTTGCTCCATAAAGATAATGCCTCCATATCTTCAAGGCATGAACTACCGCTGCTAACTCGAGATCATGAGTAGGATAATTCTTTTCATGCGGTTTCAGTTGTCGAGATGCGTAGGCGATCACTTTTCCATTTTGCATCAAGACACATCCCAATCCTTGCTTTGATGCATCCGTGTAGATCACATATCCTTCATTGCCTTCTGGAACTGTTAGTATCGGTGCAGTTGTAAGTCGTCTTGAGTTCCTGAAAACTCTTCTCACATTCCTCTGTCCATACGTACTTGGTACCCTTCTTCAAAAGTGAAGTCATTGGTTTGGATGATTTTGAGAATCCTTCGATGAATCTTCGATAGTAACCTGCGAGTCCTAGGAAACTTCGGATCTCAGTTACACTTGTTGGAGTCTTCCATTGACTAACTGCTTCCACTTTTGCTGGGTCGACTTTGATTCCATCGGCAGAGACGATATGGCCAAGAAACATTACTTCTCGTAGCCAAAACTCGCACTTGCTAAACTTAGCATATAACTTCTCTGTTCGCAATGTCTCGAGCACGGTTCTGAGATGCTTCTCGTGATCTTTCTGAGTCTTTGAGTAGATGAGAATGTCGTCAATGAACACGAGAACAAATCCGTCTAGATATTGATGAAAGATTCTGTTCATCAAATCCATGAATACTGCGGGTGCGTTGGTTAGTCCGAACGGCATCACTGTGAACTCGTAATGGCCGTAACGGGTCCTGAAAGCTGTCTTTGGCACGTCTTCCTTTCTAACTTTCAGCTGATGGTATCCTGATCTGAGATCGATCTTGGAGAACACACACGCTCCTTTGAGTTGATCGAAGAGATCGTCAATCCTTGGCAACGGGTACCTGTTCTTGATTGTGAGTTTGTTGAGCTCCCGGTAATCAATACACATCCTCATGCTTCCATCTTTCTTTTTCACGAACAACACTGGGGCTCCCCATGGCGACACGCTAGGTTGGATGAAACCTAGGTCGAGTAACTCTTGCGACTGAACTTTAAGCTCTTGTAGTTCCTTTCTTTCCGCAACGGTAACACTCCACTGTCTTTAGGCGACATTCACCTACATGATTTCCTTGGCAATGTCGACAAAAAGGAAGGTTCCGGTTTGGTGCACTTGGCCGCGGTGGTTGGGGCCGTGGTGCAGCTCGAAATTGTTGAGGCGGTTGAGGATTGCCTCTCCATCCTTGGGGCCTCATCTGATTGCTAGTATTTCCTCCTTCGAACTTTCTCTTCCCAAAAGCTGGATTGAACCCAACGCTCTGCTCGTTGCTTCTGTCTCTTTCCTTCGGTAGCATGGACTCAATATCCATGGCTCGGCTCAGTGTCTGTACATAAGTAAGAGAACCATGACTGGCAAGGGATATGCCAATCTCATGTCGAAGGCCGCGTCTGAATTTGTCGGCACGAGCAAGATCCGTCTCCACGAGTTGAGGAGCATAACGAGATAGTTGGTTGAACAAACGATCATATTCGGCGACCGTCCTCTTTCCTTGTTGCAAGTTCCAGAATTCATTCTGGCGACGTTGGCGGTAACATCCCGGAATGTACTTCTCAAGAAGCTCATCTTTGAAGTCTTCCCATGTGTATCGTTCCCATTGAGCAGCTGTGAGAGTTCTTTTGACTGACTCCCACCAGAAATCAGCTTCATCGACCAGTTGATGAAGACCATAATCAAGTTTGTCGGTCTCGGTGCATTTGAGGTAGTTGAAGATCTTGTCCATAGCTCTAACCCATCTCTCGGCATCGGCTGGTTCACCTAACCCATTAAAAGTCGGAGGATTCTGCCTACGGAAACTCTCATCATTCCTAGGCACCTGAACTCGATCTAGGGGCTCACCTACATTACCGTTCCTTCCACGTACCATTTTGTTTTGCTAAGTTTGATTGATGTTGTTCTCTTTTGAGAAGCTGAATTGATATAGTTGTCAAAGAAACGTTAGTAATCTTTATCAAGGGTTTATGCCATATCCATAACAGCATAAGTTTTGTTAAAAGAAAAATTTTATGCTATATCCATAAATAGCATTTTGATTAAGGGGATTCAATATTTCAAAATATACTCATTCTTTCAAGTAGAAAAACATATCCACATAATTCACACATATATCGTAAGCCCGATATAATCACATAAGTCACATATATATCGTAAACCCGATATAATCACAAAATTTCAAAACCATATCAATTGTCAAGTTTCCAATATCCATCCCTCCCCGGATGATAATAATTCAATTTCAAATATCAATCCCTCCCCGGATGATAGTAATCAGTTTCAAATATCAATCCCTCCCCGGATGATAGTAATTCATTCGTATCATATCTCGATACTAAACCTGTCACAATTTCATGTTTCAAAAATAAATCCCTGCCCGGATTATAACAATGTACAATTCTTAGCATATAACTTCACATTTTGCAACAAACAATGCACACTTTCACATTTCGTAAATTCTCACGTTTCGTTTTTCATTTAGTTCACATTTCGCATTTAATCACATTTTCCTTGTAAATAATCATAAGATCACCAAGTCACAAAATCATATAAGCATAACCATCATCATAGCCATAATCATATATATGTTGCCCAAAATTGATTCGTTTAGAAACGAATCTCGACCTGCCCATATCATGTCATACATACCATATATAACATATGTCATCCCTACCAAGCAAGATAATAACATAATATCATACGAAGTTTGCCTCTACGAGGACTTTCCCACATAACATATATAACAAACATGCAAATGCAGATGCAAAGATGAAGTCGGGGCGGCTTTGTAGGCCCACACCAAAAATCCCGGCTTGCGAAGCGTCGTCATCTATGGCTTCGTCGGCATCTCCGTCTGCATATACTTGCCCTACTCCTACTAGTTCCCAACCGAAGGCTCGCTGCCTCCTCCTTCCTCGTCACTAATATCCATGTCACTCCCCTCTCGGCTCGAACCATCGGCCTCCTCATCATCATCGCTATCATCATCCGAATCTGAATCTGACTCTGACTGTCCTGTCCAAGCTCTGACTCGACGTCTACACTTCAACGGTCCGCTGCGAAGGATCTTGGGTCGTCGGCGCTGGTTACGTCGGGCTGGTGGTGGTCTACCGAAGATAGGCCCGGGGGGTCTTGGTGGAGTGCGCTCCCGGACTCGCCTCTCGACCTCCTCGGGTGTCAACCTGTTTCCGTGCACGATCGTGCGTAGCTCGTCCACAACGGTCACCTGTCTGTTCTCCTCTCTGACCTCCGAAGGTCTAGCTGCGTCTCTTGTCCCGGATGGACCTGCCTCGTGGTCATGGCGTCGGGTAAGTGGCGGGAGTGATGGCGCGAACCCCTCGCGATCCTCATAGTAGCTCGGGCGCGGCCTAGCGGGCGTCGGTCTTTCGAGGGAGACGGGTAATGGCTCGGCAACGTACGGGGCCGCCCTCCATATAGGCACAAGGGATGGCTCGGCAACTGAATGTGGCACAACTCCCGTCGAGGTGTACTGTGGTGGATCAACACCTGGAATAGACGGGAGTGTCCAGGTCCTGAAAAGATCCATGTCATCGGGTGCGCCTGTTCGGAAGCGGGGATACCGTGGCTCGGTCGGAAGTGGAGTCTGAAATGGAACTGGATTTACTGGAGGTGAGCCGTACATCATCCACTGTGAAAACAAGAAAGCTGACAGTGCTGAGAACTCGATATACTGATCGGTGTCGCCCCAATGTGGCCTCCCCAATACTCGCGTGTCTGCTCGGCACAAATCGCCCAATCATCCGGTAGGTGGGTAATGAGATGTCTGACTGCTTGTGTATTGGTTATCCCGCCAGGATATGCCTCTCTGAAAATCTCTGACAATCTGCTAAGGTATCCACCTACGGACTCCCATTCTCTTCGAAAACATCTCAGAAAAGCCTGCCTTGCTTCTTCCTTTCTATATCTCTCCATGAAGTAACCCTTCGGATCCATGTTGCCTGAAATCAAATACGGGTCACCAACATTCCAACAGAAATTCAATTTGTGCAAGACTCCTTTTCCCATTCCACTCGGGTCGTGAGTTCCCGAGAAGAAGTCACCCTGTTATGCTCATGATCAAATGCATGCAATGCACACGAATAATGCAACACCAAATTCCTTAATCTAATGCAAACGTTTTCAATGCATTCACAAAACACGAAAAGTTAGTTCATAACACTAGTCAAATGAGGATCAAGGTTCGATTTTTCAATTTCAAATTCCTAGATTTTCAATAAACTTCTCACGTAAGTTACACTTATTCCACATCTTATAATCATCCTTCGAATAATATCACATAGGCCATATTTTCACATAAAGTTCACATAAGTTTAACACCACGTTTCACATAACGTTTCACATAAGCACACCACCAATTCGTTAGTCTCATATAATCAAAGAGTTCGAAATGTACCTCGACGATGAGCTCGGAGCAATAGTGATCGAGAGAGAGAGAATGCATAGGTCCATGTTTTCTTAAGTCCATAATATTCAAAGTCCTTTAAGTCCATACATGATTTACACTTAGGATAAAATTTCCTAACAAATTCCAAATTTTAAGTTCATTAAGTCTTTGGTATTCAGAACGACTACGCTCTGATACCATGCTGTCACACCCCGATTTTCCTAACTCTAAAAATAATCAATTTTAATTATAACCAATTAAATCGGGATGCAACGAAGGGTAAAATAAAAAGGGAGATTTATATTCAATTCATTTTAATTAATTTTAATTAAAGTTCATTTAGTTTAGCCCGGAAATTTGGGCGGCATCTCCCCTTAAAAACCAGGATCAAGTCGTAGTAAATACCAAAGAATTAAACATCAGCTAAACAAGTACATAAACCATAACGATGAGGTCGGACCAGACCGCGCCATCATCAGATCTAGAATACATATCGAAAACATAACAACCGTGGCGGACCAGACCGCACTACAGTTGGGTCCAAAATATATAGTTACATCAAAGTTGCGTTTAAATAGCGGAAGCGAATAAATAAACATTCATTTATCAACCATTATAGTTTTTATAAATTCGTTTAAGTTTTCGTTATATAAATTCATACTTTTAAAACGTCAAGTTTTAAACTAACAAATGAATAACGAAATAAACTTTAAACGAATATTAACTTTCTAAGTTAACTAAACCATAATTCCCATTTCGAATATTAGTATGATGATTCGGTTATCTAAGTAACGATAAGGGAAATTGTTTAACGATCCAAAGCATACGTAAATTGTTTATAACCAAAATTTAAAGTTTAAGAAACGGGAAAGAGTCTAACGGTTTAAGTTTTATTATCCTCGTCTCTTGTTTATTCCTCCTTTCCTTTTCTCTCTCTTCTCGTCCCGTCACTATGCCTCCGGCTCCCAATCTGCAAAACAAAGAAAGTTTCACAGGGTTGAGTACAACTAGCACTCAGTGGGAATCATTGCCAATCAAAGGAAAACAAAAGCAGGGCTTTCAGGATTTCAAAAGAGAGAAGAGAAAGAATAGGTCTTGATCCCATATGACCAAACCATTTAGACGTCCATTTAGGTATTCCCGAGGTTACTCGTAATCGAATCCCGGTTAAACCACCTGTCGGATTATAAGAACATTTGCAGGGTGACATACATAAAGTGTATATAAACCCATCAGCTATGCTAGACGGCATAAATAAGTTATATGCAAGTCTATCGGCTAGGGATCGAGATTTCTGTGGTAAACCCCACTCCCGATCCCGGTGTACACCAGTTGCTCGTTGGTGTGTTAGACCTAACGATGTCAACCCGATATCGTAAAAGATTAGAGCATTAAACCTGGGAAACCTGTGATTCACAATTTAATCCTGAAACAAAACCTGCACTTGAAGAATATAGAGCTTACTAGCTCAAGAGTTATTAAGAAACAAGAATCCCCAAGGATTTTAACAAGTTCGAATAAATAGATCCCCACCTTTACCGGTTACTCGATTCTTTGGTTCGAATCTTAGTCAGCTTCTTCGGAGAGTCTTCCTACAAATATTTCTTGAAGTTAAGTTACGTTCGTAATTTCGTCTTAGAATTTTCTAACATAACTTTCCTTTTTAATTATTAATATTCCCTAAAATTATATATATAACTTATTAACCTTCTATAATTATTTTCTTATGTTTTCGTCGTTTGCATGGCTTAGACTTCAACACAAAAGTTGTTCAACTAATTATTAGGAATATTTTGGTACAAAAATATTAGACATGCAAAACGGGTAAGGGTCCTTCGACTCGAAATGAACACAGTTTCATTTTTAGAAAATTAACGGTGATTCCGATTGTTACCAAATTTTATAGGATGCTAGTTAATCTCATTTCGAAGCCCTATTAATATTTTCAAAACATTTGGACAGAGTCTCGACATCCAGGGAACCATTATCCATGAACAAGAAAGCAAGAAAGCATACCAACAACAATTCATTTTCAACAAAATTCATTCCGATCAATAGGTTCACTATTAGGTTACGATCAACTTTAGTTCAGTTATATGGATGCAAAAAGAATACCGGCAACCACCATAGAAAGGGCGATTGCACGGCACGGAGAAGAAGAGAATATGCAAATGAAGATGGCGATGCATGTCCTACTGCGAGACTTCGCGACGACGATCAACCAACATTCCTAGGATCGAAATCCTCCTACGAGTTCAAAGAAACGAACGGCATACCTTTTCGATGAACGGAGAAGAAGATAGGCTCGAAAAAGCGATCGAAGATGATCGGGGCTGTTCTTAGCTTCCTCGGCTGGAAGAAGAAGGAAGATGACGGAAGATGAGCTGAAGAAGACGAAGAAGATGGTGGCAGCAGCTGCTGCTGGATCAGAGTGATGATCGGCGGCGGTGATGGCGATCGGAGATGGTGGAGGTGGGGCTGCTGCTTGCGGCTTCTTTAGAGAGAGAGACGAAGGTGATGGCTGGTGGGTGATTGATCGGTGGAGTGAGGGAGATGGAGAGGATGATGATCGGTGGAGGTGGTGCTCGGTGGAGATGGAGGATGGCGGAGGTGATCGGAGATGGAGGTGTCGCCGGCGGAAGGGGGAAGGCGGAGGTGGAGATGATTTCGGGAGAGAGAGAGAGCTGATGGAGTTGGTGGATTTCCTTAGTGTGAAGGAAAAGAAATGGGATAAGATATGCACAATATTGAGGCGGTGGTGGCCTCTTTTTATAGAGGTCATCCCGTCTCCGGTTCGACGTCTCGTTTCCCGAACGAAAATATATTTTTCCGGCAATGAATTCCGATTTAAGATATCAAAGGGTTTATGGAATCTATGAAAAATATCGAACACAACGATATAGGTTAAAGAATTTTCGGAAGGAATTTGATAGCTCGAAGAATTTTAGAGAAACGAAAAGATCGTAAATAGACAAACGGCGACTTGGGTTTTCTTAACCGTTTATCCGAAAAATACCTAACTTCTTTCATAATTCTATTAATGTCAAAACTAGGTTAAATATATTAATATTACATTTTTGGGATTTTATTAAGTTAGAATTAATATTTTTAGTTAACTAATTTTTAATTAAATTAAATATTCTAAAATTCTTTTATTAAGAAATTTATATAACTAATAATATTAAAGCTTTTAAATTTAAAAATCCTTTCATCATTTTACTATATAAATTATGAAAAGCTTATTATATTAGAGGAAACTATTTATTTTCTATTTTTATAGTATTTAAAAATACGGGTTATTACAACATATATGAAAGATTTGAGTAATGGTACTTCTTCCATAGTTACCAATCCCTTATAGCCCGCCAACAGATTTAGCATTCTGACATAGCTATAGGAGTTGAAGACTCACCAATTACACAAGGTGAACTGAATGTATTCTGAAATTGCAGTAACTTTTGATCTAGATGTCCTTCGGATTCGTGGTAACCTTAAGATTTTGGTAAACAAAATAGTTTAGTCGTCACATTTCATACCATGAGGGAAATATGGCCTTTAAAACCGCTTCTAATTAGCTGATTGATCTGCTATGAACAAGGCAGCTAGAACATATTCATAGTATACATCCTAAAATTCTATGGTAATAATACCAATCTGGCGTTCAATATATATCCCTATATATCCCTTCTATGATATTAATCATCATCTCAAGCATCCCTCGTAACAGGGGAAATAACAGGGTAGGTTCATAAACACGTCAATCAAAGCAGCTAAAGCTTCAGAAATAAGTAAGGAGTTTAGCCTCCTAGATCCACGGGCTTTTACAGTGCTTACAATTAGCAAATTTAAACAAATACCGGAAGGAAAAGCACATATCCCATAAATTTGGATTCCATTTTGTTGGCCCCGTTTTGTTATAGGAAAAATACGTAGAGGGGGGGGGGGGGGGTGAATACGTAGAAGTTATTCAACTTCTTTTCCTTAAATCAGAGTATGAAGTAAGGTGCTCGCTAGAAATACTAAGACCTAGCAGAGAGCTAGATCTAAAGTAATCATGATTCTCTTGACCTAAGCTTAGAGCTTGATCAAGAGTGAGACTTTACTCTTAGTGCGGAATTTGGTGAGCTAAATCTTTCCTAAGTATTTAAAGTTCCAAGTTATGTTTGTTTAGATGCAAGTGCAATGAATAATAAAACAAGGAAAATAAAGAGTTTAGGGTTAGAGAGATACGACACAAGATTTATAGTGGTTCGGAGATGAAACTCCTGCGTCCACTTTGTTGCACAAGGCAACTGTTCTCTTCACTCAAGAACTTGAAGGTTACGGGTCCTTCAAAAACCTAGTCGAGATCGAGCTTCACTCGCTTGGATCTGACGACAGACGCAGTGATTACGGGTTCACTACAAAGACCTAACTGGACTGGAAGCTTCACTTGCTTCAGTCCGACGATAGGGAGATTGCGGGCTCTCCTTACAGCCTAGCTTTGATCGAGCTTAACATGAACGAGGTAAGTGCAAGCTTGGATCTACACTCTATGATCGAGGCTTCTACAATCGATGAAAGTAGAGCCTTGGATCGAAACAACCTAACGACGAACACAAAAACCTAACGAATAGAACTTAGGGTTAGTTTTTTGGTTTACGACGAACACACTATGAAGAGCTCTTTACAGTAAGTGTAAAGTAGGCTAGAGCTCTTCTTCTAAGCTGAGGTATGGAATGGGCTTAGAATTCTAGGTGTGAAGGTTGCGAAGACGAGTTCCGATGAGGGTGGAACTCGGAGAACACATGGAAACATAGACTCGAAGATTGCTTAGAAAGCTGGGAGTGTTTGTTTGCAGTAGGCGCTCGAATGCTCAAGTAGTGTTCTACTTCTCTTCGTCTTCATCCTTCACTATTTATAGGCGGAGGTTTGGCCGAGATCCGTTGTTTGGTACATGGCCTTGTCCCTCCTCCTCTCGACAGTCCTTGCACAGGCTGGCTGCTTTTCAGACGCGCAGTTTTGGCTCTTTGCCGAAAGTGGCTAAGTTCCAAACTTAACAGTAACTGGAGCGACCCAGTACTGTTGCGCCGCCTTTGTCGGCCTGGCAGTCAACTCCGCTGCTCCTCTCCGCAATCGACACGTGGAGATCTCGTAATTAATGCGACGATCTTCAGTTGACTGGAGTTCAAAATCGGAGCGGGAATTGTGTTGTCGCTATCTGGTAGGTAGTGGCTTGCTTTGCTTTGAAGTTGTAGCGTCCGCTTTGAGTTGAGTCACTTCAGGGTCATTCTGTAGTGAGTCGCTTCAGAGGAAAAGTTCCCGAGTGACTGCTTTAGAAAATGTTGACCCGCGTTGACTCGCTTTGGTTTTTCTCTGTAGCGCTCGCTTTGCTTCGCTTTGGTGGACTCGCTTCGATTCCACTGTAGCGCTCGCTTCGCTTTGCTATTCTTCGGCACGCTTCACTTCGGCTCGGTAGACTCGCTTCGATTTGAAAACACACTCAAGCGAGTGGCCTTCACTTGAATTTTCTGCAGTCTAAAACCTAAGTGACTAAAGCAAAATAAAGCCATCCTAACAGTATAAGCTTAGAAAAATTTCTAACCTATTATCTATATCAAAAATGGGTCGATTGAGAATAGGACACTTGGGGGTTTTGGGATCAAATCAAAACATATATAACATTTCTAAAAGTCCCATATAGGTTCCCCCTTAACATGTTTGTCCTTAACAATTCCCAACAATTTCCCCCTTTTTGATGATGCCAAAACCCAATGATTTTTAGGCTAAGAGAATTAACCTACCTAACCGTGGAAGGAACTTCAAGCGACTGCTTCCTTTGCATGTTCGTTTGAGATTTACTTTTTAAGTTCCGTTCCCCTTTTTTTTCGGTTAAGTTATTTGAGTTTTGTAGCATGATTAAATCATTCACAAAGCATGTAAATGACAAGAGTTGATAGAAATTAAATATGAGATATATGAACACAGTTCACAAAATATGAGACTTGAAATTCAACGATTTCCTGCAGCCTCGTCCTTCTCTTCCTTCTCTTCTTCTTCCTTCTCCTCTTTCTTTTCTTCCTTCTTCTCATCTTCAACAACGTAAGCAGAGAGAACTTTCATTTCCAAAGTTCCGACATTGTGAATGCTCGGTCTCCTCCAGACATACTCTAGCTTGAAAACTTCGTCCACTTCTTCATCAATGATGCGTCGATCAGGAACTCTTGTGCCAGGCAAGAAAGGCATAGGGAAGTCCTTCGAAGCAGGTACTTTGACATAAGAGGATTAGGCTCAGCAGTCTCTGCAATTGTGAAGATCTTCCGCCTAAATTTCTCGTCGTAGGCACAGAGAAAATTGTTGAGCGCGTTGATCCTTGAGCACTCATCCTGCAGTGGCACTACTTCCCAGTAGTAGTAAGCTTTGATGAATTTCTCCTTATAGTACAGCCACTGCTCAAGTAGATCGTTGGGGATGAATTGCTCAATTTCTCGAGCATCTAGATGTTCATTTCTACGCGCCACAAGCTCCTCTTCTGATCTGCTCGACATCTCCTTCATGATGGCGTTGAACTTTGCACTCGTCTTAGTGCTCCACTTTGGAAGCTTCACAATAAGACGCTTTCGGATGTATTCTTGCTCTTCCTTGCGCGGGTAGCGACCAGAATCGATCATCTCCTTCGTGGTCACGTAGCAAGTATCCATCCATGCTTGAGTCACACAAGCTTCTGACTCTTCTGGCAGGAAGGGAATGAAGGCGCTTCGAGTGAGGGCGGACTGGATGAGTCTCACTTCATTGAAGTGTTCCTCGATCCGGCCGTCAATGATCTCTAGACGCTTTGCCTTGATCCTTCTCTCCTTCTCCTCTTTCTCCTTTCTCTCTTCTCCTCTCTTCCTTCTCCTCTCTTCCTTTTCCTCTCCATCTGACCAGCACGTGAAGCGACCGTCTGCTTGATCTTTTGGCGCTTGGCCTCGGGATCACCTTCTCTCGCTTCGGGGGCAGTCCGCTTCAGTGTCTGTTTTGGTGGTGGCGGTGGAGGCATCTCTTTCTTCTTCTCTGATGCACTTGGAAGAATGGCAGCTTGGGCACTTGGAGGAATAGCAGCTTGGCTGGATGAAGTGGCTCCAGCAGTAGATGATGAAGAGAGTGCCAGAGTTGAAGCGGCCAGAGTTGAAGCGGGCACTTGGACTCCAGCAAGAGCTTTCAGAGCTTGTAGATCGAACTGCATTTCCAAGTTGCGGGCGAGGGCCTCGTCGGCTGCAATTTGTTGCTCCCTTTGTTCCCTGGTTAACATAGGTACAGGAGGGTGAGAGGCAATGGAAGAGCCAAGCAGCTTTCCTTCAGCAGGCCTGCGGGGCTCTTCTGTGAGTTTTTCTTTGCCCAATTTCCTCGCACGCTCGGTCCGAGCTTCATCCTCCAACTCCATCTCCTTTTCAACTCCACTTCCTCCAACTTCACTACTGCCTCCTACCCCTCCTTGTTTCTCCTGGATTTCAGTACTTTCTTTCACAATACCTTCCCCCTTTTTGGCATCATCACTGCCGGGGGCCGAAACAATCATTTTTCCAGTGATAGATTTGTGAAGGTTGTTGACAGCATTGAATACGGCATGCAGCATCCGCTCGGTCTTTCCTGCGAAAAGATGCTCCTGGGAGAGCACTAATTCGGCAGTTTTTACACTTATCTCCTCAAGCAGATACTCACACTGCTTCTCCTTTTCCTTGACAGAGACGATCAGCCTCTCAAGCGATTCGACGTTTCTGAAGCAAGCGGCCAGCTCCGCTTCGATCTCTGCACGGATTTGCTTGCGCTCCTCCTGCAGTTGGAGATTGAAGAAGTCCTGGGATGCTTTGAGTTCTGCAGATGCAGTGGCGATAGCACTCTCTTGGCTATTAAGCGTCACACGAAGTTGAGCAAGCTCGACAATCATGCCAGCAAACTCACTGGCCTTCTTTTTAGCTTCATCAACTTAGATGGCCAGCTCAGCTTGCTTCAGATCAGTGGCTCAAGCACTCTTTCTTCTGCTCTCGAGCTCTTTCGTCTCTATCTCACGCTCAAGCTTGAGAACCTTCATCTCCTGTTCTAGCTTGTCAAGGGCTTTCTTGGTTCTGGTCAGATCACTTCCCTTCATGACCAGATCAGCATCCTTCTTCTCCACCTTCTCCTTCAACACTCTCACCTCCTCTTCCAACTTTTTCTTTTCTTTGCCAACTGTCACCAGCTTGGCGTTGATGTCCCTCAAGCAACTCCTTTCCGCGTCAAGCGAGTGCTTGAGTTCATCAATTTTCTTTTCCTGGTCTCCCACCAGCTTCACCTTTTCCTCCAGCACCATTTGCTTCTCCTTCAACAGCTTCTCCTTCTCCTCAACCTTTTCCTCCAATTCTCCCTTCTTTTTGTCAAAATCTACACGAAGATTCTTGACTTCCTCAACTTTCTTCTCCATCTCCACATTCCTCCTGGTGATCTCACTTTGCAGATTTGAGATTTCTGCATCCTTCACCTCAATCTCCTCCGCATGATCTTTCATCAGTCGCTGCTCATGAAGAGTTGGCACTCGATCAGGAATTGAAGTGTCTGGGTAGGTTCGCTTCACCTTTGCATCCAGCTTGTCCCAAAAGCTGGTTCCATCGAGAAATGCGTGGAAGCCATTCTCTCCAATGAAATCGAGCAGCTTTCCCTCCATCTGAATAAGCTCTTCCTCTTTAAAGGCTTTTAAGAGTTTGAAGACCTTGTAGTATTCGGTTCCGCGGTAGGTGATGTAGGTGAGAAAGTCGACGGTCTTGGTGAAGAACTCGTCGGACATCGGCACAGAGGAGTAGCGAGTGGAGATTGTGTTTGCAGCCTGCTCTCTATCCTTCACATATCTTTCAAGAGCCTCCACCTCTGCAGGAACCTTGGAGATTTGGAATTGGGGAATGATAGTGCCGGTAGTTTGGGCGGTATCGGCTGTATCTGCTGATGAGGAATGGGATTGGGTTGAAGATGAGGCTTCGGAGGTTTCAGTGATTTGGATGGGTTCAGTGGTTGGTTGTTGGGTTTGGATTGGTTGTTGGAAAATGGTGAATGCAGCAGTAGGGTCTGCACTGAGGAGTGGGACAGGTGGTAGTTGGAAAGAAGAAGCTGATTCTTCTTCGTGTGGGTGAGGGGGGATTTCTGGGTTTGGGGTTGAGCTGATGATGAGGCTTGAGGTTCTAGTGGTGGTTGAGTTTGGGTTTGGATTGGGGGTGTCTGTGTTTGAGGTGGGGGAGTTTGGATTTTGGTGGGTGATGGTTGGGAAACTTCGGTCTCCTCAAGCGGCTGCTCCTCAACCTCGCTTGACTTGACCAGCGAAGTGACTCGTTTCATCTTTTTCTTGGCTCGCTTTGGCGCAGCTCGCTTCCCAGGTGAAGCGGCTCGCTTGGTTTTGGTAGCTTCAACTTGCCTTTCGGTAACTGGTACTGCAGCGGGCACTTCAACATCAAGAAGTCCCGAATCGATCAGAGATTTGTCCGACCTCCACAAGTCATAGAACACCGTGTTCTTCTTGTTGTCGGTGATGTTTGGTTCTTCCCATCTCTTGTTAGGATACCGTTCCTCCAGTGCGACGGAGAGTCTGGCGAAAAATTTAAGCTTCCCATTGCGGAGAATCTGATCGGTGCTTCCTGTCACGAACTTGAAGTCATCGACGGCTTCGTGGATCTGGTTGAGAAACCAACCATGCCAATTGAACTTCGTTCCCGTTAGGCTGTCGACTATGACGGTGGTGGCAAAAAGCTTTGTTTCTGAAAGCTGGTCCAAAGTTCCGACGTAGCACGCGACGCACTTGGAAAAGAGCTCGCAGATGTGGTTGAAAGGAGCCTTCAGATCAGATCGAATGCTGGCTTCCTTGTAGTTGGGCTCTGCTCCTTCGACGGCAAATCGAGCATACTCGACTCCGGCCGATAACTCCATCCCCAACAAGGAGTTTCCACCTTCCTTCGGCAAGTCGAATATTCTGATGAGATGGCTCAAGTCCACCTCCACCGATTCTCCGGTCTGTGGATCAGTGAATGACGATGTGTTTTGCCCTTTTCTCAGATTGAGAAGGAGTTCGGCCACCGCCTTGGCCATGATCTTCAACGGCACCGCCGTCACGAACTTCCATAAGCCGGCCGTGGTCAAGGCCTTACGAAAGAATCCATCCTCTTCGATGACTGTTGGGTCGAGATGAGGCTCGACGTTGATGTGCTTGTCGACCTCGGTGAGAAACTCCTCCATCGTCTCGGCCTTCTGTTTCTTTCCCATGATGATAAATTTGAGAGTTTTGATCGGAGTTTTAAGGACGAAAATTGGGTTGAGACTCGTGAGTTGCAGTAGTTTGCAGATCTTGCACGAGAATAGCAAATATGGAGAGTTGTGAAAGGTTTTGCAGTCTGCAACAACGTCCTTATATAGAGGCATGGTTCGGCTGACGTGGCAGGGGCAAGACAGTAATATCGCCGAAGATCCTGTTGGCTCTATTAAGTCTCATTCCCTTTAGGCAATGAGGGTTTTACCTTAGACTCAAGGTGAGGTATGTAAGGTAGATTTTTCCCGGCGTCGAGAAGAAAAGATGGAGATGAAGAGGAATGAGGCTTCCCGGAAGAAGGCTTCAAATGCCTTGATCGCCTGAACTCGGAGTAGCTCGTGGAAAAGTATGAAGGTGAATGAAACAGTACGCAGAGTGCGTGTGTTGTGATTATGATGAGGATGAATCATGAAGGACACGATAGTCGGGTATTTATAGGTGCGAGGGGGGTAAAAAAGCAAGCATTCGTGCGGAGGAAGGACAGAAAATGAATTCCCACGGAGACAGGATTCCCTCCGTCATGAATGCAGTGGTCCTCACTCTATAGTTCGTAGAGTCACGCGGATAGCGTGCTACACAGAACCTAGGGTTCTGCCAGATGCCTGGGGCATTGATCAGATCCCTTGGCTCCTAACAGATGCCGATGAATTCCAGGTGGCTTATGGGAGAAGATAAGATTTCTGGCTTCTACGTAGGGTATACTTTATACATATGCCTTAAGTGTCTGAGGCTTTTAAGCACCCACAGAGCTTCTGGTAGTATGCTACCATATGCTTATAAGAAAAGTGTCTTTCTAGTGAATCGATTTATTTAGATAACGAGGCTGATACTTGGTCCCTATCACTTACTAGACCATATTAGATTAGAAAAGGGACTCCGTTGGGGAGTTGTATTCTTTCTAATATCTAAGCTTTTAACCACAATCTTAGCCTAACTCGGAAAAAGCACTATTTTCCTTAAGCTATCTTTGTTCAAAACCAACTCTAGAGAAAACCGCAGTTACCATTCCGAGCAAGCCACGTTAGTGTGGACGTTTACTCAGAAAAGCTCCCACTTCTCACTTTGGTTAGAAAATTTTTGTTAAGAAACCCTAGGTCTGGCGAACTCATCTGATACGATGTGCAAGCCACGTTCGTGTGGACGTTTACACACTCGCACCAAACTTCACCTTAAGGTCAGTTGTGGAGGTCTTAACATTTTCTATACCAAAAATGTTTTTATCTGCTTAGTATTTTTCTTTCAAAAGGTTTTCGACATGCTAGATCACGTTGTCACATAATCCTAAGCATAATTTTCTAAACGCAGCAAATAAACCATGCTCGCAGAAAATTAAAACATGCTTATATTGACAATCCTAAAACATGCTCGACTAAGTGCAATTTAATTCACCTCGACAGGCAAGACATGCTATAATAATTTAAATTGCATCCATAACATGCTTAAGAATAACGAGATAAAAACAAAAATAAAACTCGCTTTTCGTGGTGTGACGACCCGTCTAATCTATTACAAAAATAGAAATTAAATCCAAAACAGGCTTCGGTCTTGAATAAGTCCTCCGTCTTGATCTCCCGTTTCTCCCCGAAAATAAATAAATTATTTAAAATAATTTATTATCTAATTTTCGTTGCCATTGGGCTTTTCTAACCACGATTGGGCCCACACCACATGGCCCAACTCTCTCGAATTAGCCTAAACCGCGCTCGTTTCACTCTCATGGGCCCACGAACCAAAAACCGGACCTAAAACGGCCCAAGTTTGTGACTGGGCCCGAGCCCAAACGCAGGAGGCAGCCCGAAACGCGAACGGGCCGGGTTGGAAACCCTAGGCCCGCTCGCTGGCTAGGGCACGGGCGCCCAAGGTTGCCCGCGCCGCAGCCGATGGCGTGAGGCCCTGCCGCCGGCCGCCTCCACCTCCCTGGCACCGCTGCTGCTGCTGGCCGTTGTTCCCTGCCGGTGGCACGGCCGGCAGCCTTCCCGGCAAGGCTCGCGGCGTGAATCCCTACCTAGGGTTCCGCCGCGGCACCCCTCACCTTGCTGCCACCGATTCAGCCGCCGGCGACATCTGCCGCGGCTGCCGCTGCTGGCGTTGATGTCGCCGGTGTGCTCCGCTGCTGGTGGTCGCTCCTCCGCCACCGTTGTCGTCGCCTGCTGCCGCGAAGACCCGCGGCAGAAACCCTCGCGGGTTCTGCCGCTGCCGCTGCTGCTCCGGCCGCCACCTGCTGCCGCCATCAACGACGGCGACCACGTGGAGTCCGTCACCGGACTCCGTGGTCGTCGTCTCCGGCGACCATGCATGATGCAGAGGCTGTTGCGGCGTCCAGTCCTAGCTAGGGTTCCGCCGCGGCTCTCTCTCGCGCGCCGCCGTGAATCTGCCGCCCGCCCCGCCTGCGCCGCTGTTCCCCAACGATGTGCAGGCTCCAGCAGCCTGCTGGAGCCTCGTCGTTTACCGAAGAATGAGGAGACAAGCCGTTGGGCGGCTGCACGCGCGCGTGCGATGGCTCGTGGCTCTCAAGCGCCGCCGCATGCGGCGGTCGTCCACCGGTGTTCGTCTCCTTCGTTCTTCGTCTTCGTCTCGTCTAGCAGGTACAAAACGAAAATAAATCTATCTAATCCTAATCTAGATCGCACCTTATTATCTCGCGATCATAAAAATTACATAGATTGCCAAATCGGCCCCGAAAAACGACAAACACCACGAAAAGCGACATCCTAATCGATCTAACATGCATAATAATCGATAATTAATCAGATAGAGCCGAAAATCTGATCCTTGGCTCTAATACCAACTGAAGGAACCATATCTGATCGGTGAAGATCGGTTCGCCCAAGGATCTATTTCGGATATCTAACTATCGACATATTCCTATCATGCTCCTATGAATTAAGTGCAGAATCATAGGGGGTTTTAGATAATTACCTCGATTAGAAGAGAACTCGTGAATAGATATTCTGATCTGTATCCCTGCTCGATTTTGAAGTTGGATGGACAACGAACTTCGGAATCAGCCACAGAAAACGGGAACCCACCAAACTACTACTCGCCCGGCGCGTCTCTCTCTCTCTCTAACCCTAGCCTCCCTTTCTTGTTCAGAATATTTAAGTGCACTCGTATATTCTAACTGTTAGGTCAAAACAAGACCTTGAGGGGGTATATATAGAGGAGACCAAGTGAGACTTGGGCTTAAGTTGCAGGCCAGGCCTGCAACACATGGACAAACCGTCCATTAGCAGAGTTGGCGCCCCATACTGGGCCCAACTGTGTAGTGGCCCACTTATTCCTTATACTGTGGCCTATTGAGCTTTTTGGGCCAGATCAGGGATCTACTAGCTGGTAAAACCGAGGCCTCCCAATGGCTAAATTCTCCATACTCAGCCCAGAGTATAAGTTAGTCCATAAGTACTAAAACATTCCACTAGAGTAATAGTACTGAATTACCTGTTTTACCCCTGTTGAGTTCAGGGCTAGTATTAGACTTAGCGACCCCCATATTTAAGATATCCCACATCCGTTGATTAACTTAGAGCTTCTGACTGCTCGTGTTATTCAACTTCTTTATTCCTGAGTAGTACCATTCATTCCTTATTCATCATACCAGAAATTAATCCACCTGCAGGGTTTGGTATGATAATCCTTAATGAATTCCTCAGGGGATGTGATCAACCTGTTCTACCAGGATATGGTGCTCTGTTGCAGTTGCACTAAGAGTCGTACTAGTTGTAGTTGTTTCCCAAGATACGGAACATATTGAGTTGCAGATACTCTGAACTCTCACCAATGGTAAGACAAAGAAGCAGACTACTACTATACACTCTTAGGACTCAACTAGAGTTAAGGTTCATCTTAAGTCACCGAGCTCTTGATTCTTTCTACATAGGTCATAATAGAAGAATGCACCTCACTGTGATCCTATCAGTACACGCACATACTAGCATAGACAAGTAGCCAAGACAAGCTACCTATGCAGCCTATACTACAGCCTAAATCGACAGTTATATCCAGAACTATCTCAACTGTGATACCCGTTTATATCTCTAGAGGAACCGGCAACTATGGTCTTCTGTGATCTACAACACACCATAAAGCCTACAACTTTGAGATAATGGATAGATGTTTGATGCATAGATAACAATTCATACTTAATCAGATAGGAGATCGTTAGTGGTTATGGACAACACATGCATACAAGCTAAAAGGCCTGCTTTCTAGTATACAAATCCATCACTTTGAGCTCAAACCGGGTTTGATTCGTTTGGTGCAAGCAAATCAATTTGGAAGAGAAGTCACCGAGGACCCAAATGATCATCTATACTCATTCCTTGAAATTTGTGATACCCTCAAGCTCGAAGGAGTGTCAAATGACACAATCCGGATGAGACTCTTCGGATTTTCACTTCGTGGCCGGGCTAAAATGTGGTTCAAAGGTCTCAATGGGAAGTCAATCAAATCATGGGAAGATCTATGCAAAGCTTTTCTCTCAAGATACTTTCCACCTTCCAAGGTACAACGCCTAATCTCGGAGATTTATCAATTTGCCCAACATGAGGATGAGACGATATTCGATGCTTGGGAGAGATTCCGTGAGCTCTTAAGGAAATGCCCTCCACATGGCCTAGATGAGAGTCGACAAATCTTCATCTTCTATGGTGGTTTGAGTTAAAAAACGAGAACTATTGTAGATGCTACCTCCGGAGGTTGCTTGCTAAATCGAGATGTGAGGGAAGCTATGAGGATTCTTGAAGAGATGGTCTCTAATTCTTTTCAATGGCCTATAGAATGGGTGTATTCCAAGAAAGTTTCCTCCATGTTGGATGATGAATATGATGAACTCGTTCTCCAATATGCCAACCTCAAGAAGGAGCATGAAAAGAATATAAATGCATTGATGGAAGAACGAGCTTTTAAAAAGTTAAAGAATGGAGAGATTCATAGCCAAGAAGAGATGCTTCACATCAACTACCAACCTCTCTCGGTTTCTAAACAACTTGTAGAAGAGACCAAAAAGACTCCGAGTCCTATGGTGCAATTGATAATGCAAATGGTCGAAAGCCAAACCCAAATGACCACTCAACAAGGCACCTTTATAGCTCATACGAATGAACAAGTGTCTACATTGGAGGATAGGGTGTTGGTCATGGGAAAGCATGTCGAAATGCTCTAAGAACAAGTGAGTCGAATGGCCAATCAAGTGGATTCCCAACACAAGCAAGACCTATTCTTGAGCAACATGGAAGAGCATCCACTCCAACTTTGGAATTATGAAGTTCCATTGATGTCTACACCTTCAATGCCTTTCCACGAGTCACAAGATGAGGAAGAGCCCTATTTGCCGTATGCAATGAAGGATGAAGGTACCTCTCTTACTCTTTTTACCCAAACTTCTATAGAGAATGATGAATTTGGGGGTGAGAAGACGGAAGACCTTGTGGAGTGTACTTCTCATGAGGAAGTTGTAAAGATGAGCATTGATAGGTTGGATGTGTTGAAGAAGTTGGATATCAATGCTCATTTGGTTGATTAGTTGAGTAATATGCCAAATCATGAGAAGTTCTTGGGGGATGTATACAAGAGAAAGGTTAAAATGGATGATGATATGACCATTGAGCTATCGGAGGGATGTAGTGATAGACTACAAAGAGAATTCCCCAATAAGAAAAGCGATCTTGGAGATTTCACAATTCCTTGTGAAATTGGTGATCAAGTGCTAGAGAAGGTCTTGTGTGACATGGGTTCAAGAGTGAACGTGATGCCTCTTCCTATCTTTGAATGTTTGAAGATTGGAACCCTTATGCCCACAATGACTATCTTTTAAATGGCGGATCGCTCAATCCCAATTCCTTGGGGAAAGATCGAAAATGTGCTCATCAAGGTTGGAAAGTTTATCTTTCTGGTGGATTTCTTCGTTCTTGACATCGAAGAAGAGCACAACATTCCTTTGATCCTTGGTATGCCCTTCTTGTCTACAAGCCGAGCTTTAATGGATGTATGTGATGGAAGCCTCACTTTCTGAGTTGATGAAGAGGAAGTGACATTTTATAAGCCGAAACTTGAGAGTGGATTGCCAATTCCAAGAGAAGAGGTTCAAGTTCCAAGTCCCAAGAGATGTGACTTGAGGATGAATGAAGTGAAGTTCAAAGAAAAGATTGCCGATCCATTCCATGAAAATTGTAGAAGAGTTCAATGTCTAGGCAAGAAGGCCTTGTTTGATGTCCCATGAGCTACATTGAGGTATCGTCGAGCTAGCGACGTTAAAAAAACGCTCGTTAGGAGGCACCCTAACACGTATCCTTTTTATCGTTCTTATTTTCGTTTATTCTTAGTCATTTTATTTCATTTTATTTTTAATTTTCTCTAAGTACTATATACATATAGTCTATAAATAGGTTAGTTGTTTAAATTTTTAGGAAAAAAAAAGAAAAAAAAAATTTGAAAAAGAGGAAAATTAGAAAATTGGGAGTAGTATTATCTCTTTAGCATTTTTTTAGTAGAAGAAAATAGAAAAGGAAATTAAAAATATATGTATATAGTAATATAATTAATATTAAAAAAAATAAAAAATTAAATGTGCAGGTTCGCCGCCGGCGACGGGCGTTCGGAATCCGGCGAGTCGAAACGGCGAGCAGCTGGTCGCCGGCGTTGCTTCTGTCCAGGACGGCGAGCCAGACGGCGACTGGTGGATCGCCGGGATACCTTCTGCCCGAAACGGTGACCCACGACGGCGATTGGTGGGTCACCGGGATACCTTCTGCCCCAAACAGCGACCCACGACGGCGACTGGGGGTCGCCGGCGCTGCCTATACCCGAAACGGCAACCCACTACGGCGACTGGCGCTCGCCGGCGAAGTCTTCAACTGCAGCAGCCTATTCGCGACATCGTGCAACAACTCTTGTTCACGCCGGCAACCCGAACGGCGACTCCACGAGCAGTAGCAGATCTCTCCCGACGGCGGCGCGACTCCTACGCGTGTAAGAGCTTCTATCCATTCCGGCAGCGGATTCCGGTGTCGGCAGGATCAGAGCCGATTCTGGCGACGACTGCGGCTCCCGACGGTGGTCCATTCCGGCAGCAGCAGCAACTTCCAGCGTTCCGGCGAGCACTCCTTGATAGGGACTAATATCAGCTATACTCCCTAAATAACCCAAGTGAATGAGGAATACACTTTCCTTAACCTTAGATTACGGTTCTTAAGAAAGCTGGTATGGTAGATGTCACAATAGAGATGAGAACCTCACCTCTCTGAAAGGAATAATAGATCCTAGACGGGATTAGCTTCAACAACACCCTTAATGGAGATAAGTGTTACTTTTCTCTAATAATCGATAGAAGCTATTCTATGTAAGTAGCATAGTATCAAAGGGATTTCGTGGGCACCAGATGCTCAAGACAATCAAGAATCCTATGCCCTGCAAGAAGCTGTGAGGCTCTAACTTTCTCCATAAGCTGCATGGGATCTGCGGGCATCTGCAAAGATAGGAGGATCTGACCAGATCCTATGGGTGTCTAGTAGAAGCCCGAGGTTCTGCGTAACATACGGTCCGCGTGACTCTATGTACTATAGAGTGAGGACCACTACATTCATGACGGAGGATACTTCACCTTCAAGGGAATTCCTTTTCTGTCCCTCCTTCACACGAATGCTCACTCTTCACCCTCAACATACCTATAAATACTAAACGAACTTATCCATCACATATTCATTCACTTTCTTACGAACAAAAACGCTTCTTAGCTTATTGTTACATTCAATTCCATACTCTCTCTCTCACGAGCTCCTCCGAGCTCAGGCCAGCCGAGGCGGACAAGACCTTCTTCCGGGAAGCCGTGGTCCGTTTTTACATCCACCTACTCTTCTCAACACCGGGAAGAGTCTCTTTCCTACGTATACTGCCTTAAACTTAAGGTAAAACCCTCATCATTTGAGAAGGAAAGGTTTGACGGAGTTCCACATTCCTAGCCTCCCTCTCTCCCTTGTCTCTGTTCGGTGTTATCAGTTTGTATGAGTGCAAAACCCCATGAATCTTGCTAGTTCATGGCTAAATACGCCTTTTATCCTTTACCTATAGCTCAACTATTACTCGTCGTTGCTGTGCGCCTCTTGCCCTATACAAAATACTCGGCTATGGCTTTTCTATACGCATGAATCCCTTGCTCTTTACTGTTTTAACGCTTTACCCATGAATGTTATTTGCAAAACATGATGAATAATCTCTTAAATTGTTGTGGATCTTTGACCCGGATCTATCAACTGGCGCCGTCTGTGGGAAGTTCTTGAGTTGAGATGTTGATTTCCCCTGTTTTTTATGCAAAATTCTAGCTCGTTGTTGTAATGCTGCTTGCGATTTCTCTGTATTACATCCTTATGTGGAGAATATGAGGAAATCTGATGTTACATTGATTGGGAATGCCCTGTTTGTGATCTAGCTAGCGGAAACTCAGATGGATAGCTGTTGTTTAACATTTGCTAAGCTCTCCTCGGTTTACGAGCTGTTGAGTGTGATATGATCTTAGGATTATGTTCCCTTTGAAACGGAAATTGTTATAAACACCTTGATTGAAAAGGAATTTGTGTTTGAGAGGCTAATCTTGTCTCCTTAAATGTGAATTATGCATTGATATCTGTAAGTACTGTCAAAACCCGTGGGTTCAAAGGGCCAATCCCCTGTTTATCTTCGAAGTTCTAGTTGATTCTGATGATATGCGCATAAACTTGCCTTTTCATTTGCCCTGCCACGATGATCACCTAGAATGATGGCTATCTAATCAAGGGAATGTGTATTGAATGCGAGATTTATGTTATTCCTGGAAAATTTTAGTATGTATACCATGAACTTGTTTCAGCTATATTGCTTGTAATTCATGAATCCAGCGATTAGAAGCAATCTCAAGGCCTCATCTCTTTCATGACATGAATTGTGATGGCTAATCTGTTGTTGTTTTGTCAAAAACTTAAGGTTGTGAGGGATCCAGAGGAAAGACGGGTCACAAACTGCAGCAATCTCAAAATACATTCGCCTCACGTTGTGTACTTGGTGAGCATACAATTCTGTCTGTTATATGCTCAATATGAAATCCATCTATAAGTTGCAAAGGACTGGTGATTACAAAATAAGCATCCCCACTAAAGCTAGTCGAATGCTCCTGAATTGCCATGACCCCAAAACCCATGAAGTAATAAAAACATTAAAGAAAACGGAGAGCCGAAAGATGCTAAGGTTACCCCATTCATGTTGATGAAGGGAGCCCGCATCTGGAAGCAGAACCTCCTCTCAGAAGCCCTGTTTAACAGGCAACTCCATCGTAAGCCCCGAATAACGGGCAGAACCTCCTCTCAGAAGCCCTGTTTAACATGCAACTCCCTCGTAAGCACCGAATAACGGGCAGAACCCCCAGAAGCCCTACAGGGTAGGCAATGCCTTCATAAGCCCTATCTAAATAGGCAATCCTCCTCAAAAATCCCTACACAGTAGGCAACATCATCGTAAGCCCCATATAATGGGCAGAACCCTTCATAAGCCCTATTTAATAGGCAATCCTCCTCAAAAAGCCCTGTTTAACAGGCAATATCATCGTAAGCCCCATATAATGGGCAGAACAATTTATAAGCCCTACTTAATAGGCAACCCTCTCACGAAGCCCTATC
Source organism: Thymus mandschuricus (assembly GCA_029379335.1). Lineage (NCBI taxonomy): Eukaryota > Viridiplantae > Streptophyta > Magnoliopsida > Lamiales > Lamiaceae > Thymus > Thymus mandschuricus. The sequence goes on along the minus strand of CM057075.1, from coordinate 17,117,239 downwards.
TAATAGGCACCTCTTTTGTAAGCCCCATTCAATGGGCAGAACCTTCTACAAAGCCCTATCCAATAGGCGACTCCTTTGCAAGCCCCCTGCAATGGGCAGAACTTTTCCCAAGCCCTACTCAGTAGGCAACATCCTCCTAAACTTCATACGATAGACAAAATTCCTTATAAGTCTCATTAAATGGGCAGTGCACCCCTAAGATTTGCTCTAAAGGCGACGTTTTTGTATATCACTCCTATAAGTTTTACCCATTGCATTCCAGTCACTACAAGAAAACAGGGCTTTTGCGACATAAAAATGTGTCGCAAATGACCCCTTTTAATGTCGCAAATGTTGATTTACGACATTTTCTGCGTCACTGTTAGTTATGTCACGAAAGGGGTATGTAGCAAAATTACGACATTTTTTATTCGTTTGTGTCGCAACACAAATGACACTTTATGCATCACTAAAATAATGTCGTGTAAAATTTACGACGCATTATGCGTCATTATATTTAAGTGATGCATGATAATTTGCGACACATTACGTGACATTAGTTGATATAACGCATCCTGATTTTCGACACTTTTTGCATCACAATGTAATGTCGCAAAATATATTTTGCAACACTTCTTGCATCACTATTTAATGTCGCAAAAGTATATTGTGCGACATTTTTTGCATCACTATTTAATGTCGCAAAATATATTTTGCGACATACTTTAACGTCGGTTATGATTGTGACACAAAAAGATTGTGTAGCAATTGTACGACATTTTTTCTATTATCGATGCAATATATGCGGCACTTTTAGCATCACAAAATTAATTGTTGTAGTTATTCACATTTTTCATTCCATATACATTAAATTTATCATATCATATAACAATAAATAAATAATAAAGTAACAAATACAGAGTATGTTATAATTTTGATATTCATTCAAAATATAAAAGAATATGGTTTCCAAATGCGAATAGAAAATAATCAAAATATAGAGTTTAAAGTTAGTCATTCAAATTTCCTACCCAAAGGCCAAAGCTAGATCAAAATCGAAATAACTTATTGTGCTAAATTTGAAATGCAGTATTTGTGAGCTAGAATGTGATATTCATTAATGCTTTATCTTCTTCTTCTTGCTTCTTGCAATTCCTTGTTCCTACATAATAAAACATAATATATTATAAATTACATTCATAACGCGTAAAAGTTGAAAGAATATTAGTATTGATATTAAGGCACAAGAAGTCATAGTTGCTGCCTCAATAAGAGTTGCAAAGAAAAAGGGAATAAAATAAACTGGAACTTTCACTATGAACCAAAAGTTTTGTTTGTGAAGTAATAGGACTATAGGAAAACTTTAAATACAGCACTACACCAAAACAAAGGACTAAAAAATTTTACACATGCGTCTCATTTGACTTATGTACAAGAGATAAAATGATTCATATAATACCTCTATTAAAGATCTTCTAATGTAAAATTAGAAATGAAAGGCTTCATCTTAAAACAGTAGAGTCGACTTGATTAAAGGTAACTGTAACCATATAAGTCAATTAACTAAGGTAAATCCATGGTGTAGAATCTCTATACATCACTATTACTAGTAATCTAGTACATTTTTACGGTCTATGTAATCTAGTAAGTGTTCTTCGAACTCACAATATAATTTAAACAAAAGTCAAGGACTTAATATGATACATCAATGAAATAAGGATTATCTAGACCAACACCTCAAGTTATAACTTTAACTTAAAATACCTATGACGAGATCTTGCTCCCTGTGTCAACAACTTAAAATACTCTTTATCATATACTCTAATGCTTAATTAAATACATGAACAAGATTATCATATCGTACACATCAAAATCCCTTTATTTTTTATAGAATTTTAAGTTAAACAAACATAAGAATCGTAACAGCAAGGTTGAGCTTAAGTTCCCGCAGACAGATTGTACAGTCTAACTTTGGAGGCTCACAACTCTCTCATGTGATGTCGGATTAAAAATCCGAAGATACTGTTGGAAAGCTAACGAAAAGAGGTTTCTAATGGTACCTATTATGCTGCATTTTGTGACAGAGTAACACCCAGAATCAGGACCTAAAGAGGCTGTCCTGCTGCTGTAAAAACAGAGGCTCAAGAAACAAAATCATTTCACTACCCTATGACCATAGCCCCATCAATTCAAATTTTACACAAATCCCGTATAAACACACACAAGTTAATCACGAAACAACTAAACTTCAAGACGGTTTCAACTCTAAAGTTGAGGAATTCCTACATCCACAATTATTAATTCACATAAATAGTGTAGAGGTTAGGCAATTCATTCTACAATTTAAAGCTTTGACAGCAACTTATGACATTAATTTCGGCCTATCCGATCATCGGATTTCGAGAATACAATAACGTATGGACCTCCTACGACTTATACTACATATCCCCTAAATAAATCATATGATTCAACAATGAATTGGTGCCAAAGTTTTGACTCAAACTCGCGCTAAAACAGCAGCGAGCAGACCCGCCACTCTGACTTCGACAGCCTATAACTTTTTCAATTGAACTCCAAATGAAAATCCGAAAATAGCTTTGGAAAGCCAACGAACAGAGGTTTCCAATGGTACCTAATTTGTTATGTTTTGAATGGAGAAAACGCCCAGAATCGGGTCTGAAAGTCACGACTTTGCACAGAATATTTCTGGTACAGCAATACGAACACACTACTAAACTGATTTTCCACAAAATTTCATCAGTTGAACCCAACGAAAAATCCTCGTAAATTTCTAATTAATCAACCCCCATAGCTTTCTTTACCGAGAATTCGTGAATCTAAAAACCCACACACACACAACGCAGACAACCAAAAGGAAATAAGTAAATTAAACCATGACCTAACAATAAACACTCAAAATCGAAATATTCCATAATTTTCCAACAGGATGAGATAAATCTACCTTAATTTTCGAAGAGCTTGCGAAGAGGGAGAGGAGAAGATAGCAGAAGAGAGAGCTTAGAGAAAGAGCGAGAAGCGAGAGGCGAGAGGCGAGACCGCGAGAGTGCAGGCTTCAGAGGCGGTAATTGAAATTATGCCCTAGTATTTTTATTTTATTTTATTTTATTTTTCCTTTTTTTCTTTCCCTTCTTATTGTTTGATTCAATCTTGTAAAGATCGATATTCGATAATATCAAATTTATATATTTTAATATAATTATATTTTAATACAACCACGTAATTAACATATACTTGAATACTAATTTTATTATTAGATAGTATAATAGGTGTTATAATTGTAATACATTTTATAATGTACTAATTATTTTTATTATTATTATTCACTTTGTTTTGATTAATAAATCAAAACTTTTAAATAAAAAGGAAATAATAGATTCAGATCCTTAATACTAATAGATAACAATTTATATATTTTTATTCCATTAATTCGGATTTTGGCGTTTATAAGTAAATAATAACATCTAAATTAATCTTAAAAATAAAATGAAAAAAACAAATATAATATTTGAAACTTGAAAAGTATGAAAGTTAATTCATTATGGTGACAAGTTAATATAATTTTGTAGTCGTTCAACACTACTATAACTTTAATATAATTTAACTGCGACAAGTTAATAATACGAAGTAAATTTTGTCATAATTTTGCAATACATACTATTTGCAATATATAATTAGATATGATGTTTTACTAAGGTGTCACAATTAACTTGTCGCAATTCAAACTATAGGAACAATTATGTTATCTCAATATTTAGATGACATACAAATCACAATTGATGTAAGTATATGATAGTACTCCTATAACATTCAAAATGTAGTATTAAGGAATCCTTAATAAATTGTAGGTATTTCCGGAAACATTAAAAAAAAATAATAATAATAAATGTCATGTGTGTGTAATAAAATCGTGATATAATATTTAAATAATTTACATTTGATGCAAATATACGATATAAAATGCAACATTATTCTGAATTTGAAGTAATATTATGATATGTAATTAATGTGTCGTAAATAAATTGATGTAAATCGAGACGCAAAACTAAGTGACGTATTGCTGTCGCAAAATAACGACACAATATTTTAATGACGCATATATACGACACAAAGTGCAACACTGTTCTAAATGTGAAGTAAAATTATGACATTCAACTAATGTGTCATAAATAAATTGTTGTAAATACGAGACACAAAACTAAGTGACGCACTGTTATCGCAAAATAGCGACACAATATGTTAGTGACGTCTATGTATGACACAAAATGCAACATAATTCAAAATGTGAAGTAAAATTATGACATTCAATTGATGTGTCGCAAATAAGTTGTTGTAAATACAAAACACAAAACTAAGTGACGCATTGTTGTCGCAAAATAGCGACACAATATTTTAATGACGCACATATACGACACAAATTGCAACACTGTTCTAAATGTGAAGTAAAATAATGACATTCAATTAATATGTCACAAATAAATTGTTGTAAATATGAGACATAAAACTAAGTGTAGCATTGTTGTCGCAAAATAGTAACACAATATTTTTATGACGCACATTCGACGCATATATACGACACTAATAGTATAAGTGTCACAATTTTATGACAATTATCGGTAATGTCGCATGCACATATGTCGCAAAAGCCCTGTTTTCTTGTAGTGAGTGGGTAAAATCCCACCTAAATCCCGCTTCACAAGTGGTATTCTCAAAAAACTCTATTTGATAGACAATACCTTTATAAACCTCTAAGGAGGATATTGCTTTCATAAGCTTAACCTGATAGTCAGCGCTTCTGCAAGCTTTATAAAATGGACCAAGTTCTCGTAGGCTCGGTTCGATAAGTAATGTTCTTAGGAATTCCGCATAAGGGACACCATTCTCATAATCCTTGGCTAACAGGGAATATCTTAACAAGAAAGTCCTATAAAATAGGTGCTAATGATAAAAAGGGCCTATACGGCCGAGGCATATCATATTAAGCTTAATAAAATAAGATGCCACACAAATTCTTAATAACCTCTTCTTCTGATCAGATCCCTCCCAGAGGCCTCGTCAGGAAAGCTTAGGAAGACAAACAACCTAACAAAATAGATTTCGTAAAGACAGATGTCACTGACATCAGCTCCATGTAGGCGAAAGCCATCCTTGACAAACATTATACTAAGTAAACCACGATTGTTAAAGCCGCTTTGATTGGTTAACGATTGCAACAGGATCTGCTAAATCAGCAGTGGGTCGTAACTAAATCTCATATGATCAGATGCCTCATGTCAAAAGGAGGAAACTATGTCAAAGTCCTTTATCATAATTAGACTTCTATCTTTAAGTCGTTACTTACCTTCACCGTACATTGGCAGAAGCCACCCCCTTTAAGAGCCTTATAGCAAATAAGCTATACACGTTGAAGCCACTATAAATAATGCTCAAATGCAGAAAGCTTGTTAATAGCTAGCTACATATACTTCAAGTCTCTCTCAAAGAGCATCTGGAATTAATCCTCTACACGTCCTTAAATCTTTGTAGATTCCTATAAGGATGAATGTTACATCAGATGCTGTTTCCAAGGAAGCCGGTCAAGCCACCGGGAATCCGGAAAATTCTGTGGTGGGACACAAAGGAACGGGCACTATGCTGACAGAGGCTAGTGTCAACATGGAAGCTCAGTTTTCTCCAGCTATGCTTCAGCAGATGAAAGCCCTTATCGAAAGAGTAGTAGAAGGGGCTGTTGAAAAAAGACTCCACACTTTAGGAGCAAATCCTCAGAACACAGATCCCTTGGGTGAGACCCAAGAAGGGGGAGGAAGTAAGAGCACTCCCGCAATGCATAAGCAGAAGCCTATGCATCAAGGCGTAACTCAAGAGCTAGTCTCAAGGCTGCCTCCGACAATGGCCGAAGAGGAAGACGGATTTTCTACTGATTGGGAATCCCCAGATGAGGAAGGTCCTGAAGAACTTGAAGGAAATCTCAATGAGAACACTGAAAATGCATGGGCCAAGAAATATGCCCGACAGCAAGAGCAGATGAAGCTCTTAGCAAAAGAAGTCAAAAAACTGAAAGAACAAAATCAGGCCGTGGAAATGGCCTCAAAAGAAATGGAGACAAGCGAAAAAGAGTTCCGCAATCCGGAGGAAGGAAAGAATCCAAAACCTCCTTCAAACAATAGGAATGGAGGAGACAAATCAGAGCTCTTTCCCTTATATATTGACGAGAACAGCCCATTTTCAGCGGACATCCAAACGGATCCTGTCCCAAGCAGCTTCAAAACAATCTCTTGCGAGTATCAAGGGAAGGGAGAGCCTGAAGAGCACCTGATGAAGTTCGAAAGCTTATGTCTCATTCATCAGTACTAAGAAGGGGTTAAGTGTAGGGTATTCCTTACAACCCTGTCAGGAACTGCTCAACACTGGTTCAAGCAGTTGCCAAAGGCTTCCATACATTCCTTCATGGACCTAAAAGAGGGTTTTCTACAGCAATTCGTCAGTGCTAAAAGGACTACTCGGAACTCCTTGCATCTGACGACCATAAAACAGGGTGCTAACGAAAGTCTGAGAGACTACATGACACGCTTCAACGAGGCCGTCCTGGAAATTCCAGGAGTAGAGCCGAAATTAAAGGTGCATGCCTGTGTAGACGGCCTGAAGCCAGGACAGTTCTTTGCCTCCCTCATCAAAAAAGAGGCTACTTCTTTTGAAGAATTACTGACGAGAGTCCAAAAGTACATCCATATGGAGGAAGCTCTAAGTAGCAAGAGGGCTGAGTTGGCCTCTCAAAAAGAAAAGAAGCCGAAAGAAAGAAAAAGACCAGCTCCAGATGCTAAGAAAACTGATAAGAATGAAAGGTTTCTAAGATCTTTCACCCCATTAATCAAGCAACCGGTTGATCTGCTCGAAGTGGTCTTGAGGCAACCTGGGGTTCAGATCCCTGTCGGACATAGGCAGCCACCAAGGAATCCACCTTCTGAAAGATTCTGTAAGTTCCACAATGACTTTGGTCACATGACCAACGATTGTAGGAACCTAAGAATTGCCATTGAAAAGTTAATCCAGGAAGGAAAACTCTTGGAATATGTTAAAAGGGAGACATAACAAAACAAGAAGCTCAACGAAGCTCCTGAAAAAGCAATTGATGCTAGCCAAGGGTCAGAACCCAAAGGCGTTATTAAAATGATATATGGAGGACCAACCATGGGAGACTCCAACAGAAGCAGGAAAGCATCTGCCAGGGAATTGCATATGCATGAAAGGCACGGGGTCTGGAAGGTCGAAGCAGGCCTACCTCCACCAGAAATCTCGTTCGGGCCAGAAGATAACCAGAAAGTAATTCATCCGCATGACGATGCATTGGTCATCACAGTGGAAATAGAAAGGTATCAGGTCCAAAGGGTCTTTGTAGACACAGGGGCCGCAGTCAATGTTATATTTGAAAGTTGTTTCAACCAAATGAGCCTCCAGAAGCCATTGAATGGGGTAGCTACGGCTCTACACGGTTTCTCAGGAGACCCTGTGATGTCGCTAGGATCAATTGATTTAATGCTCACTTTGGGCGAAGGGCCTACACGAGTGTCAAAACCAGTCACCTTCTTGGTGGTGCGACAGCCATCCTCCTACAATATTATTCTAGGAAGAACTGCATTAAATCCATTCCAAGCAGTGGTCTCCACTTATAATCTGATGATGAAATTCCCTGTGGGAAATCAGGTAGGGCAAATATCAGGAGATCAAGAGGTCTCCCGGAAATGCTATGTCCAATCGGTGCAAGCAGGAGAGGCCAGGAAAAGGCCGCTGGCAGAATCCACCACCGAAAGAGAGGAGATGAAACTCGAGGGGAAAAGGCCTAAAACCCCAACCCCAGCAGAGGAAGGCCAGAACCTTTCTGTTTCAATGGAACACTTGCTGATCACTAGCAACAACCCTCCTGGAAAGCTAATGGTATCCCAGGACCCAGCCAAACAACTGCTCCAACAGACAAACAAAAGCAAAGGACCTGAAGCTGAAGTAGCAGGCATATGCCATGCCTCGATTGTGAAAAGGCAAGGGGAAGCTCTGATAACCCAGGCAAGGGCGAAAGTCAAAAGTGCAATGGAAATGCTAGACCAAGAAAATGTCAAGGAGACAATAAGCAAAGAAAAGGTGTCACCCTAAAAATGTGCAAGGAAAAACTGAGGATCACTCTCAAGAAGAAGGTACGATGGGTTGTGACCCCTTATTCGTTTTGAAAAACTCTTATTCTATGATTAACTGATGTATGAAACATTGGATCATACCTCTTTATCTTTAAAGTAGTTATATTTCGTATGTGTTTAGCCCTCAAATGAGGTGTAATTCCTTCAGTCCCTTACACCTCACTTGGGGGGGGGAGTAGGGGACACCTATATGCTCATATCCCATTAGCTTAAAATGCTATCTTAAAATGCTTTCATCATCATAAAACGCTATTTTACACCAAGATACTACTCCGCTATTTTGTTCCATCACCCTAAGAACACTGGGAATATCTCTACCTCACCATCTTAGAATACTTCGGCAGGTAGAAACAGGGTAAAGAGTAAAACCTCTATAAACACGAAAATAAGAGAGATATCATTCTAAATTAATAACAGAAATATGTTATAAACAGGGCCCCGGAGAAAGTATATGGCCTTAATAAGAAATAACAGTTGTTTGTGCCACAGCTAGCACGATGTCAGGGTCATAAAAAGCACCCTATCACGAACACCAAAAAAACAGATTGTTCAACAAAAATCTTATCCAAAGCAGCAAGATTAGGGAGAGGGACTCCGAACAAAAGCTAGATCCTCAGATCTAGATGAGTGAGAAGAGGACCATTCTTCGACAGCAGCCAAAGCAGAAGAGGTAGAGGGACCACCCTTGGGTGAGGCCGCAGAAATCTGCAAAGCGTTTCCCTCATTTGAACCATCCTTCACCTCCTCAGGAGCGGGTAACAAGGAAGTGCCTCCCCTGCTGGTAGATGGGCCGGAAGTTTTCCCCTCTTTTAGTTCCTAATAAAGGAGAAAATTTTCATGATAAGCGAATAAACTTAAAAACAAAAACAAAGCGAACGATAAGGAAACAAAAAGATACCTGGTCAAAAACCTTCCGAATGGACCTCATAACCATGGTGTTATGAGGAAAGAGAGGGAACAAAGGTGCCTCCCAAGAGGGAAGATTCCTTGTGACTCTGGCAGGTTGGCGAAGGATCTGAGCTGCCTCTTTCAGCGCAGGCATGTACCATGGCTCCGTGGGGGAAAGGGGGCGACTCCTTCGAAGGGACTCAGGCTCTGCGTCGAACATCCTCACTATGGATTCTGTATTAACGGCAGCTGCATGCTCTGGGATACCTAATTGTTGACAGCACTCGAAGATAGCCGAGGCTGTCCATGTAGACAGGCTCAAACATGCACAACCAAAAGTCATGGGACTGAAGATAGCTTTCAGGCAAGCGCTTGATCAGGGAATCCAAGAAGGCTTGACCGTAAGGGGTCATCAATAAATTAGACTTGCAGTCTTTGACTCCAGAAGAAACACCTTGGTTCATCCCTTCTCTCCTCCCTTGAGTGAATGAGGAAGCTCAGGTTTGTCCTAGCTCCTGTTCATAGCTAAGTGTCAGCTGCGCTATTTCTGCTACCTGAATCTCCATTAGTTGCTCCACTCTCTCGGACGAGGTCCTCAAAGCTCTCTCGAGTTCCTTTATCCGCTCAGAGAGATAAAGTGTGTGCTCCTCTCTAGCTAACAGGAACCCACGAAGTTGATGGACTTCCGCTTGGAGTTGCTCCCTGCTCTTCTCAGACTGGGAAAGATTCTCCCGCAATTGCTCAAGGCTTAACTCTTGAGTGGAGGGAGAACTCTCTGATATTTTCCCCTTTTTCCTAGCCAAGGGAGAAGGAGCCTCACTTTTCCTTTTGGGAAAAGAAGAATGAGGCGCTAGAGGGACAGGAGTGGAAATACCCGTACCCTCATTAGTAAAAATAAGAGAAAATGAAGCCGATTGACTAGGGGCAACCAAGTGAAGGAAGTAGGGCTTCATTCGAGGCTTACCAATTTCTACCTCGCGGGGACTCTCTCGAGAGGGGTCACCACCCCCAGGAACCATAGGCTCATGGGTGGAGGTATTACCCAATGATAAGGTGGGAGAAGAACCACCAGATTTTGTCCGCTCCATCATTTGTGATAACTTCTCTCGAGCCATTTTCCCCATACCTAGTTTGGTGGAATCCATAACTACGAGGCAGAGATGATCACCGAGAAATAATGATGGATGATAGGGTTGCGAATAATGGAAATAAATCCAAACTCTACAAATCTTAAAAACTGAGTGATAGAAATAAAACATCAGTCACATTCATGTCATAGGCAGTTTCACCATATAGAAAAAAAAAAAAAAAAAAAAAAAAAAAAAAAAAAAAAAAAAAAAAAAAAAATTGGGGCTAGCAATGTTCCTCAAAATAAAACCAGGGGAAACAACATAGATTGACCTAATCTCAAGAAAGTCAAAAGAGAGCATATGTACAAGTATAGGAGAGTAAAATAACAATGAAATACCTGAAAAGGGACGAAAGGGAAGACGGTCGTCGGAGTAATCGCAGGGAGCGGTAGACGATTCGCAATATCACCTTTTTTCTGAAGTACAATGCAGAGAGAAGGATGAGGAAGTTAAGGAAAAAGAGTAGAGTGGTCTCCTACTTATCACTTCATGACGATTCAGAAAAAGGGGATTGCCTTTTCACCTGCAAATAAGACAAAAATAATAGTAATGCCCATTTTAAAATATATTTTAAATGGCCGTGTATTCTCTCACCCTTAGGGAAGAAGTAATGATGAGTAAGGGAAACAAATTCAACCCTATTTCTTGGGAGAATAACCGGCGTTTCGGCTTCCCGCACCATCAGATATTAGCAAAAAATAAATAAAAATACATATAGAAAAGAAGGGAAAGAAAAAGCAATATCAAAGCAAAATTCGTTTTCCCGCCAAAACACCTGTCAGAAACTATCACACTGATGCTTCTGGACCTGGGGGGGGAGTAGCTGATAGGGACTAATATCAGCTATACAATGAGGAATACACTTTCCTTAACCTTAGATTACGGTTCTTAAGAAAGCTGGTATGGTAGATGTCACAATAGAGGTGAGAACCTCACCTCTCTGAAAGGAATAATAGATCCTAGACGGGATTAGCTTCAACAACACCCTTAATGGAGATAAGTGTTACTTTTCTCTAATAATCGATAGAGGCTATTCTATGTAAGTAGCATAGTATCAAAGGGATTTCGTGGGCACCAGATGCTCAAGACAATCAAGAATCGTATGCCCTGCAAGAAGCTGTGAGGCTCTAACTTTCTCCATAAGCTGCGTGGGATCTGTGGGCATCTGCAAAGATAGGAGGATCTGACCAGATCCTATGGGTGTCTAGTAGAAGCCCGAGGTTCTGCGTAACATACGGTCCGCGTGACTCTATGTACTATAGAGTGAGGACCACTACATTCATGACGGAGGATACTTCACCTTCAAGGGAATTCCTTTTCTGTCCCTCCTTCACACGAATGCTCACTCTTCACCCTCAACATACCTATAAATACTAAACGAACTTATCCATCACATATTCATTCACTTTCTTACGAACAAAAACGCTCCTTAGCGTATTGTTCCATTCAATACCATACTCTCTCTCTCACGAGCTCCTCCGAGCTCAGGCCAGCCGAGGCGGACAAGACCTCTTCCGGGAAGCCGTAGTCCGTTTTTACATCCACCTACTCTTCTCAACACCGGGAAGAGTCTCTTTCCTACGTATACTGCCTTGAACATAAGGTAAAACCCTCATCATTTGAGAAGGAATGAGGTTTGACGGAGTTCCACATTCCTAGCCTCCCTCTTTCCCTTGTCTCTGTTCTGCGTTATCAGTTTGTATGAGTGCAAAACCCCATGAATCTTGCTAATTCATGGCTAAATACACCTTTTATCCTTTACCTATAGCTCAACTATTACTCGTCGTTGTTGTGCGCCTCTTGCCCTATACAAAATACTCGGCTATGGCTTTTCTATACGCATGAATCCCTTGCTCTTTATTGTTTTAACGCTTTACCCATGAATGCTATTTGCAAAACATAATGAATAATCTCTTAAATTGTTGTGGATCTTTGACCCGGATCTATCACTCCTATTCCAGCAGCGGCGGCTGGGTTTGATTCGGGCCCAGATCTAGGTCTGGGCCTGCCTCGGGCCAGATTTGGGCCGGGTCTTACGGGCCGGGCCGATAATTTGCATTTAAAAAAAATGAAAAAATTTTAAAAAAAATCTGAAAATTTTTAAAAATTCTAAAAAAATTTATAAAAATTTTAAAACATATTTTACAATTTTTAAATGAATAATTTATCCTCTCTCACCCTCTTTTCTTCTAATTTTTGTGCAAAAAAATTGTGGGGTTTCTAAAATTCCTTGTGATTTTGTTGCTTATAGTAAAGAGGACGAAGATTTGTGGGGTGACGAAAGGGGGAGTATCAAGGAGGAGACGGGGGATTCGCCATCGAATGAGAAATTGCCATTGAGGGGTCCGTCTTGAGGCTCATCACATGGACATGGGAATCATTCCTCGTCTCATCCCTCGCCTTAATATACTTGTGAGTAGTAACTTAAATATCTTATGTATATTCGTCCCTCCAACCTTATTTTTGATTTTATTTTCAAAAATAAGTTTGGGGGAGGGGGATGGGATAAGATATTCAAGTTACTTTTTCATATTTCTTCAAGTTATTTTTATCGCATTTCTTTCTTTGTTTGTTTTAAATTTTTTATGTTTTGTTTGGAGTGAATTGGTGGTGGAATTTGTGTGTATTGAAGGATGAGTTGATTCGGTGTGTGCAAAATGATTCAAGTAAAATTTTTCAAGTTCCATTTTAAAAGCATCACTTGAGTTGTAGTGCTTCTTGCTTATATGGTTAGATATTGCGGTTATCACTCATTTGCTTTCAAGAGAGATGTCGATGATGATTTGAGCGGAAAATGGCATCATATTTTGTTGGAATTTCTCATGTGTGTATTGAGCATGAAAGGGTTGCATGACATGAATAACTAGGAATGATTGACATTAGGCACGTGAACTCTAGACAAAAGCTAGTGAGGTTTGAGCCAAACGTTGAATCAAATAACGTTTTTATTCCTTCTTGAGAGCTTGCCATGCATTGCATTCATCACTTCTAGAACTTGCCTTTTGAGTATCGATCGAGGTTGCTATATGTGTGTTTTGAACTTTGAAATGATTTTAGGCCATCATTTGAGAAGCTTATTATTCCCAAACACTAACCCTAATTCATTACCTTTGTGGTCCCGTTTTGAGCCTAAAGAAGCCTTTATTCTTAAACCGTATGATAGGGGTGTGAAGGTTGGTTAAGGGAATCCTTGGTTTGAGTTGAGTACATGCTTGAAATGATGATGAGAGTTGAATTGATATGGAATGGTGTTTGATAGAAAAGATACTCCTATAAGCTCATTTGTTGAAAAAAAAAAAAGAAAAAAAAAGAAAAGAAAAAAGAAAAGAAATAAAAAAAGAAAAAAGTTCTCTCAAAAAGAAATGAAAAAAGAGAGAGAGAGAATAAAAGGAAGCATGAAAGAATAAGAGCATAAAGGAGTAGTCTTTAGAAATTTTTCGAAACATTCCATCAAAAGGTTTGAGTTTCATTGATTGAAAAGGTGAAATGGTGTGGTAGAAGATGGAGAAATCTATACTTAGAGTGGAGAAGAGAAGGGTGGAGTACATAGAAGACGTTTTGAGTCACTTAGCCTAAATTTCCCTACCTAAACCAATGTCCCTACATTACAAGCCTAAACAAAGACCTAATTGATCTTAGTCATTGCACACAACTAAGCGATGGAGATTTAGAGACTCGAGGCAAGCATATGGTATGTATGGATACATGTATGAGATCATTGAGTGTTGAACCCTACTCCACATTGAGCGATTGAGTGATACACTTATCTTGTGAGGTTTAGAGTTCATTTGTGCTTGAGTGATTGATTTTCTAGTTGAGATTGTTGTGTAATTGTGGATTGTTTTCTCACCTTGAGTGTTTCATGGAAAAATCATTTAAGAGTGAGCTTTGAGGCATCGATGATCTTGATTTGCATACCCATATGTGCTTATGTTCTGTTATTGTTCGTTCCATTGTCGGGATGAGCAATGGCTTAAGTTTGGGGGAGTTTGATAACCACATATTTAGCATGTTTTAGAGTGTGTCTCGATGCGTGTTTTGGTTAGGATATGTGCTTAAATGAATAGGAAATGATAGGTTTTTACAATTTATGCATTTTCTATATGCTTTGCACTTTCTCCCGTTTTCCGTGCTAATTTCAGGTACTGTGGAAATTTTCTAGGCAAGTTTTACTTATCCTATGTCGAAGAGGATCGAAAGAGGAAGCCGTAGCACTTTGCGGATTAATTTTCCGATGCCGGACGAGAGAGAACGAGCCAAAACCGTGGGAGCGCGCAGAATGGCAGATTTGGGCGATAAATGCACAAACACATGCCTTTAGTCAACTTTCCGGAAATTACAGATTTTACCCCACCTTCTCAACTCAAGTTTCTGTTATTTGCAATTTGACCCCAACTTGTGGGAAAACTATAAATACTCCTTTATTTGCCTCATTTGGCATCTTTTATCACTTGTAATTCACTTTTGCACTACTACTCTAGAACCCTACCTTTTCCCTCTTTCCTTTTCAGTATATTTGAATATTATTGGATGATCAAGCTTGGATATTGAAGATTATTGGAGCATTTCAATTCCTTTTACTTTCCTTGTTCTTTTTACTATGAATTCTCTTACTTTTGTTGGATTGCTTGCTAGATCTATTGCTAGCTAAGCACCCTTATGGTTCCAAGTAATTGATGATATGATTTAGATGTTGGGTGCTAGAGTTTAGGATGTTGATTTACCTTCCCCTTGAATTGCCTATGGATTGGGACTTTATTTGAATGCATGACTAATTGATCACTAGGAGTGCATCTAAGGTGTTTGATGGAATGCCTAGGAAGCTTTCATTCATAGCACTTGGCATCAATTCATACTCATATCACTTGATTTCATCTCATATGATTCCTAGGAAGAATTAGATGGGTTGGATGATAGTTGGTAGGTTTTCTTAGACTAAAATGAGCTATTTGGAGTTGGTAGGGCATTTAAAGGCTTATAAAGCATTTATTGCTCTATTGATCTACTTGTTGATCACCCTAGTAAGGTAGGTTAACATATAGTATGATATAAGAGACCATTCAAGGTGGATTAAAGTGGTTTGAAGCGTCTAAACTCTAAAGCCTTCGTCATAATCATATCGGAAGTTTCTTGGAGCCATGCCTTTATTACTTGAATTCTCATTTGTTTACTTGCTATTTCCATTTACTCATTCCATGTTTAAGCTTATCATTTACTTTACTCTTTGCCTAGTTTAGAAAAACACCAAACCAAGATTATGTGCTCAAATAGGATAATAGAAACAAGACGAACTACTTGATTATCTCTCGACACATTCACTCCTCGTGTTCGATACTCGGACTTCTCTAGTTCGATATTATTGCTAGGTTAGAAATAGCCTAGTTAATGCCCAAAGGCTCAAATCATCACCAAGGTAACAACATGATTCCTAATATCCAAACATTACATAGAATTCATCACATAATTGCGTCGCTTCGCCAAGGTTCCATGCATAAATTCAATCTAATTTTCCACAATCAAAAATCCACACTATCATCGGCCAATCCACAATACTCATAAATTATCCTTGACTCGATCAACAAACTCCTAAGACTCAAAACAAATAAAGACTCAACATACCCCAAAATAAAACAACTACTAAAGCAATAAAAACACACCCAAAAGATTGTTAACTTTAGTTACTCTTCCCCCTCCCCCAAACTTATTTCGAAATCAATGATTAAGGAATAAGTTTGCAAAAAGAAAAAGGAACTAAGTTACCAAACTTACCTCATTGAAATGGCGGAGGGAAGGGAGGGTTGTTCGGGTTGTTGGGGTCATACCGTTGATGTTGACGTGGATAGTAAGGATAAAAGTAGTGCATCTCATGCACCATTGGGTTGTAGCTTTCCAAGTAGGCTCTCTCGTCCTCTTGTCTCTTCCTCTCCTCTTCTCGATACCTCTCATTCTCAAAATGAGTGTCGATAGCATCAAAGTGGCCTTCAATATAAGTACGAAGCTCACTCATCTCCGTCCTAAAAGTTTGGATTTCTTCTCGGACTCCTCCCAATTGGGTTTCAATGAACTCTCAACCATCCCAATGGTAGTTATCCATTGCCTCCATCGTCTTTGTATGCCACTCGTGCATTGTAGAGAACTCTGGTGCTCTCATGTGAAAACTGGGGATATGGTGCATCTTCATACCCTCCTTGTCCGTCTCCTCCTTGCTCTCCCCCTTGCTCATACTCTTGTTCCTCTTGCTCATCCTCATTATGCTCTTCTTCAATTCGGGGCGGTCTTCGACCCGGCTCCGTTATCATCCTCAAATGCTCCCCCGATCTTATACTCCAATTCCCTATTGATCTATCTCCCTCCCCAAGAACACTCGTCAAATGAGGGCAAGGAAGTTGAAGAATCATTTGAGCATTCTTCTCATGTAGCCTCCAAATATATCCATCCTTATGTGATAGCATCCCTTGTCTTTGGAGCGCCGCTTGATCAAGAAAGATGTCTCTAGAAACTGGATCTTTGGATAGTGGCACTCGAAACTTGTTGCATATCGGTGTAATCCATGCTCCACACCCAATCTTTTGGTTCCCATGGAGTAAGGCTTGGCTCTCAAAGTGATCGGCCAACCATAGGGCTGCATCTTGGTTGATGGAGTTAAGACAAGACCAAAAGAGGTGCATATCAACGGTTTGAAATGTCCCAGAATCGCTCCTCCCAGCAATGGTGCTTGTCATGAGCCGGTGCAAGTACTTAAATGCGGGGTTTTGAACCGACGATGCCTTTGCTCTCCTAGAATCGTAATAGACAATCCTCTCCTTCTCCAAGTAGACGATTGTCTTCCATACTTCGTCCATATCGGGAGAGTGATCCCGATGAAGTGCCCCTCCTTGTCTCCTCTGATTAGATCGTTGAGCTCGTCCATAGTGAGGGTTCTTTGGGTGTTCCCCAACTGAAAACGGAGAGTATAAGGAGTCCCTCCGGTCCTAAGCACCTCTACGGTTGAAAGAAACTCCACCGTTGGTCCATGGTAAGTCAAGAGGTTGGCTTGAAACACTCGGGTGAATCCGCCGTTTCCCATCAAAGTGACAACGTCATCGGCTATTCCCATTCCCATAATCGTCTCATGGTCAAGGAATCTACAATGTTTTTGCTTCAAGGCCACCAAGTGTGACCACCTCCACTTGGCCTCCGGAGTCCGAAGAGTGACATTGCATGATTTCGGCTCTTGATTAGCCAATAGAGCTTGAGTGGGTGGGGTTCGGTTTTGCGGTACCTCCTTTTGCTTTCCCTTCCCTTTGTTAGCGGTGGATGTTGATGCCACGTTCTTGCCTTTATCACAACCCATTATAATACCTACAAAATAAAGATAATACTTCAAATAATTTTCAATCCATCATCAATCAATTCCCACTAACTTATTCAAGTATATTCTCCCCCATCATACACCCATATCAAAGCATCAACAACACCAATACATCCAACCTTTCAATCCATAATATACTCAAATTCTCATATAACCCATCAAATTAAAATTTGCTCATATTCTAATTCATGCTCAAATCAAACAAATTCAAGAACAAATAATCAGAGGCATGCAAAATTCATTGAAATTTTCAATAGCCCATACAAAATTGAACATGAATATCATCAAAGGAATCATCATAGAACACAATTATGAACATAAATCAACCAAATCATGAATTTTGTAATAATCCTCAAATTTCTCTTCACAATCTCTAACATGCAATTTATTTTTAGAAAATCGAAATTAATCTGTCAATATGCTCCCAATTGCATAGAGAATGTAAATGTATGAGAATTGGAGGAAGAAAGTTCATACCTTTGATGGAATCGAAGAGTGAATTGAGAGGAAAATTGTGTTCTTGGAGAGAAACTAGGACTTGTGTGTGCTAGTGTGTGATTTCGTGTGTGTGTGTGTTAAATAAGGGGAAAACTAACCTGGAATTGGAAGGAAAATCGTGTTTTTGTACAAGTGCTCGACCGGCCCACGAAGTGTTTGATCGAACAGTCGGTCGCGCGCTAGCTACTGCATCAATTTTTTCGAATGGCTAGACCCGTGGCTCGACCGAGCACGGGGTCGAGCAGAACCTGGGCGTAAATTTCATTTTGTGCTCGACCGGTGGCTCGGTCGCGCGCCCGCTCGAGCAAAACCTTCTGCATCAAGTTGCTCAATTGGCTCGACCCGTGGCTCGACCGAGCACGGGGTCGAGCAGAACCTGGGAAAAATCGAATTATGGCTCGACCGGCGGCTCGGTCGCGTGCCCGGTTGAGCAATACCTACTGTCTTGATTAACTCGACCACGTGCTCCATTGGTCCGGTCGAGCCATAGGTCGAGTCGGCCTGTGTGCACTCAAAAAATTCACAAAATATTATTACGACTCGCTTTTACAAACTCGAACCTAATATTTGTAATTGCTCTACTAAGGGGTACGACTCAAAAATACGAAAATCAAATCAACGACACTTAAAATACTAAAAGTAAAATAAATTGAAAAACAGGATACGAATATTGGGTTACCTCCCAACAAGTGCTACGTTTAACGTCTTTAGCCCGACGGTACCTCAATTTAGCTCGGGTCCTCAAGATTGACAGCCTCCTTAGTGGGGTAAAGAGGTATCGTCTTGAAATAATGCTTGAGACGATGCCCATTGACCACGAACTTTTCTCCGTCGTTCTTTATACTTCAAAAGCTCATTCTTCAAATCCTTGTACATAACGAATGGCCCGGACCACTTGCTTTGCAATTTTCCTGGAAATAAACGAAGACGAGAGTTATATACTAGAACATCATCACCAATATAAAACATATGATCTCGAATGCTCAAGTCGTGAAATTTTATAGCTCATTCTTTGTAAAGACTCGAGTTCTCGAAGACTTCGTTTCTCCATTCGTCAAGGTCTAGCAAATCATCACACCTTTGGCCCATAACTTCATTGAACTTGAAATTGATCCTCCTTGTCTCCCAATAAGCCTTGTGCTCCAACTCCATTGGTAGATGGCATGACTTGCCAAAGAGCAATTGATATGGAGACGTCCCAATTGGCATCTTGAAAGCCGTCCTATTGGCCCAAAGTGTGTCGTCCAAGTACTTCGCCCATTCCTTCTTGTTGGTGATGGTCTTCTCCAAAATTTGCTTGATTTCTCGATTAGCTAACTCGGCTTGACCGTTGGCTTGAGGATGGTAGGGCGTCGTCACCTTGTGCCTGACTCCATATTTGGCTAGAAGTGATCCCAACCAAAGATTGTTGAAGTGGCTCCCCCCATCACGAAGCAAAGCTCTCGGAGTTCCATACCGAGAAAAGATATTCCATTGGAGGAATTTGATCACCACTTTTGAATCGTTGGTGGTTGTGGGAATTTCCTCGACCCACCTAGAGACATACTCCACCTCAAGCAAAATGTAAGAGAAGCCTTGAGACTTCGGAAAAGGACCCATGAAGTCGATTCCCCATACATCGAACAACTCCACCTCCATGATAGTTCGCTGTGGCATCTCGTCTCTCTTCGATATGTTCCCCATCCTTTGGCATCGATCGCATGTCTTGATGTAAGCATAACAATCCTTGTAGATCGATGGCCAATAGAATCCACTATGGAAGATCTTGAGGGCGGTGCGATTTGCAATGACGAAATGTTTCCTATTCAGAGCGCTATGGCAATCTTCGATGATCTTTTTCCACTCTCTTTGTCGGACACACCTTCGAATAATTCCATCGGCACACCTCCGGTACAAGTAAGGATCCTCCCAATAGTAGAATTTGTAGTCAAGGAGGAACTTCTTCTTTTGGTGAGACGAGAGGCCTTTGGGAACATGTTGGATCGCCAAATAATTCATAATGTCGGCAAACCAAGGGGTGTACAAATCTATCTCAAAAATTTGCTCGTAGAGAAAGCTCTTCTTGATGATGATTCTCGAATCTTCTCCTTCCATCGGCTGCTCATGTCTTGAGAGATGATCGGCCACCATGTTCTCACATCCTTCCCTATCCTTTATCTCCACATCGAACTCTTGAAGAATTAAAATCCAACAAACTAACCTCGGCTTCGAGTCCTTCTTGGTGAATAGGTAGTGAATGGCGGCATGATCGGTGTGCACAATCGTGTGAGATCCCACTAAATAATTTCTAAACTTGTCGAAAGCATAGACCACTGAAAGTAACTCCTTCTCCGTGGTGGTGTAGTTCCTTTGGGCCGAGTCCAACATCTTGCTAGCATAATAGATAACTCGAAAGAGCTTCTCCCTTTTCTGCCCCAAAACCGCTCTTATCGCCCAATCGCTTGCATCGCACATAAGCTCGAATGGGGTACTCCAATCCGGTGAATCAAAAGACGGGAGTAGAGAAAAATGCCTTCTTCAACTTCTCGAAGGCTTCCAAGCAATCTCCATCGAACATGAACTTTACGTCTTTCTCGAGCAATCCACATAGCGGCTTCATAATCTTCGAGAAATCCTTGATGAATCTTCTATAGAAGCCGGCCTGTCCCAAGAAACTCCTCACCAATTTGACATTGGTTGGCGGCGGCAACTTCTCGATGGCTACAACTTTGGCTCGATCCACTTCCAATCCTTGTGAAGACACCTTGTGGCCAAGTACATGTTGGATCCGTGAAGATCGCTCGGATGTTAATCAATTAAACAAAAATTATAACATGCAATTTCCTAGATCCTAGAGCGGAAACAGATCTAGATTGCATACCTTGTCGGGGCAGATCCAGCCGGTATAATGATATTTGGTGAAGTATTCCTCGCACTAGATCTCTGCACACGAGATCTAGCTCTTCTCGTAAACCTCGAGATCTTCTAGTGTATTCCCGAGAACAGAGAAGAATTCCGGATGGACGGAAATCTTTCTTCTCTCCTTCCCCGTAAAACCCTAGCCGCCAGTTATCGTATGTGAGCCGATAATTACCGTATGTTAAATCCCTAATCACCATCTATATATATAGGGGCAGATTAGGGTTAGGGTTTCTCTTACTGGGCCAGCCTGCTTCTGTTGGGCTACACTAGGGATCTTAAGGAGGATATGGACTGGGCCTCCCAATATAATTAATAATCCAAGTATTCTCTGGGCCCGAATACTTTACTTAATTATATAAATATTATTTCACTCCACTAAAGAAATAATATTGCACTGCCGTCCATCTTCCAAATTATTACGCACCGGGCTCCTTTTTGGATTATATTATTTCCCGTGTTAAAGATATCGCATGTCCATTAATTAATTAAGCTTACTGATAGCTCTATTAATTAATATCTCATTCCGAGAGTAGTACCCGCTCGACCTTATTATTATATCGGAACTTAATCCACCTGCAGGGTTTAATATAATAATCCTTGGAGCGCCTCAAGGGGACATCATCAACTCGGACTCAGCCGAGACACGATTTCTAGCATTAATATTAATTATCATATTTATAATATCATTACCCAAGATATCGAGATGCTTTGAGTTGCGATAACTCTCACTCATTGATAAATCAAAGTAATAATTATCATAAATATATAATTCAATATTACATGTCTAGAATTAAGAAATAATAATCGTCTGAGATCTTTGATCCTTTATTAAATCAGTACAAAAGGATTTATCTCACCGCGATCCTGTTCAATGCAACTGGATGCATTAGTATAAGCTACTTAGCCAAGATCAACTAATATCAAGCATTATACTACAACCTTAACAAGTAATTTGTCCATGATTACTTAGGTTGCGAACACTATTTAAGTATATAAGAAAGTGATAATATGATCTTCCGTGTGAGCCCACACCATATTATCTATAATATATACTACAAGACGATATTTCGCATAACCATAACACGAATAAATATGCAAAAACATATGACATTATTTATTTCATAAAACAGGAAGAAGTACTATATAACACAGCATAAAAAGTATGCTTTTCAGTATATAATCCCAACAATCTCCCACTTATACTCAAAAACATGCTTTCAAGTATACTACTACACTAAATATCTCTCCCACTTATACTCAAAGCAGTGCTGTCATGCAACGAACTCCCATGCCTTCAACATACCTTTCGAACACCTTGATAGACAAGGCCTTCGTGAAAGGATCAGCCAGGTTATCCTCCGAAGCAATCTTTGACACCACGACCTCTCCTCTTTTCACATACTCTCGTATGAGGTGGTACTTCCTTTCAATGTGTTTACTGGCCTTATGGGTTTGTGGTTCCTTTGAATTTGCCACTGCACCAGAGTTATCACAATAGACTATGATTGTCTGAGGCAAATTCGGAATCACATCCAAATCCAACAAGAAGTTCCGGAGCCATACAGCCTCTTTGGCTGCTTCCGAGGCTGCCACATACTCAGCCTCCATCGTGGAGTCAGCAATGCATTTCTGCTTTATGCTCCTCCAATAAATGGCTCCACCTCCCAGTGTAAAAAACAACCTGAGGTAGACTTTCGAGAATCCCTATCTGACTGGAAATCAGAATCAGTGTATCCCAGAGGATGTAGACTGTCAGACTGAAAGACCAACATATAATCAATCCCTAGTCCTTCTCGGTACTTGATTATATTCTTTACAGCAGTCCAGTGTCCTTTTCCTGGGTTTGACTGATATCTGGCAACCATGCCCACAGCATGACAGATATCCGGTCTAGTGCAAAGCATAGCATACATGAGGCTTCCAACTGCCGAAGCATACGGAACTCCCTTCATGTCATCTATCTCAGCTTGTTTCTTCGGACACATATCCTTTGATAGATGGATTCCACTCTGGAGAGGGAGAGATCCTCTCTTGGAATTCTCCATGCTGAAGCGCTTTACAACCGTATCTATATAGGTTGCTTGGGAGAGACACAACATTCTCTTCTTACGATCTCTAAAGATCTTGATCCCAAGAATGTGTCCTGCTTCTCCCAAATTCTTCATCTTGAATTGCCTGGACAGCCACATCCGTACGTCCGATAACATATCTACGTTGTTGCCAATCAATAGAATGTCATCTACATACAGTACTAGAAACACCAAGTCGTTTCCATGACACTTCTTGTAAACACAACTCTCATATACACACTGCGTGAATCCATATGACTGGATTACCTCGTCAAACCGTGTGTTCCAAGACCTAGAAGCTTGCTTAAGTCCATAAATGGATCGCTTAAGCCTACACGCAAGATGCTCACTTCCTTCGGCAATATAACCCTCTGGTTGACGCATGTAAATGGGCTTATCAAGACTACCATTAAGAAAAGCAGTCTTGACATCCATCTGCCAAATCTCCAGATCCATATGGGCCACAATGGCCAAGAGAATTCGGATCGACTTAAGCATGACGACAGGCGAGAAGGTTTCATCATAATCGATACCCTCTTTCTGAGTGAAACCTTTTGCCACAAGTCTAGCTTTGAAAGTTTCAATCTTTCCGTCAGGTCCTCTCTTACGTTTGTAGACCCACTTACACCCGATGGGTTTAACCCCTTCAGGAAGTTCTACAACGTCATATACATCATTCTCATGCATGGATTCGATTTCCGAATCCATTGCAACTTGCCAAAGCTGTGCATCTTTGTCTTGGATTGCCTCTTTGTATGTCCAGGGGTCTGAGTCATCTTCACCAGGTAAGTTGTCCGAAGACTCTCCCAAACACAACCATCTTTCAGGTTGAATGATGACCCTCCCACTGCGACGAGGCATATTCTGAGGTTGTGTACTAGTGTCAACACGTGGTGCAGTTGATGGTGCCACATCTAGTACGGGTGGTTCAGGCGGGTTTGTATCCCTCATCTCTTCTAGGATGACCTCACTCATGGGTTTGTGATTGTTCATATATTCTTCTTCCAAGAAATGTGCATTGGTGCTGACAATGATCTTTTGGTCCCTTGGACTGTAGAACAATCCACCTCTCGTACCCTTAGGGTATCCTATGAACAGCTGTAATTCAGTTCTCGACTCCAACTTATCAGCATCCTTGCGCAACACATGAGCAGGACAACCCCAGATCCGAATGTGTTCAAGATTAGCCTTTCGGCCTGACCACAACTCCAAGGGTGTTTTGGGTACTGATTTGGAGGGAACTAAGTTTAGAATATATGCCGCTGTTTCTAAGGCATAGCCCCAAAACGAAGTAGGTAGCTCAGAATAGCTCATCATCGACCGAATCTTGTTCAGTAGGATTCGGTTCCTGCATTCTGCCACACCATTCTGCTGTGGTGTTCCTGGCGCAGTAAGTTGGGACGTAATCCCGGCTTGTGACATGTATTCCAAGAATTCAGCGCTAAGGTACTCTCCACCTCGATCAGATCGAATGGATTTGATGGATTTATTATGCTGATTCTCAACTTATGCCTTAAATGCTTTGAATTTATCAAAGGATTCAGACTTTCGTTTCATCAGATAAACGTATCCAAATCGTGAGTGATCATCAATAAAAGTGATGAAATACTCAAAACCACCTTTAGCCTGAATAGACATTGGACCACACACATCTGTATGAATCAAGTCCAACACATTCTCTGATCTGTTGCCCTTGGATTTGAAAATCCTTTTCGTCATTTTACCCTCTAAGCAAGATTCGCAAGTTGGTATCGGTCCTATTTGGAGTTTATCCAAGGGACCGTCTTTCACCAACCTTTGAATTCGCTTGAGGTTAATGTGACCCAGCCTCAGATGCCAGAGAAGTGTTTGATTCACATCTGAAGAAACCTTACGTTTCTTTGAACTCGATGATGTGCTATAAATAGCAGGTACAGTACAGTTAATGATATAGAGATTGTTAGACATAATACCCGAACAAATGACATCATTGTTACGAAAAATAGTAACGTCATTCAAACCGAAAGTAACCGAATATCCATCCAAATACAATTTGGAAACCGAAATAAGGTTCCTTTTAAAACCAGGTACTAACAAAACGTCTCCCAAAACCAGTGTTTTATCCAAAAACGGTAAACTGACAACTCCCACTGCAGAAACCGCCACGTGCGTAGCATTCCCCATGGTGACGGTGATCTCCCTTGCATTAAGTCTTCGGGTTTATGAGAACCCCTGCAAGTCAAAACATACATGATCAGTGGCTCCCGTATCTACAACCCAAGTATGTGTAGAACGAGCCGCTAAACAAGCTTCGACTACTAATGCACAAGATTTACCTTTAGGATTGCCTCTTAACTGAGGACAAACCGCCTTGTAATGTCCCTTCTCTCCACAACGGTAACACTTCCCCTTAGGCTTTTTTATCCCTCCCTGAGGTCCTCCCACTCTTTGACTTGCTCGATTTTGAGCTTGGCCGACCTGTTTCTTCTTCTTCTTAATTCTGCCTTTCGGCTTAGAAGGTTCGGAAACAGTGGTCACATGTACCTGAGGTTCAACCCAAAGAATTTCCTCAGCTTGCACAAGCTCATTGAGTAATTCGGATAACGTGTACAACTTTTGATTCATGTTGTAGTTCATCCGAAACTGATCAAAGGATCTGGGAAGAGACTCAATAATAATATCGACCTGGGTTTCCCCATCGATCTCAGCACCAAGGACCTCAAGTTCATTGAGATGACCGATCATCTTTAGAACATGTTCCTTAACAGAATCACCATTCCCCATGCGCATAGTCATAATAGCTCTCATAGCTTTCTGACGCGCTTGGCGACCATGGTGCCCAAACATTTCCGTAAGGCTATAGATCATATCAGCTGCAGATCGGACATGTTGATGTTGATGCTGCAAAATGCTTGACATAGAAGCCAATATATAGCATTTTGCCATCTCATCAGCCCTTTTCCAGCTGGTATAAGCCTCACGCTGTTCTGGCGTGGATTCATCAGTAGGTTCAGGGGGGCAAGCCTGAATGAGGACATATTTGTGTCCGTCAACAGTAAGAACAATATCCAAGTTTCTTTTCCAATCAATATAATTGGAACCCTCGAGTTTATTCTCTTTGAGAATCGTAGCAAGCGGATTAAGAGACATGGTGAAGCTGAAATAAATAAATAAATAAACTTCACATAACAGTCATATAAAATTTTGAAGCAGATTATATTGATGAGCCTTGAAACAATATAAAAAGCATCCCCCAACACCCCAAGTTCTTACATATAAGCCACTATAGGTGGACAGTACATATAATACCTTAAGCAGATCTTAAAATCTTTAACTTATTATCCAATCAACCTTAGCCTTCTGATTGATAAGTTAATAGTTGGTCCTCCTAGCCATGCAAAAATAATTAATTACCTTTCCTATAGGGAAATAATTAATTAAGTCGCATCTAAGTGAATACCATAATTTAATATTTCCAAAAATGATTTCTATAAAGAGTAACTCTACCATAAGGAGCAGTTACCTAAATAAAACATTTTTCTAATATTATCAATTTGATTTAACCAATGAATACCATAATTAGTGTCTCCTATAGGGAGGAAGACTCATTGTCAACGCGAACACTAATCATTTCATTTTAAATCAAATTATGTTTTTACGAAGTCTAAACCAATGAAATCCATAATCAGCATCTCCTATAGGGAGGAAGACTCATCGTCAACGCGAATGCTAATTACTTCATTATTTTAAACAAATTATGGAGGCTAGATTATCATTGTCTTTCGAATTAAATCGAATAATGATAATATTATCACACTTAGTAATTTTCATCAAGGTTTTTACCATTTTCAATCATAGCACATAAACAATTATCGCGAATAATTAAACAACATGCTATCCACCACATCGAAATAAAACAACCATGGAAATAAAGTAAATTATCCAATCATCATGGTCTTCATTTATCTTCGAACGAGCTTGAAAATCTGGATTCTTCAAGTAACGGGCTGATCTTCACGAGAAAACGGGCCCACGAATCGGCCCGTAGGGTTTCGGCCCATTAGGGTTTGGAAAACCCTAACCGCAAACCCTAGCCACCAAAACGCCGCTGCCGTCGCCATCACCGCCGCTGCCGCCGAGCCGCCGCTGCATGGAGTTGAAGGGGACCTCGCCGGAGGTCTCCCACTGGACGTTGCCACCGCCGGTCGCCGGAGAGACGAAGGGCAGCAGCAAAAACGCTGCTGCCGCCGCTGCACAGTCGTGAAACGACTGCCGCGGGCAGCAGCTGCTGCCGCCTTTCCTCCGCCTTCCACGCCGCCGTCTGGAGAGCTGCCGCCGGCCTGGAAGAGGCCGGACGTCAGTCCAGCGCCGCCTGCTGCCGTCGCGATCTGCTAGGGTTTCGAAAAACCCTAGCCGCGCTGCTGCTCGTTCACGGCGTCGCTGTCGCCGTCGCCTGTAGCTCCGGGCGCTGCTGCTCCCTCCTCCGACCAGTCCTCGTCGTCTAGGGGGTCGAGCGGTGGCTCCCACCGGCGAAGCCGAGCAGCAACAGCCGCGTAGGGCAGAAGCCTAGCGAGTTGCGCCCGTCGCCGTCGAGTCGCCGCCGCCGCCGCCGCCTCGATTTCCGACGAGACTTTCACCTCCTCTCCTCCGGATTTGATCGGTTACAAGATAGGGAATATTTACATCGAATTTACAACGAAAAACGAAAAATAAAACCTAATCTAACACGATCAACCCTCGTGTTTTACAAACGCGGCCACAAACAGACCGATTTCAATACAAAATTAAAACCGAAAAACATTCATATTAACCATGACAATTGGATCTCTGCAAGAACACAAAATTCGCATCCAATACAATAATATGAAACACATAATTTTAATTAATCAATCAACAGAGCCGAGTTGGCTCTGATACCAATTGTTGGATCCGTGAAGATCGCTCGGATGTTAATCAATTAAACAAAAATTATAACATGCAATTTCCTAGATCCTAGAGCGGAAACAGATCTAGATTGCATACCTTGTCGGGGCAGATCCAGCCGGTATAATGATATTTGGTGAAGTATTCCTCGCACTAGATCTCTGCACACGAGATCTAGCTCTTCTCGTAAACCTCGAGATCTTCTAATGTATTCCCGAGCACAGAGAAGAATTCCGGATGGACGGAAATCTTTCTTCTCTCCTTCCCCGTAAAACCCTAGCCGCCACTTATCGTATGTGAGCCAATAATTTCCGTATGTTAAATCCCTAATCACCATCTATATATATAGAGGCAGATTAGGGTTAGGGTTTCTCTTACTGGGCCAGGCCTGCTTCTGTTGGGCTACACTAGGGATCTTAAGGAGAATATGGACTGGGCCTCCCAATATAATTAATAATCCAAGTATTCTCTGGGCCCGAATACTTTACTTAATTATATAAATATTATTTCACTCCACTAAAGAAATAATATTGCACTGCCGTCCATCTCCCAAATTATTACGCACCGGGCTCCTTTTTGGATTATATTATTTCCCGTGTTAAAGATATCGCATGTCCATTAATTAATTAAGCTTACTGATAGCTCTATTAATTAATATCTCATTCCGAGAGTAGTACCCGCTCGAGCTTATTATTATATCGGAACTTAATCCACCTGCAGGGTTTAATATAATAATCTTTGGAGCGCCTCAAGGGGACATCATCAACTCGGACTCAGCCGAGACACGATTTCTAGCATTAATATTAATTATCATATTTATAATATCATTACCCAAGATATCGAGATGCTTTGAGTTGCGATAACTCTCACTCATTGATAAATCAAAGTAATAATTATCATAAATATATAATTCAATATTACATGTCTAGAATTAAGAAATAATAATCGTCTGAGATCTTTGATCCTTTATTAAATCAGTACAAAAGGATTTATCTCAGCGCGATCCTGCTCAATGCAACTGGATGCATTAGTATAAGCAACTTAGCCAAGATCAGCTAATATCAAGCATTATACTACAACCTTAACAAGTAATTTGTCCATGATTACTTAGGTTGCGAACACTATTTAAGTATATAAGAAAGTGATAATATGATCTTCCGTGTGAGCCCACACCATATTATCTATAATATATACTACAGGACGATATTTTGCATAACCATAACACGAATAAATATGCAAAAACAGGAAGAAGTACTATATAACACAGCATAAAAAGTATGCTTTTCAGTATATAATCCCAACAGTACAATCCCCTCTTGTACCATGAAGTGGCACTTCTCCCAATTGAGAACGAGATTCGTTTCCTCACATCTTTGAAGCACCGTGGCTAAATTCTCCAAGCATTGATCAAACAAAGAGCCGAACACCAAAAAATCATCCATGAAGACCTCTATGATGTTCTCGTTCAAACCATGGAAGATAGCCATCATACACCTCTGAAAAGTGGCTGGAGCGTTGCACGACCCGAACGGCATCCTCCAATAAGCAAAAACTCCATAAGGGCATGTGAATGCCTTCTTGTGTTGGTCCTTCGGAGCGATGGCGATTTAATTGTAGCCAGAGTATCCATCAAGAAAGCAATAATACTCATGTCCGGCCAATCGATCGAGCATTTGATCCACGAAAGGAAGAGGAAAGTGATCCTTCCTAATTGTTGCATTGAGAAGTCGATAATCGATGCATACTCGCCATCCCGTGACAAGCCTTGTCGCGATCAGCTCATCTTTCTCATCATTGATCACCGTCATGCCTCCCTTCTTCGACACCACTTGAGTAGAACTCACCCACTAGTTGTCCGAGATAGCATAAATCATGCCGGCATCGAGCAACTTCATAACTTCCTTTCTCACGACCTCTTGCATGACTGGATTCAATCGTCTTTGAGGTTGGACTCTCGGTCGGTGCTCGTCTTGAAGAAGTATCCTATGCATGCAAATCGAAGGACTAATGCCCTTGATGTCAGCAATTGTCCATCCAATCGCAGATTTATACTTCCTTAGCACCCTCAAAAGCTTGTCCTTGTTCGTCTCCGTCAAGTGAGAAGAAACGAACACCGGGTATGTCTCGTCCTCTCCCAAGAATTGGTACTCGAGATGCTCCAGTAGTGGCTTCATCTCCACCTCTGGGGCAAAACTCTTCATCTCCTCCTCTTCAACGACTCCATCATCCACCTTCTTGTTGATATCAACGTAAAAAGCCTCCTTTCTGTTCGATGATGATTGATTTGATTCCAATTGATTAAGATACTACAAAATCCCGTCACAAACGTCATCGATCTCCAAGTATGAGTATAGCGAGTTGGAGATGCAATAGTTTAGAGCCTCCTCCGAATTAGGTGGTGTCAATGTCTCGATGGAGAAGATATCCTCGATGATCGTCGGGCCTCTTCATTGCTTCATATATCAAGATTTTCAGCTCCTCTCCATTGACTCGAAAAGTAAGGTCTCCATCTTGAACATCAATCAATGCTCTCTCCATAGCTAGGAATGGCCGTCCCAATATCAATGGTTGATTAGCATCCTCCGGCATATCCAATACTACAAAATCAGTTGGAAATACAAGGTTATGGACTTAAACGAGCACATCTTCGACTATTCCCTTTGGATAAGAAATTGAACGGTCCGCAATGAGTAGGGAGATAGCAGTCGGCTTCATCTTTCCAATCTTGAGCCGGTTGAAGATAGAGAGTGGCATCAAATTGATGCTAGCGCTAAGATCACAAAGAACATTCTGGAAAATGTGATCACCGATCTTACACGCTGATGTGAACCTCCCGGGATCCTTCTGCTTCAACGAGAGCTTCTTTTGAATCACCGCGTTGCACTCCTCTGTTAAGTTGATTGTCTCGAACTTAGCCCATCTCTTCTTTCCCGAAACCGCATCTTTGATGAACTTCATATGATTGGGCATATCTCTGAGTGTGTCAAGAAGTGGTATGTTGATGTTGACCTTCTGAAAGATCTCCAAGAACCGTTGATACTTCTCGTCTTGCTTGGTATTCGCCAATCATTGTGGGAAAGGAGCTTTAGGGGTAGATTCCTTCGTCTGGGCAGGAACAAGGCTGGCTCGACCAGTGGCACGTTCAAGCCCTTGGTCAAGCAAACCGAATTGAACTTCTCGTACTTTAACTCGACCGGCTGCTCGGTCGAGCACCGGTTCGAACACACCTTCTGAGTTAGTGGCTCGACCAGTGACTCGATCGAGCACTTGGTCGATCACATCCAGGGCAGAATTTTCTTTGTTTGCTCGACCGGATGCTCGGTCGAGCACTCCTCCTTCCGTGCCTTCGTCTTTAGTTTCTTCCGTTTCCGACTCCGAGTTGCTTCCATCTCCCAAATCTTCAACTTCTAAGGATGGATTGATGTACCAAGTGCCACTCTGAAGCTCTATTGCATGGACTTGGTGGTTCTTCGGATTTTGCTTGGTTGTGCTAGGAAATTGACCGGGCTTGTGCACTCCTCGTTGATCATTGGCTAATTGACTCACTTACGTCTCCAACATTTGCATTTGCTAGGCTACGACATTGAAGCTACTCCCCTAATTGTTACTCAAGGTAGTTTGAGTAAGCTCCAATGTCCTCAACTTCGCGTCTTGTTGTGCCATCCTTGTCTCCGATTGAGCCATGTAGTGTCGAATCAAATCGTCGGTTGACATCTCCTTCTTTGGCTCTTGGATGACTCCATTCTCAACATGAAAGTCGGGAGGTGGTTGCAAGGCGTTGTTCGGGTTGGCATAAGAGAAGTTTGGATAGTTACGGTTGTTGGGAACATAAGGCTTCTCGTAGCCTCCTTGATAATTCGAACCTCCTTGGCCTCCTTGTCCTCCTTGCCACTTGTTTTCTTGATTTGGTTGCCACTTGCCACCTTGTTGCACAAAATTGGCATCTTTTCCTTCCGGTTAGGGTGCTTGTTCATCAAATATAGCATCGCACCAAAGCACTCCTTTCTTGATGGTATCCACCTCATTCGCTGTTTTCGTGTACTTCTCCATCAAGTCATCGTAAGCATCGATCCCAATAGTAGCAACTCTCCTCCTTCCAATGCATCTTTCAGTAGCCTCTTCCTAACTCGAGTTAACGGTGAGCTCAATAATCTCCATTGTTGGGAATTGTTAAAGATTCACTTGTTAAGGGGGAACTCTTTGGGACGCTTAATAAAATCTTATCATGAATTTTGATTAGATCCCAAAACCCTCTATGTAAATCCTATTCCCAAGTGACCCTATTTGATTAGCTTGATAGGTTAGAATTTTTGAAGCTTATCATGTTAGGAATGCATGTTTTATTTTAGTCGCTTTAGGTATAGACTGCAGGTTTCAAGTGGAGCGAGAAGACCACTCGCTTGAGTGTGTTTTGAAGCAAAGCGAGTCTACCCGGATAAAGTGAAGCGAGTGCACCCGATAAAGTCAAAGCTAGTCAACCTGACTACGCTAAAGCGAGCATTTAGACTAAAGTGAAGCGACCACGTTCCAAAGCTTGAAAACGACAGCCCAACTACCAGCTCAAGTTCAAACTTGAGTTTGAATAGTCAAGTAAAGATCAGCCACATTCATTGCAGATCTCCATGTGGCTTTTGAAGATTGGATGCTGTAGTTGACTAAGGAACCCGACAAGCAGCCGCTACAGTACTGCAAGAGCCCAGTTACTTTTACGCTTGGCTCTTATCCAAATTGGGAAAGAAGACAAGCGAGCATCAGAAAAAGCTGCAGATCGAGCCAAGTACTTGTTGGGGTCGTTGTATATCTAAAGCAAAACAGGTTGTTTTAGTGGTTACGATGCATGTCCACTGTGATAGGGATGAAATATCGGCCTCACCACGTGACATTCCCTCGATAAGGAGTAAAAGCATCTTTCGTAACCTTACAAGTGCCCAACCTCGCACAAGGGTAAGCGAGATCTGGCCAGATCCTAGCTAGTGCAGAAGTTGCAAGGTTATATGTCCTTGAGCTAGGCGGGATCTGACAGTTATTATAATTTGGGATAAAACCCATGTGCAGAAGCTAGTGCTCACAGAAGCCGCCTCGGCCCTAGTATGCTTCTGCTAAAACCCAGGGGTCTGCAGGAGAATGTAATCGGCGTGACTCTAATTTTCCTAGAGTGAGGACCACAGTATTAATGACAAAAGGAATTTGTCATCAAGAAAATTCCTCTTTTATCCTTTCCATAGGAGAGATATCCACCTATCAACCCTCCTCACACCTATAAATATTAAGTGAACGCACACATCAAAGGGACATCACATAATCATTCACTCTCTTACGAACAAACACGCTCCTTAGCGTACTGTTCCATTCAATTCCATACTCTCTCTCTTTCACGAACTCCTCCGAGCTCAGGCCAGCCTAGGCGGACAAGACCTTCCTCCGGGAAGCCGTAATCCGCTTTCACATCCACCTGCTCTTCTCAACACAGGGAAGAGTCTCTTTCTTACGTATACTACCTTGAACGTAAGGTAAAACCCTCATCACTTGAGGAGGAATGGAGCTTAACGGAGCTCCACACTCTTAACTTCCCTCTTTCCCTTGTCTTTTTTCTGTGTTATCTGCTTGTATGAGTGCAAATTTCCATGAATCTTGCTAGTATGTGGCTAAATACGCCTTTTATCCTTTGCCTATAGCTCAACTATTACTCGCCGTTGCTATATGCCTCTTGCCCTGTACAAAATGCCCGGCTATGGCTTTTCTATACGCATGAATCTCTCACTCTTTACTGTTTTAACGCTTTACCCATGAATGCTATTTGCAAAACATGATGAATAATCTCTTAAATTGTTGTGGATCTCTAACCCGGATCTATCAACTGGCGCCGTCTGTGGGAAATTCTTGAGTTGAGATGTTGATTTCCCCTGGTTTTTATGCAAAATTCTAGCTCGCTGTTGTAATGCTGCTTGCGATTTCTCTGTATTACGTCCTTATGTGGAGCATGTGAGGAAATCTGTTGTTACATTGATTGGGAATGCCCTGTTTGTGATCTAGCTAGCGAAAACTCAGATGGATATGCTGTTGTTTAACATTTGCTAAGCTCTCCTCGGTGACGAGCTGTTGAGTGTGATATGATCTTAAGATTATGCTCCCTTTGAAACAGAAATTGTGATAAACACCTTGATTAAAGGGAACTTGTGTTTGAGAGGCTAATTTCCTCTCCTTAAATGTGAATTAAGCATTGATATCTGTAAGTACTGTCAAAACCCGTGGGTTCAAAGGGCCAATCCCCTGCTTATCTTCGAAGTTCTAGTTGATTCTAATGATATGCACATAAACTTGCCTTTTCATTTGCCCTGCCGCGATGATCACCTAGAATGATGGCTATCTAATCAAGGGAATGTGTATTGAATGCGAGATTTATGTTATTCCGGGAAAATTTTAGTATGTATACCATGAACTTGTTTCAGCTATATTGCTTGTAATTCATGAATCCAGCGATTAGAAGCAATCTCAAGGCCTTATCTCTTTCATGACATGAATTGTGATGGCTAATATGTTGTTGTTTTGTCAAAAACGTAAGGTTGTGAGGGATCCAGAGGAAAGACGGGTCACAAACTGCAGCAATCTCAAAATACATTCGCCTCACCTTGTGTACTTGGTGAGCATACAATTCTGTCTGTTATATGTTCAATATGAAATCCATCTATAAGTTGCAAAGGACTGGTGATTACAAAATAAGCATCCCCACTAAAGCTAGTCGAATGCTCCTGAATTGCCATGACCCCAAAACCCATGAAGTAATAAAAACATTAAAGAAAACAGAGAGCCGAAAGATGCTAAGGTTACCCCAATTATGTTGATGAAGGGAGCCCGCATCTGGAAGCAGAACCTCCTCTCAAGAAGCCCTGTTTAACAGGCAACTCCCTCGTAAGCCCCAAATAACGGGCAAAACCTCCTCTCAGAAGCCCTGTTTAACAGGCAACTCCCTCGTAAGCCCCGAATAATGGGCAGAACCCTCAGAAGCCCTACACAGTAGGCAACATCATCATAAGCCCCATATAATGGGCAGAACCCTTCATAAGCCCTATTTAATAGGCAATCCTCCTCAAAAAGCCCTGTTTAACAGGCAATATCATCGTAAGCCCCATATAATGGGCAGAACACTTTATAAGCCCTACTTAATAGGCAACCCTTTCACGAAGCCCTATCTAATAGGCACCTCTATTGTAAGCCCCATTCAATGGGCAGAACCTTCTACAAAGCCCTATCCAATAGGCGACTCCTTTGCAAGCCCCTTGCAATGGGCAGAACTTTTCACAAGCCTTACTCAGTAGGCAACATCCTCCTAAACTTCATACAATAGACAAAATTCCTTATAAGTCTCATTAAATGGGCAGTGCACCCCTAAGCCTTGCTCTAAAGGCGACATTTTTGTATATCGCTCCTATAAGTTTTACCCATTGCATTCCAGTGGGTAAAATCCCACCTAAATCCCTCTTTACAAGTGGTATTCTCAAAAAACTCTATTTGATAAACAATACCTTTATAAACCTCTAAGGAGGATATTGCTTTCATAAGCTTAACCTGATAGTCAGCGCTTCTGCAAGCTTTATAAAATGGACCAAGTTCTCGTAGGCTCGGTTCGATAAGTAATGTTCTTAGGAATCCTGCATAAGGGACACCATTCTCATAATCCTTGGCTAACAGGGAATATCTTAACAAGAAAGTCCTATAAAATAGGTGCTAATGATAAAAAGGGCCTATACGGCCGAGGCATATCATATTAAGCTTAATAAAATAAGTTGCCACACAAATTCTTAATAACCTCTTCTTCTGATCAGATCCCTCCCAGAGGCCTCATCAGGAAAGCCTTAGGAAGACAAACAACCTAGCAAAGTAGATTTCGTAAAGACAGATGTCACTGACATCAGCTCCATGAAGGTGAAAGCCATCTTTGAAAAACCTTATACTAAGTAAACCACTGACTAGAGCTAATTTCTAGCCTAGCAATGATATCGAACAAGGTAAGTCCGAATGTCGAACCACAAGGAGTGAAATGGCAATAGCAAATCAAGTAGTCTATATCGTCTCCATTATACTATCTAAGCACATGATCATGATTTGGTTTTTTACTAAACTAGGCAAAGAGTAAAGTGGAATGTAAACTCAACAATGTAAAGTAGACAAGACAAGTAAAATGTAGAATATCAATAGTAAAAGGCATGGATCCAAGTGATTTCCAATATGATGATGATGATAGTCTTAGAATCTAGATGCTTCAAGCCAATTTAATCCACCTTGGATGGTTTCTTATATCAAATATGCTAACCTACCTTACTAGGGTGATTAACAAGTTGATTGATAGAGCAACAAATGCTTTCTAAGCCTTTAAAAACTCCATCAACTCCAAATAGCACCAATTATGTCTAAGATAACCTACCAACTCTCTTCCAACTCATCTAATTCTTTCTAGGAACTATAAGAGATGAAATCAAGTGATATGGGTATGGATTGACGCCAAGTGCTATGAAAGGAAGCTTACTAGGCATTCCCTCAAACACCTTAGATGCACTCCTAGTGATCAATTATTCATGCATACAAATTAAAGTCCCAATCCATAGGCAATCCAAGAGGAAGGTAATCAACATCCTAGAATCTAATACCTATCATCTACATCAAATTATCCATCACTTGGAGCCATATGCAAACTTAGCTAGCCATAGATCTCACAATCAAACCATAGAAATTAAGAGAAAACATAGTAGAAATAACAAGGAAATGAAAAGGAATTGAAATTCTTCAATAATCTTCAATCTCCAAGCTTGATCATCCACAAATATTTGAAATTACCAAAGAAGAAAGAGGGAAAATAGCTAGGGTTCTAAGAGAAGTTGTTCATATGAAATACAAGTGTAATTAGATGACAAATAAGGAAAATATCTAGCTATATATAGTTTTCCCAAGCATTGGGGCTAAATTGCAAATACTAGAAACTTAAGTTGAGAAGGTGGGGTAAAATCTGTAATTTCTGGAAAGTTAATTGAGGAGTTGACTATTTCATTTCCGGTTGACCCGTGCAATTTCCGCCCACATTTCCAGTTTGCGCGCTCTCACGGTTTTGGCTCGTTCTCTCTCGTCCGACATCGGAAAATTAATCCGCAAAGTGCTACGGCTTCCTCTTTCGACCCTCTTCGACATAGGCTAAGTCAAAATTGCCCAGAAAATTGCCACAGCACCTGAAATCAGCACGGAAACCGAGAGAAAAACGCAAAGCATATAGAAAAGGCATAAATGGTAAAAACCTATCATTTATATTCATTTAAGCACAAATCCGAACCAAAACACGCATCGAGACGCACTCTAAAGCATGCTAAATATGTGGTTATCAAACTCCCCCAAACTTAAGCCATTGCTCGTCCCGACAATGGAACGAACAATCAAAGAACATAAGCACATATGGGCATGCAAGTCAAGATCATCGATGCCTCAAAGCTCACTCAATAAAACATTTTCAAACATGGAACTCCCAAGGTGCATCAAACAATCCACAACCACACAACACTCTCAACCAAGAAATCAATCACTTAAGCACAATAAAACTCCAAACCTCTCTAGATGCAAGTGTATCACTCTTTCTCTCTAGTGTATGGTACGAAATTTGCACTCATCGAACTCATGCATGCATTGCTCTTGCCATAAGCTTGCCCTAAACCTCAAGATCTCCATCGCTTGGTTGTGCACTCGAACTAAGATCAATTAGGTCTTTTATTTAGGCTTGTAATGTGGGGACATTGGTTTAGGTAGGGATTTTAGGCTAAGTGACTAAGAAATCTTCTAAGTACTTTCACCTCCTCTTTTCCACTCCAAGTGTGAATTTCTCCACCTTCTACCTTCACCATTTCACCTCTTAACACTCTTTCATACCCAAGTTTGATTGAAGCTTCTTAAATATGCATGAATAACTCCTTTATGCTCTCATATACACAACTAACTTTATTCAAACTTTTTCCTTTCTTTTCAACTCTTTTTTTTTTTTTTTTTTTTTTTCTTCTTTTTTTTTTTTTTTTTCTCATCACTTTTTTTTTCTATGAGACTTCCATTCTCATCTCCTTCATTTTTCTTTTCTTTTTTCCTTTTTTTTTTTTCACTAGAGCTCATAGGAGTATTCTCATCTTAAAACGATCTCTTCAATCAAACTACTCCAACCTCGTTTCTCACTACTCACAACCTCTCAATGGATTCCCTTAACCAACCTTCACCCCCTTTCATCCGGTTCAAAAATAAAGGCTTTAAAGGCTCAAGGGGGACCACAAAGTTGACATTTCATTTGGTTAGTGTTTAGGGAATAATGAGGCTAACAAGTGAGGGCCTAAAATCATTTCTAAGTTCTCATGACACATATAGCAACCTCGATCGAGATTAAAGGCAAGTTCTAGAAGATAACAATGCAATACATGGCAAACTCACAAGAAAGAAAAAGTAACGTTATTGATGCAACGTTTCGGCTCAAATCTCACAAGCTTTTGTTTAGAGTTCATGTGCCTAAGATCAATCATTCCTAGTTAATCATGCTATGCCATCACTTCATGCTCAAGACACACATGAGAAATCCCAAAAATACGATGCATTTTCCGCTCAAATCATCATCGACATCTCTCTTGAAAGCAAAGGAACGATAACCACAATATCTAACCATGTGAACGAAAAGCACTATAACTCAAGTGATGCTCTTAAAATGAAATTTGAAAATTTTGCACCTACGCAATTAAGCACCCATATAAAGCATGAAAACATCACTTGAATTATTTGCACAAACCCTTCCAAATTCCAAATTTTCTTCTCCTCAATACTCCACCATACACAATCCATTCCACACACTCAACAAACTCATCCCCTTCAAGCATCCAATCAACTTCATCAAGCAAATACAAGCTTAAAAATCGCAACTTTAATGAAAAACTGAAGAGAGAAAAGTAGTTTAAAGACCTTATCCTACCCCCCTCCCCCAAACTTATTTTAGAAGCAAAGTCTAAAATGAGTTTGGAGGGAAGAATAATAAGGAATTTAAACTACACTCACAAAGGTCCAAGCTTGCGATGTAAATTACGTTCAATGTTGCTCATTTCGGTACTTGCTCGATTGAGTTGAATCCTTTCCTTCGTCATGCTTTGCTCCTCTCGATTTTTCGATTTCAAGAACATGTTCATCATCTCAAGAGAAAGAAATGAATAAGTAAGAGAAATGAGGTAAGAGAAGTGTAGGAGATAGGATATAATAGCAAAAAGAAAATGGAAAAACAAAATGAAAATAGGGGGAAAGGAACTTTTGCGGTCAAACCCGGGAGAGGAGGGTTGACCGCAAATGAGTGGGCATGAAATGGCTCCCCATTTGCGACCAAGCAATGGTCGTGGTTTGCCATTTGCGACCAAGGAACGGGCGTGGTTTTGGTCGTGGTTGGTGCTGTCCCCGGACTTGGCCCGGGCGTTTTCGGGCCGGTCCGGGACGAAAGATGGTCCTCCCCCTACTCCCGAGTCTTACGAACACAATGCAATCGACGGAATCGAATTCCGACAAGTTTTGCTATTTTTTTTCGATTTTACCGCCGAACTGCGCAAAGCTGAAATTTACAACCTCAAAATTTTTCTAAGTGTTGAAAAACAAGACTTGAAAATTCTCAAAATTTTTCTAAGGCATGAAATTGCCAACTTGAAAAATCTCAAAAATTTTCTAAGGCATAAGAAAGCATCCAACACTTAGAAATATTTTTCCATAACAAATTAACCCACTCTCAACTTTTATTCGACTAAAACGACTAAACTTGAAAAAAAAAAAAAAAAACAAGAAAATAAAGGATACGTGTTGGGGTGCCTCCCAACGAGCGCTTTGTTTAACGTCGCTAGCTCGACGATACCTCAATGGAGCTCATGGTACATCAAATGAATCCTTGCCTCGAAATTTGACGTCTCCACATTCGTCGTGAATTGGATCTCCTATCTTCCAAGGAGGCTTTGCTTCATTCACCCTTGTGCCTCCTCCATGAAACGGATACACAAGCTTCACCCGAGACTCGACCCCGATCTTGTAGCACTTCTCTTCACTCGGAATTGGCAATTCAATCTCAACTTCCGGCTTATGAAACATCGTTCTCATCTCCATTAACTCGAAAAGTGAGGCTGTCATTATACAATTCCCCCAAAACTTGACTTGTAGGCACGAAAGACAA
Organism: Thymus mandschuricus; assembly: GCA_029379335.1. NCBI lineage: Eukaryota > Viridiplantae > Streptophyta > Magnoliopsida > Lamiales > Lamiaceae > Thymus > Thymus mandschuricus. The sequence goes on along the minus strand of CM057075.1, from coordinate 17,077,112 downwards.
ACCAAGGATCAAAGGATCACCGTCATCCATTTCCTCCTTCCTTTCGTCTACATCCTCAAAGAACTTCACAACTTCTTTATGAGGGGTAACACCCCCAAACTTAGCTTGTTCCTCATCATCGTCTTTCTCGACGTTCAACTCAAAAGAAATTGCCACATCTTTCATGCTATTCTCTTTCGTCTCAAGCAAATCGACACTTCCTAGAGAGTCTTTAGGAATTAGAGTATGAGAAATACCTTCATCCTTAGAGCTCCAATCTTGGAGTGGATTCTCTTCGGTGTAATGCTCGTGTTGAGAAGATGAGAGAGTTTGTGGGTCAATAGGAGACGAAGGCTCTTGAGACTCCATAAGAGCTAGGGCGCTCAAAAGTTCATCACAAGCCTCATCGAGCTCGGAGTATGGGTAAACGGTGTCTTGGAATTCCAAACGATCCTCTCTTTGAGATGGTGATACAACCCCTATGACATTGCACTCCTCAAAGTCATGATCCTTTGATTTCTTCATTGCATCATAGATCGAAATGGTGAGGGTTTCGTTGTTGACTCGAAAGGTGAGATTCCCTTCATGCACATCAATCAAGGCTCTCCCGGTTGCCAAAAACGGTCTCCCAAGAATGAGAGGCATCTCTTTGTCTTCCGGCATATCAAGAACAACAAAATCCACCGGGAATATGAAGGATTCAACCTTCACTAGCACATCTTCAACAATTCCTTGTGCATAAGTAATAGAACGATCCGCCATTTGTAGACAAACCGGAGTGGGACGAAGATTTCCAATGTCAAGCCTCTTGAAGATAGACAAAGGCATCAAATTAATCGAAGCTCCAAGATCACAAAGAACATTACCAAATTTTTGACCTCCAACAAAGCAAGGAATGGTAAACGATCCCGGATCCTTTTGCTTGAGAGGTAGCTTTCGTTGGAGAACCGCACTACACTCTTCACTCATATTGATGGTTTCAAGCAAATCAAACTTCCTTTTGTTAGAAACGGCATCCTTCAAGAATTTCACATACCCGGGCATATCTCTCAATGCATCCAACAAAGGAATATTAACTTGCACCTTGCTAATCATGGCCAAAAATCTCTTCATCTTCTCATCCATCTTGAGCTTTGGTAGACGATGGGGGAAAGGTGCCTTGGTGATGACATCCTTTGTAGGTAAAGGAACTTCCACCACATCATTCCTCTCCCTCTCAAGAATAGGATTTCTCACTTCCTTCTTCTTTGTCTCAACCACGTGGTCTTCCTCTTCATATGGCAAATCCTCAACTAATGGCTCTTCATCGACATCCACAACTTTCTCTTTGCTTCCATATGCTCTTCCACTTCTTGTAAAGATAGCACTACAATTCTTCTTGGGATTCACCTCCGTATTGCTAGGGTATTGCCCTTGCTTGTGTTGAGAAGCAACATGGTTAGCCATTTGGCTCATTTGACCCTCAAGCATCTTGATGTGCTTGTCCATAGAAGAAATCGTGTTCTCCAATGTGGTGACCTTTTGCCCCGTTTGAGCAATGAAAGTGCTTTGTTGAGAGGCCATTTGTTGGATGATGCTTTCCAACCCCGGTTGAGGAGGCTTCTTCTCTTCAACAACTTGATGTGGAACACCAAATCCGGGAGGATAAGATTGAGGAGCATTGATAGCATTTTGCGGATTTCCATAGGAGAGGTTTGGGTGATTGTTGAAGGTAGGATTTCCATAATTTCTTTGAAAATTACCTTGATTCCAACGGTTGATGTACTTCACCTCCTCCTCATTTAAGACCTCATCATTCTTGTATTTCTCGATGGCTCTTACCTCCATCATGTCTTTTTGGCCCTTCTCATAATCACTCTTTAGAGTAGTGATTAATGAAGTCAACTCATCATACCTCTCATCCGATAGAGAGGCGACCCTCTTTGTGGAAGTTCGTTCCATAGGCCGTTGGTAGGCATGAGCCGCCATCTCTTCAATTATCCTCAATGCTTCCTTGGCATGCTTGTTCAACAAACAACCCCCCGCGGTGGCATCAACTACACTCCTTGTGTGAGAAGTGAGTCCACTATAGAAGTGAGTTACTTGTTGATCTTCACTCAAACCATGTTGAGGACATTTCCGGATGAGCTCTTTATACCTTTCCCAAGCTTCAAATAAGGTCTCATCCCCATGTTGAGAGAAATGAGAAATCTCCGAGATCATCTTGTGAGCCTTTGAGGGAGGGAAGTACTTTGCTAAGAAGGCCTTGCAAAGATCTTGCCAAGTGTGAATCTCCGACTTGTTCAACCCTTTGTACCAATCTTTGGCTCTATCCCTCAAAGAGAAACCAAACATCCTTAGTCGAATAGCATCACAAGGGACACCATTGAGCTTAACGGTGTCACATATCTCCAAGAAAGAGGTAAGATGTGAATTTGGATCCTCCAAAGGACTTCCTCCAAATTGAGCATTCATCACCATTTGAATCAAACCGGTCTTCAACTCAAAATTGTTGGCATTGATAGTGCCCCACTCTCCTCCTTGATATTGATCCGTTGGAGCTTGATACATAAAGTTGATAGGAGGTGGTGGCGCCTCATTAGCCTTCCTCTTTTGCTCATCAATTTCTAATTGCATCTCTTCCATCCTTCTCATAATAGCCTCCATATTCGGGTTTTGATCACCCATTTCTTGCTCTTCTCTAGAATTCCTTCTTCGATGTCTTCTCTCAAATTGCAAGACAAGTGGCTCTACAAGTCTCCCCTTGGACCTTGTGAGCATGTACCTTCAAAACAAAAAGAAAAGAGAAATTAAAAAAAACAAGCTTAGATTAGTAACAAGTGACTAAACAAACTATTGAAATGTCTATCTAATCACTCCCCGGCAACGGCGCCAAAAATTGACTAGAGCTAATTTCTAGCCTAGCAATGATATCAAACAAGGTAAGTCCGAATGTCGAACCACAAGGAGTGAAATGGCAATAGCAAATCAAGTAGTCTATATCGTCTCCATTATACTATCTAAGCACATGATCATGATTTGGTTTTTTACTAAACTAGGCAAAGAGTAAAGTGGAATGTAAACTCAACAATGTAAAGTAGACAAGACAAGTAAAAGACAAATGTAGAATATCAATAGTAAAAGGCATGGATCCAAGTGATTTCCAATATGATGATGATGATAGTCTTAGAATCTAGATGCTTCAAGCCAATTTAATCCACCTTGGATGGTTTCTTATATCAAATATGCTAACCTACCTTACTAGGGTGATTAACAAGTTGATTGATAGAGCAACAAATGCTTTCTAAGCCTTTAAAAACTCCATCAACTCCAAATAGCACCAATTATGTCTAAGATAACCTACCAACTCTCTTCCAACTCATCTAATTCTTTCTAGGAACTATAAGAGATGAAATCAAGTGATATGGGTATGGATTGATGCCAAGTGCTATGAAAGGAAGCTTACTAGGCATTCCCTCAAACACCTTAGATGCACTCCTAGTGATCAATTATTCATGCATACAAATTAAAGTCCCAATCCATAGGCAATCCAAGAGGAAGGTAATCAACATCCTAGAATCTAATACCTATCATCTACATCAAATTATCCATCACTTGGAGCCATATGCAAACTTAGCTAGCCATAGATCTCACAATCAAACCATAGAAATTAAGAGAAAACATAGTAGAAATAACAAGGAAATGAAAAGGAATTGAAATTCTTCAATAATCTTCAATCTCCAAGCTTGATCATCCACAAAGATTTGAAATTACCAAAGAAGAAAGAGGGAAAATAGCTAGGGTTCTAAGAGAAGTTGTTCATATGAAATACAAGTGTAATTAGATGACAAATAAGGAAAATATCTAGCTATATATAGTTTTCCCAAGCATTGGGGCTAAATTGCAAATACTAGAAACTTAAGTTGAGAAGGTGGGGTAAAATCTGTAATTTCTGGAAAGTTAATTGAGGAGTTGACTATTTCATTTCCGGTTGACCCGTGCAATTTCCGCCCACATTTCCAGTTTGCGCGCTCTCACGGTTTTGGCTCGTTCTCTCTCGTCCGACATCGGAAAATTAATCCGCAAAGTGCTACGGCTTCCTCTTTCGACCCTCTTCGACATAGGCTAAGTCAAACTTGCCTAGAAAATTGCCACAGCACCTGAAATCAGCACGGAAACCGAGAGAAAAACGCAAAGCATATAGAAAAGGCATAAATGGTAAAAACCTATCATTTCTATTCATTTAAGCACAAATCCGAACCAAAACACGCATCGAGACGCACTCTAAAGCATGCTAAATATGTGGTTATCAACCACGCTTGTTAAAGCCGCTTTGAATGGCTAACGATTGCAACATGATCTGCTAAATCAGCAGTGGGTCGTAACTAAATCTCATATGATCAGATGCCTCATGTCAAAGGAAGGAAACTATGTCAAAGTCCTTTATCATAATTAGACTTCTATCTTTAAGTCATTACTTACCTTCACCGTACATTGGCAGAAGTCACCCCCTTTAAGAGCCTTATAGCAAATAAGTTATACACGTTGAAGCCACTATAAATAATGCTCAAATGCAGAAAGCTTGTTAATAGCTAGTTACATATACTTCAAGTCTCTCTCAAAGAGCATCTGGAATTAATCCTCTACACGTACTTAAATCTTTGCAGATTCCTATAAGGATGAATGTTACATCAGATGCCGTTTCCAAGGAAGCCGGTCAAGCCACCGGGAATCCGGAAAATTCTGTGGTGGGACACAAAGGAACGGGCACTATGCTGACAGAGGCTAGTGTCAACATGGAAGCTCAGTTTTCTCCAGCTATGCTTCAGCAAATGAAAGCCCTTATCGAAGGAGTAGTAGAAGGGGCTGTTGAAAAAAGACTCCACATTTTAGGAGCAAATCCTCAGAACACTGATCCCTTGGGTGAGACCCAGGAAGGGGGAGGAAGTAAGAGCACTCCCGCAATGCATAAGCAGAAGCCTATACATTAAGGCGTAACCCAAGAGTTAGTCTCAAGGCTGCCTCCGACAGTTGCCGAAGAGGAAGAGGGATTTTCTACTGATTGGGAATCCCCAGATGAGGAAGGTCCTGAAGAACTTGAAGGAAGTCTCAATGAGAACACCGAAAATGCATGGGCCAAGAAATATGCCCGACAGCAAGAGCAGATGAAGCTCTTAACAAAAGAAGTCAAAAAACTGAAGGAACAAAATCAGGTCGTGGAAAGGGCCTCAAAAGAAGTGGAAACAAGCGAAAAAGAGTTCCGCAATCCGAAGAAAGGAAAGAATCCAAAACTTTCTTCAAACAATAGGAATGAGGGGGACAAATCAGAGCTCTTTCCCCTATATATCGACGAGAACAGCCCGTTCTCAGTGGACATCCAAACTGATCCTGTCCCAAGCAGTTTCAAGATAATCTCTTGCGAGTATCAAGGGAAAGGAGACCCCGAAGAGCACATGATGAAGTTCGAAAGCCTATGTCTCCGTCATCAATATTAAAAAGGGGTTAGGTGTCGTGTGTTCCTCACAACCCTGTTAGGAACCGCTCAACATTGGTGCAAACGGCTACCAAAAGCCTTCATACACTCCTTCATGGATCTGAAAGAGGTTTTCCTCCAACAGTTCGTTAGTGCTAAAAGAACTACCAGAAATCCTCTACATCTAACAACTATCAAGCAAGGTGCCAATGAGAGTTTAAGAGACTACATGACACGTTTCAACGAAGCCGTCCTGGAAATCCCAGGAGTGGAGTCAAAGCTAAATGTGCATGCCTGTGTGGACGGTTTGAAGCCAAGACAGTTCTTTGTTTCTTTGATTAAGAAAGAGGCTACCTCTTTTTAAGAGTTACTGACAAAAATCCAAAAGTACATCCACGCTGAAAGAGGAATTGGAATGCAAAAGAGCTATCAATATGATACGTGAGAGCTACCTTAAAGTAAGCAATTTCTCAGGCATGGGAAAATGAATGTCCTCCCATGAGAAAGGACGGAATTTACCATACCTTTCTTGCAGTGTTTATACCTTATAAATTCATAATAAATGAACGAATCGAACTGAGTCCCTAATAGCGAAGGGGCATTTTTAGCATCACCAAAATGAGGTATAATTCCTCATATTCCTTATACCTCACTTGGGGGGGGGGGGGGGGGGGGGGGGGGGGGGGGAGTAAGGAGTATCTCCCCATAGAAAATATCCCCTCATAATAATATTTGTATTCCATTATCTTAAAATGCTTTTTCTATCCTTTTCTATGCCGACGTTTACACCATGTCGCATATAAGGGCAACAATAAGGGCAACAAGTAAAGACAAGAAGAAAGGTTGTATACCCATAAAAATCATACCAACAAAAGCAGAAAGTAGATTTTGAAATCCATCTTAATCATCCGAAAACTCAGGATAAAAAACTAGAAACGGAAAAAAGTCTGTTTCAAATAGCATCAGAATTAAACAGATTAGTCACAAAACGGTCCCCAGCTTCTTGATTGGGATCTGTAACCACATCTTGAGTGGTATTGGAAAAAGCACCTTGAACAAGTTCTACAGGATCCTCGGAATGAGGGACAGTAGCATCAAGGGAGGGAGAAACCACAGGAGAATTATGAGTGGCAACCGACTCTTCATTGGTCTGCCCAGCCTTGGAGGCAAATATATGAGCCTCGCTTGTTTCCTCCACTTGAGCTTCCACAGAAGGAACCGAAAAAGCCTTCCCAGAACTCTTAAGGGAAGTAGCTTGATCAGCCAAGGTGTGCATATCAACGTCAAACTCCGTACCTGAAGAGTCGACGAAAAACGATTCGGAAGACGAAGCCTCAAAGGGAAGCTCACACGCAGGCGGAAGCAATCGGGAGCATCTTTCTCCTAAAAAAAATAAAATAAAGGAGAATATAATACAAAGATAACCTATGAAAATAAACAATCTAGAAAATTACTATTTTCAAGGCACGATCAGCAAAAGAGAAAAGAGAGAGGAGGTTCCGAGATCACAAAACTATACCTTTTCAAAAATTCTCTTCAATAACCCCTGGACTTCAGCATCTGGAAGGTAGGTTTGAATACGTGGAGAATTCCAGAGAGCCGAGGGCTCTAAATGATCATGAGGCCGATGGAGAATGCGAGCTGCCTTCTGAAACACTCGAAGATACTAGGGATTCTTGTCATTGATTCGGCGATTAAGAGCAAGAGTCTCAGGGGCCCTGCTAAAAGCCTCCACAATGGGACCTAAGTTCACGGATGTAGCTCTTTCAGGGATGCCCAACATCTTACAGCACTCAAATACAGACTTTGCGACCCATTCGGAAAGAGGCTCAGTCATCCTAATCCAGAAGCCTGGGGAGTGGAGATAAGCCTCAGGTAAATGATTAGCTAAGTAGTCAAGAAAGGCTTTCCCATATGGAGTAAGAAGAAGCTGGGAACGGCAACATCTCATGCCCCTGATAAGCCCCTGTTCCGAACCCGCTTCGTAGGCCTTCAGCGTGAGAAGAAGTCCTCACCCGGGCCAACTCTTGTTCATGCTGCCTCTTAAGCTGTTCTATTTCTGCGAAGCGGGGGCATCATGCGCCCCTGCTAATTGCATGATCGAAGATCTTAAAGCTTCACGAAAATCCTCCGCTTGTTGAGCATAAGAGGAAGAGCTAGCTCGGAGTTCAGAAATCTCCTTCTCCTGAGCCCGAAGATAACATTCCCTATCTTGGTCCCTTTTCTTCAACTCAAACAACTCCTCCTCCAGTTTTGTTTTTTGAGTTTGAAGGGTTTTGAAAGTTTCGTGCTGACGAGCTTCTTCTTGAAGGCGGCTCACTTCGGCCTGAAGTTTATTCTTTTCTTTTTCCATGTGAAAGTGATGAGCATGTAAATTGTCATAAGCTAAAGCACGAATGCCTAGCATAGATCTGCAGCTAGCAGCCTGAAAATAGTATGAACAGTCAATAAAGAACGCTGTTAATACTTCCCTCTATCCAAAAAAGAGAAGAAATTAAGCAAGCCCAATAATATACCTGTAGCTCAAAACTAGCAGCTCTCTTCAATAAGAAGTCAGAAGGTTGAGCTTCTGCCAATCGCCAATCTTCCTCGCGGGGAATGCTATCCAGGATCATAGCAGCTAAACCCCCATCTATTGAACTGACCATCCCAGGGAAAGAAACGCTGGCACCCCTCCCCTGAACGGTAGAAGGGGGGACGTCCAAGCCTTTTCGACGAAGGGAGTGGATGAAGGCCAAAGAGCCAGTAGAGGATGGAGAAAGACAAGACTGAGAAGTTTGAGCTTCCTTCTGAGGAAGATAGGGGTTTACACTAGCAAATGTAGCCAAAGGACTCAAAGCCTGAACCTGAGAATCTCGCTCGCAAAGAGCGTGGGATCGGGAAGCAGAGGAGCCATAGGTTGAAAGGACCAGGGCTCCTGAGGCAGAACTGGGCATTGACGAGTCAGATTCATGCCTGCTTTTCTTAGCAAAGGGAGCGAAAGCAGGCGGCCCTTTCCTCTTATCAAAAGAGAAAGGAGGATCTTTCGAAACGATTCCCAGATCCTGGTCGGGAGGAAGGAAGGTCTCCATGCTTGTCACATCCTGACTCGAGGGCGAAAAGGTAAAACCTTCCACAGAAGAAGAAGTAACAGGGAAGGGAGAGAAGGAGTCAGGATTCTCCGCATCTATCATTGACCCCGGTTCAGTAGGAACCCTATTTTTCCCCTGTCGGGGAGTTTTTGTTTTTAAACGAGAAGAAGAGGGAGAATCTGCCCCTTTTGAGGGCTTAGACAAGCCCTTGGAACCTTCTGTAGGAGAAGAAAAGGCTTCACGCTCAGCTTTGGAAGCCTCTACAACCAAGCCTGGGGCTCCATTGTTCTGGCCTGCTGCAGCAACTATCCGTTGAAGTTTAACAAATGCCTTATTCTTCAAATTCTGTTTAGAAGCGTCCATCCTTACATGCATGGAGGGAATTAGTATTGCTCGTAGGCTTGACGAAAACTATATAAAAAAACATAACATAATGATTACATCAAGGAAATTTTTACCCATTGATGGAGACCAGGGAACGCTGGGTTTCAAACCAAAGAGGGAAAGAGTACTTTCACTTTCTACAAGAGGCCTAAGCATGGTATGATCTGGGGGGTACTCACTCAAAAGTGTAGCCATTATCCCTTCTTCCCAAGAAGATAATTTCTGAGGAAGACATCGGGAGGTTTTCTCTTTACCACGATTCCTATATAAATCAATATCAGGAACATTCCAGGAAACGCCAGGGGGAGGGCTAACTACTAAATAACATTTGTGCCAATCTTTATCTATGGATTCGTATTTGCCATATATCTCAGCAAACTTAACATTGGGAGAAAAATAAAGATGAGAATCTCTGTGTTTTAATTCATGGGTACGAAAGAAAAGGAACGCTGTATCTTTCACCCCCTCTATGCTTGCAATTATGTGAAAAAAGGCGGTCTTGCGAATGGAGGCTGGGTTTAGTTGATTCAGAGGTGCATTGGACAAAAAAGCAATGCGGAAAAAGAAGTGAGGTACTGGAAAACGCAATCCAGCCCCCAATTAGAAGAACCAAAAGGCTTTTAAAGGAGGAATCAGCGACGAAGGCCGCTCATCCTTCTCCGGGATTCTCAAAGAATATCCCCCAAATTCTTCCGCCTTTCTCATAAACCCGTCTAGAGATGCCTTATCTAGGGTAGAGGATTCATATTTTTCTAAGGGAAGAAGTTGTTTCTTGGGTTTATGCCCGGCGCCCCCCTTCTGCACCTCGGATTCAGAAGCAGATCTAGTGGATCGGTTATGACCCTGGTGTCCAGAGGTACCTCGTCGAGAGGAGGAAGATTTCATGGCGTTCATCTAAAGGGATGATAGCGGAAAAGTCTAAGAGAAAGGCAAAATGCAGAGAAATACCTGTGTAATAGAGAGGAAAAGCTCCGAAGAATCGAAAGGAAAGGGGAAGGTGTTTCACCAAAAAGTGTTCGCAATAGAACGAAATCCTATCGTAGCACTAGCAAGTAAAACCCAATGTCGAATCTCGAAGGAAAACTTTGCAGGGCAATTAATTATGTAGTAATGTCGCAGCCCGACATAAATAAATGATTATTCAAGCCGAGGAAAATGCAACTAAGTAAATAAAGAAGATAAATAAATAAAAAGAACGAACAGCTGAATATGTCTCAAACAGAAAACAACATGAACTAATGGGCAGCCATGAACTATACATATAGCAATTTATTTTGGTCTCAAGCTCTCGACAAAAATTAGGCTATAAGAGGATGTCTCGTGACCTGAAAGTTCAATTCTTATCCTGAGTGAAAGGAACAATCGAAAGAAAAGAAACTCAACAACTCTCAAAGAAGTCAGGCCAACAGTTTACTCAAGGAGTTATTATCATAGAACCTCACCTGCCCATTCTCAACAAACCAAAGATATCCAAAATTTCAATTGAGATACAACTTCTGGAAAAAGATATACCAGATTGTTACTACAGTTTACAACCCAAAAAGAGACTAGAATGTTGCAGCAGAAGACGGGAAGATTACATGTATGCAGACACATAACCTAGCCTAAACACCTATGTACAAATATTAACAACAAAAGCTCTGCTCGCCACACTCCAATCTGCATCCAGCTATCCATGCTTAGCCTGCACATTTTAGAAAACAATATGCAGGGCTGAGTACTAACTAAGCACTCAGTGAACACGTGCCAAACGTTAAAAGTTGCTACTTAGAGCTATATATTGAACTTGCCCTTTTAAGCTCAGCACAAGTAATTTCTTTGTAAATGATAACATGTGCCTGCCAAAAATACTTAAATTCATAGACTGCAGTCTTACATCATATCATTATTCATTTCATGCATGTACCACAACTACTACCATTTAACTTATGTGTTTGAGAGGTAGGCCTCCCCCTCAAGCACTGTGATCGGCAAACCAAAGAAAAGGAAAGCACACAATCACAACGTGTACACAAATCCTGCATCACACAGGACCCGATATCGTCCTTCTTAAGTAGGTGGTAACACACACAGCATCATAATTTGGCAAGTCAATAGTTTCAAAGCAATATCCTCATATACATATAGAGGTATAATCATTTTTGTTTTGGTTTGAAAGCCCACCTTAAACTTCTTGTAGTCTTTGTACAGATAGGTTTTTCTTTCTCCCTTCACTTCACGTTCCCACTCGTACCTTTATAAATTAAAATTAAAATAAGAGCGAGAAAAGAACCAAAGAAAGAAAGGTAGATGATATGCTAATTTTAACTTCAAATTATTCTTTGCAGTTAGCATATTCTTCTCGTTTCCTTGGTTATTCATATATATAATTCTCCTTTGACTTATAACCTTTAACTCATATCCCAACCATTGCTTATAAGCCTTAGCTCTGAGGTTATAGTAATCAACTCAAACCTATACCCTCGTTTTAATACCTGAATAAGTGAATAAATCTCATATTCCATTTCAGAATTTAACTCCCAAACATCACCGAAAACAGGTACTAGGAATTTATCTTAATAAAGTTCATGTTAGGAGAACATTGTATAGATCATTACCTTTTATTTCTTGGATAGGTTTATTTTCCACATGTTTTAATAACTACTACCTGATGTATACATATATATATATGCGATATTCATCAGCTCAACTCAACCAGGAGAATTTACTTACTTATGGTACTTCAATAGCTTATATATACAAAGACTTTTAGTTTCGAAGTTAAGAGTATGACCAACTTCTTTTATTTTCATCTCATTTTCTGCATATTTCCGAAATGTAAAGTTCCTGTCCTAAATCCTCTAAGTTTGTAAATAACTCAGTTAATAGCAACATATTCATACTCAATTAAATTTTAGCATAAACAGTAGAACATGAAATTCTCTATATTTAAACTTTTCATTTAGCAGCTACTCCAACTTTTTCCTTTCTAATTATGCTTGTTGATATTGTACATCTAATACCCAAATAGAGTTTAGTTGCAAAGATTCATCGTAGGCAGGCTCAGCTAACAACATGAACGTTTTTATACTTCAGCAAATTTTCATAATAAAAATTCAGAGTACAAATCCCAAATTCCAGGCAGTCTAGATTATATAATTCCTACATATTGGTTTACGGTAGATTCAACCCTGTTTCCCCACTGCGAATTTGGAATCAATTGGAAAAGTAAATTTCAAAATTTAAAGCCACCCAAGTTCTACAGCTGATCAACAGAGATAACACTAAGTCAGAATAATTTCTTTTAAATTAAACCCCCAACAATATCCCTAGGGTGAGAGAGAACCAGTGTATCAAACTAAATAATTCTTCCTTTTTCACCCTCAAATTTTCGAACTGCAGTAGGGTTCTTAAGTTAGAACTTATCTCTCTCCTTTCCCTAAAATTAAACTCATGAAAGTGGGAATTAGAGGTATTTACCTTGGTTCTAATTCCCTGCAAGATAACGGGTTGATCGGTGCTTGGTTGCAGAACTTAAATCTTCTAAAATGATGAAAATTGCATAGACGAGAGGGAGGAAGGGGTAGGCGGCTGATGTGGGTAAAGAAGAAAGGAAAAGAAAAAATAAATAAATAAAAATGACTAGCTAAATTTTAAGAATGTGACAACAAGCTAGTTCCAATTTTCCTTTCTCCCTACGTGTCATTTCCTTAAAAATTCCATTCTTAACATTTTGTGTGTTGCCAACTAGATATTCCCCTTACTCATGTATAACTAAAACAAATTCAGTTAATCTCCTTAAACTTATCTTCTTGTTTTTTTTTTTTTTTAATAGTAAAACTCATAATAATCAATTAATTTGGTAGAATTCATAAAAGAACTTCTATTTGAATTTAATTCAGTATCTCACCACAAATATATACACATATATGTATATATACATATTTAATATTTTAGGAATTTTTCTTTTACAGTTATTACATTCCTTCCCCCTAAAAATAAATTTCGTCCCGAAATTTAGTTACCTTAAAGAGCTCTGGGTATTTTTCTTTCATCCTATCCTCGAGCTCCCAAGTCGATTCTTCTTGCCCATGATGTACCCACTGAACTCTAACTAAAGGGATCGACTTGGTCCTTAATTGTTGAATTTTTCGATCCAATATTGCTAATGGCCTCTCTTCGTAACTCAGATCAGGTTCAAGAGTAACTTCTTCTTGTTGGATAACATGCTTGGGGTCGTATACGTATTTCCTCAATTGTGATACATGAAATGTATTATGCGTGTTTCCAAAGCTTGGTGGAAGAGCTAATTTATAGGCAACGGGGCCTATCTTTTCAAGAATTTCATAAGGTCCTATAAATCGAGGTTAAAGTTTCCCTTTCACACCAAACCTATGAATTCCTTTGGAGGGAGAGACTTTTAAGAAAACTTTATCACCTATTTGAAACTGCAACTCCGTCCTTCGAGTATCGGCATATGATTTTTGACGATCTTGAGCCTCCTTGATTCTTTGTCTTATTTGTCGAACAGTTTCAATCATTTCTTCTACGAGGTCAGGTCCTAATACTTTGCGTTCACCTACTTCATCCCAGTAAAGCGGAGATCGACATTTCCTTCCATAAAGAGCTTCATACGGTGCCATGTTGATCGTTGCCTGAAAACTGTTATTATAAGCAAACTCTATAAGCGGTAGAATTCGCTCCCATTGATCTCCCCGATCCAATACTACGGTTCTGATCATATCCTCTAGAGTTTGGATGGTTCTCTCGGACTGTCCGTCTGTTTGAGGATGAAAAGTTGTACTAAAATTTAATTTAGTACCCAATTCTCTGTGTAAGCTCATCTAAAATTGGGAGGTGAATTTGGAATCTCGGTCGGAGGTGATGGTTATTGGTACTCCATGCAATCGAACAATCTCCCGGATATAAATATAAGCTAATTTATTTGATCCGTAAGTCTTAGGGATTGGTATAAAGTGTGCAGATTTTGTAAGTCTATCCACTATAACCCAAATCACTGTATTTCCCTTACTGGATTTCGGTAACCCCGTTACAAAATCCATAGTGATATGATCCCACTTCCATTCTGGAATTTCCAAGGGTTGTAGTTTCCCATAAGGTCGTTGGTGTAAAGCCTTTACTTGTTGACACGCTAGACAACGTTCTACGTATAGAGCTATATCACGCTTTATTCCTTCCCACCAAAACTTCTGCTTCAAGTCTTGATACATTTTAGTGCTTCCGGGATGAGCGGTATAAGGGGTGTCATGAGCTTCTCTCATAATTTCATCTCTCAGCTCCTTGTTGTTGGGTATCATCAACCTTTCTTTGAATAACAACGCATTATCCTCAGCCTCACGGTAATTATCAACTCCTTCTGATCGGATTTTCATACGCAGCTTTTCTAACTTCTCATCTTCTCTTTGGGCACCGACAATTCTTGTTCTTAAGTTAGAAGTTAGTACTAAAGTTGCGATTATTTGATTCGTGGTTTGAGGTGGATAAACTACTTCTACCTGCAATTTCTCAAAGTCTCTTACGAGTTCCTCCTCCTGGGAAAGAATAAATCCTAATGGAGATCTGCTTTTTCTACTCAAAGCATCAGCTACAACGTTGGCTTTTCCGGGATGGTAGCTAATTTTGCATCCTTTACTAATTCAAGCCATCTTCTTTGCCTCATATTCAGATCCTTTTGTTCGAAAAAAATATTTAAGGCTTTTATGGTCTGTGAATATCTCACACTTAGTTCCATAGAGATGGTGTCTCCATATTTTTAGCGCTTGCACTACTGCCGCTAGCTCCAAATCATGAGTCGGGTAATTTAACTCATGTGGCCTTAGTTGTCGAGAAGCATAAGCAATGACTTTTTCTCCCTGCATCAACACACAACCTAAGCCATTCTTCGATGCATCGGTATAAATGATATAGTCTTGATCATCTTCAGGAACTGCTAGGACTGGTGCACTAGTTAAACTTTTCTTAAGCTCCTGGAAACTTTTCTCACATTCTTCCGTCCAATGAAATTTAACATTCTTCTTGAGGAGTTGAGTCATTGGTTTTGCTATTTTGGAAAACCCTCTAATGAATCTTCGATAATAACCGGCTAGACCTAAGAAACTTCGAATTTCATTTGGTGTGGTTGGTGATTTCCATTCTTGAACTGCTTGCACTTTGGCCGGATCCACCTTGATTCCTTCGCCCGAAACAACGTGTCCTAAAAAATTCACTTCCTTCAACCAAAATTCACACTTGCTAAATTTGGCGTAAAGTTTCTCGGTTCTTAGTTTTTCTAAAACTATTCGAAGATGCTTCTCATGTTCCGGCTCGTTTCTTGAATACACAAGGATGTCATCAATGAAAACTATCACGAATTTGTCTAAATATTCATGGAAAACACGATTCATGAGATCCATGAATACGGCCGGAGCATTTGTAAGTCCAAAAGGCATCACTACAAACTCGTAATGACCGTATCTCGTCCGAAACGCGGTCTTTGGTATATCTTCATGTCGAATCTTCAACTGGTGATACCCAGATCTTAAATCAATCTTAGAAAAGATACCAGCTCCTCCGAGCTGATCGAATAAATCATCAATTCTAGGTAGTGGGTATTTATTTTTCAATGTCAACTTATTCAGCTCACGGTAATCTATACATAACCTCAAACTACCATCCTTTTTTTTGACAAATAGGACTGGTGCTCCCCACGGAGAAACACTAGGTCGGATAAACCCTAAGTCAAGCAACTCTTGAATTTGAATCTTCAATTCCTGCAATTCTTTCGGGGCCATACGGTATGGAGCTTTTGATATCGGTGCAGATCCAGGTTCAAGGTCGATTGTAAACTCCACTTGTCTATCGGGTGGTACTCCTGGTAAAGCTTCAGGAAAAACATCTTTATATTCTCGCACTATCGCCACTTCATCAATACTCTTTTTCGAGTCACCAACATCGTGTAAATACACCAGATATGCTTGTGCACCTCCTTTCTTCAATAACTTCTTAGTCTGCATAGCTGAAATAATGGATGTCTTCCATTTCTTTCTTTCGATTCCATAAAAACTAGTAGGCTCTTTTCCAGGTGGTTGAAAAGAAATTTGTCTCAGATCACACCTTATCGTGGCGAAGTTCTCTATTAACCAATCCATTCCTAGAATGATATCTACATCCCACATAAGCAGTATGTATAAAGTCTTCGCAGTCAATCTAAGGAAGTCCAACTCAAAATCTAAGTTAGGACAAACATAGTTAACTGTGGTAGTTTTCCCCACAGGAGTGGTTACCCTTAAGTTTTGACTAGCTCGTTCTATGTGGAGGTTAAAATTATCTATGCAGGCATTTGATATAAATGAATGAGACGCACCAGTATCAAATAAGATGATAACAGATACACCATTCAATTGGCCCATACCTGCCAAGTTCCCCTGGTCTTTATCAAGAGCGAAAATTCGCTGATACTGCTGTTGTTGTTGTTGTTGGAATGGCTGCTGTCTCGGTTGTTGTTGCTGAGGGTGGAATGGTTGGTTCTCACGTGGCTGTTGCTGCTGCTGAGGGAATGCCATCATAGCTCTCAGATGTGGGGGTTGCTTTTGGTTAGGCCTTCCTCCATTTGTTCCTTGCTGCTTATTTGGACACTGATAGGCGCAATGGCCAGTTTGTCCACAAGAGAAACAATTGTTGCTGCCCATTTTACAGATTCCCTTGTGCTTTTTATTACATTTGGGGAATGGAGGAATGTCTTGAAAATTCTGAGATGGACCAGCTTGCCCAGTGAATGGTGGTCTAAATTTCCCCGAATTTTGTTGCTGGAAACCTTGACCTTGCCATGGTTTCTTATTGAACTGGCTTTTCCCATCCCACTTTCTTTTTCCTTTTTGATTTTGATTAGTGAAATATGAATTCGGAGGTGTAGAAGTCTGGGGTTGAAACGAGGGTTGTGAAGGTGTCGGATTCGACTTTTCAGGATTCGACTTTTCAGGCTGCATAGCTAACTCCATATCGAGGGCTCTATTCAAAGCTTCTGCATAAGTTAGTCCACTTTGACTTTTCAGGATTCGACTTTTCAGGCTGCATAGCTAATGCATCTAGATTGGAAGGCTAATTATAAGCAAGAACACTTACATAAATTCAATTAGGCATTCAATCCCTAAAATCAACTAAGGAATTTAGCTAGACATAATTAAAGTAAACACAAACACAAAGAATTGGAAGAACATAATTAAAAAGTAAGAGTAAGAAAAACTTGGAATTGAATCTTGAACACAAAGAACTTCGAAACTTGAATCTTGAATAAACTTGAAAAGCTCCAATGTTGAATACAAACTCTAAAGAAAAGTGTGCTAGAAAATTATGTAAAAGTAATGCTAGAAGGTTGCTAGATAGGGTTTACAATGCTAGAGCAGGAGTATATATAGGAGAAATTTACATAAGGAAAGTCTAAACCAAAAAGGAGTCAAATTAAATAAGGAGAAAAATCCCGGCTGGACACCTCTCGACAGACCTCTTGATCGAGAGGTCGATCGAGAGGGTATCATCTTTACTCTCGATCGATAGCTGCGGCAGAAGGCACCTCTCGACACCTCTCTCGATCGAGAGGTCGATCGAGAGGCCTTCACTCGAACTCAAATCTTGAATTTCAAGCTTCGATCTTCACGCCTTTTCTCGTCTCGGGGTTTTATCATCGATTATTGCCTGAAAACACAGAAAAACACCTACAAGCATAATATTGTCCCATATACTAAAAACCATATAAACTATAGACAATATAACACAATCGAGACACAAAACCGACTCTTTTTGGCTATTAAAACAGGGTAAATTTCACCTATATCAAATCCCCCAAACTTAAACATTGTTCGTCCCGAACAATACCAAAACATAAACAATAGATTATAGCATTGTGAACTATATAGGCCTCAAAACTTTTCAAAACTAATACTCATGATCATGATCAAAACTATGCACACAACCTTAGCATCAATAACACAACCTATCCAACAAATTCGAAACATGCCAATCTATCAAAGAACACTCTCCAAACATGTGAGATTATGTATATAAGTGAACTCTCAACTCTCTCAAATAAAAGATGTAATATAATGCACATCATAAGGTTCACTCAACATCAATGCCATGCAACATGTTTACCATAGGCTTGCCCCTAATCTCAACATCTCCACCTAATGTAATATTCACAAACTAAGATCAAAAAGGTCTTTTATAAAAGCTTGTAATGTAGGGACATTGGTTAAGGTAGGAAATATATAGGCTAAGTGACTCAAATTGCTCCAAATCATTACCCCTTTTTTTTTTTCAACTCCACCCAAAGTATGGTTTTTTACTCCATCTACTACCATCCAACACCAACTACAAAACTCAATATCATAGATGCAACATATACAATCCAAGCTAACTATCCCCTTATGCTTTTATTATCATTCTCTTCTTCTTTTTTTTTTTTTTTTTTTTTTTTTTTTTTTTTTTTTTTTTTTTTTAACTTTAGAGCTCAACTAATAAATGTTCTTTCCAATATTCAAACAAAGGCTCTAACTTTCTTTTCTCTTTTTTTTTTTTCACAACTATCTTTTTCTAAGCTCATAGGGATAGCTAACTATACTTAATCAAGCATCTCAAATTCTTTTCTTTTTCTCCTTCTACACCACAACAACTATTCTAATTAACTCCTTCCATATCACCAACTAAATCCACTAAAGATACCCTTATCCATCCAAACCTCCTATCATCCAAGCTCAAGAAAGAAAGGCTCATAACAAGGCTCAAAGGGGGTAAACAAAGATAATGATCAAGGTTAGTGTATGGGAATCATGTGGCTATGAAAGAATGGCCTAATATCATCTCCTAGTTCATAAATATACTAAGGTCTTGACGGAGAAATAGGGCAAGTTCTAGAAACAATGAAGCATACATGATCACTCAATCAAGAAAATAGGCATCAATATGTACCAATAGCTCAAAACTCACGGGCTCAAACTAACTAGTTCCCGACATCAAGACATGCTTCAATTTCAATGAATAAAATGCGTCGCTTCGCCAAGGTTCCATGCATAATAAAGATCATGAATTTTCTCCAAAAATGAAGCAAAATTTTTCTATCATTGGCCAATTCACAATACTATCATCACATGCTTACTTGACTCAATTTAAACCTAAGACTCAAAACAATAAAAGACTCTAACATACCCCAAAATAATACTAACAAATAAAAGACTCTCAAAACAATAAAACAATAAAAGTAATTTAACTTAAACACTCTTTCCCCTCCCCCAAACTTATTTCAAAAGCATAGCAAAGAAATAAGTTTAAAGAAAAGAAGTAGGCTAAGTTAAAAACTGACCTCATGGAAATGGCGGTGGGAAGGGAGAGTTGTCGGGATTATTGGGGTCGAATCGTTGATGGCTCTCCGGATAGTGAGGATAAAAGTAGTGCATCTCATGCACCATCCTATTGTAATTCTCCAAGTACGCTCGTTCATCCTCACGCCTCTTCGCCTCCTCTTCTCGAAATTTCCTCTCGTTCTCAAAGTAAGTTGCGAGAGTATCAAAACGACCGCCAATGTATGTACGAAGGTCCCCCACCTCGGTTCTCAACGTTTGAACCTCCTCTCGAACTCCTCGCACTTGAGACTCGACAAACTCCCTACCATCCCAATGGTAGTTGTCCATCGCCTCCATTGACTCCGTGTGCCAATCTTGCATCGTAGAGAAGTCCGGAGCTCTCATGTGGAAACCGGGCTGTGGAACACCTTCGTATCCTTGCGCATACGCATCCTCCTCTTGATCGAAACCTTGCTCATATTGCTCGGCCTCGTCTTCAGCGTCGTCCTCCTCATCATCATCACCTCCATCATCGGGCCTTGTACCTCCCTCAGCCCACATAAGCTCCTTGTGTTGGGGCGAGTTCATCGTCCCATTTCCTCTCCTTAGCTTTTCGTTCCCGATCACCTCGGTCAAGTAATTGTTCGGCAGCGGGAAAAGGTGAACTCCACTCCTCCCATGTAGCTTAAGGAACCACCCGGACGTGTCGAAAGAAATCATCCTTGCGAGCTCCAACGTGCGTCTATCCACAAAGATGGACGTAGACACGGGCTGCTCTCCAATCGGAATGTTGAAGTGTTGGGCAATGGGAGTGACGAAAGCTCCTATCCCGATCTTTTGCCCCCGAACAAGTATGCTTGGTTCTCCATATGATCTACGAGGTAAAGGGCTGCACATTGAGAGTGGCCTCGATATGAGGTCCAAATGAGATGAGCGTCGGTGGCAAGGAAGGTGCCAGAGTCGTGACGGGAATGGATGGTCGACGAAATCAGCCTATGGAAGTAGCGAATCGTGGGATTCCGAATTGAGGTGGCCTTTGCTTTCGCCGGGTTGTATGATCTCGTTCTTTCTTCCTCAAAATCCACGAATTGTGCCCACAAATCTTGAAGATTTGGATGATTGTTGCCGATGTACTCACCATTCCTGTTTCCTCCGATGATATCACTAAGTTGGTCCATGTCAAGCTCCCTTGGTTGACCACCAAGCTGGAAATGAATGATATGGGGCACTTGGTTGACTCGCTCCACCACCAAAGTTGAGAGAAACTCCACCGTGAGAATATGGTAGGTTAAGTGATTCCCTTGGAAGATATTAGTGAAGCCTCCTCTTTGCATCATTTGGGTGATCTCGTTGGCTATCCCCATCGCCGCTATCGTCTCTTGGTGTAGGAAACGACAATGTTTGTGCTTGAGTTGCACAAGGTGGGACCATCTCCTCTTTGATTCCGCTGTGGTGAGCTTAAGCTTGAACGCCTTGTGCTCCAAACTCGAGGGCATCGACCTCGCCAGCGGTATTCTAGTCTGCGGGATAGTCTTGTCATTCTTCCACGTCTCCTTTCCCTTGCTCGAAGAGGTGACCTTTTCTTTCCCCTTGCCTTTGCCCGAAGAGGTCGAAGCAACATTCTTGCCCTTGTCTCTTGCCATCGTTAGTTCCTAAAAATTAAACAAGTCAATCCAAGGGATGCAAGAATAAAGCAACATGTATCATCTTTCCCCAAACTTCAACCAAATTCAATTCTCCCCCAATATCCACCAAATTTCATCACCAATCCATACAATCAACACATTACTCTTCCACAAACATGTACTTATCATCACACAATTTTTTATCTCATGCATATAGATACCAACGAATCTTCAATAATTCATAGACAAATTTAAAGACTCATTCGAATATCAATACACAATTATCTCCGCATTCCTCCATGAATTCAAATCATACAACTAATTCAATGAATTCCATGAATCCAATCTAACATGCTCAATCTAATACCCAATCTGTCAATTAACGAATTTAACCATCAAAATTGAATTTTAATCGGTCAAAACATGCGAAATCATGTAAAGAATCAAGAATTGATAAGAAGAGGGCAAGAAATCGAGTACCTTGTGACGAATTGAAGAGAGAAATCGAGAGTATTTGTGTGTGCTTGAGAGTATTTCGTGAGTTATGAGAGTATGGTATGGAATTTGTGTGCAAAAGAGGTATTTAAAGGAGTAAATAAACCTGGTCAAAGTCGGAAGTTGCGCTGTCAACGACCCTCTCGATCGACCTCTCGATCGAGAGAGGTGTCGAGAGGTAGCTACTGGAATCCAAAATTTGACCTCTCGATCGACCTCTCGATCGAGAGAGGTGTCGAGAGGTGCTGCACTTTACGTTCTGACCTCCCCTCTCGATCGAAAACACGGGGGTCTCGATCAAGAGGCTTCACGTGACGAACCTGGGCACAAAATTTCAGAACCTCTCGATCGAGAGAGGTGTCGAGAGGTACCTACTGGATAACAAACTTTCACCTCTCGACAGGCCTCTCGATCGAGAGAGGTGTCGAGAGGCCCTGCCCGATTTTGTTTTCTACACAACACTTTAGCATTTGTTAGTATATTACGAGGTTCGACTCTAAAATACGAAAATCGACTTAAAACATCGAAAAAATAAATTACCTAAGACTCTAAATAAAACGAAACAAAATAAAATAAAATAAAATGGGATACGAATATTGGGTTACCTCCCAACAAGTGCTACGTTTTACGTCCTTAGCCCGACGATACCTCTTTTCTACTTTGGGTCATCGAGGTACGTGGCCGCTTTCTTGGGGAAAAACGGCAACGGCTTGAAGTAGTGCTTGAGGCGATGTCCATTCACTACGAACTTTTCACCGTCGTTCTTCAACACCTCGAATGCACCATTCTTCAAGTCCTTGTAAATGACGTACGGCCCCGACCACTTTCTTTGCAATTTTCCTGGAAACAACCGAAGTCGAGAATTAAAAACAAGAACATCATCACCAATTTCGAACTTACGCTTCTTGATGCTCAAGTCGTGAAATCTAGCAGCTCGTTCCTTGTAGATCCTCGAATTTTTGAATGCTTCGTTTCTCCATTCATCAAGCTCTAACAAGTCGTCACATCTTTGGCCCATGGCTTCTTTGAACTCGAAATTGATCCTTCTTGTCGCCCAATAAGCTTTATGCTCCAGCTCCATTGGTAAGTGGCAAGACTTGCCAAATAGCAATTGATATGGCGACCTCCCAATTGGCGTCTTGAAAGTCGTCCTATAAGCCCAAAGTGCGTCGTCTAAGTACTTCGCCCACTCCTTCTTGTTGGTGACGGTCTTCTCCAAAATTTGCTTGATCTCACGATTAGCTAACTCGGCTTGACCGTTTGCTTGAGGGTGGTAGGGCGATGTGACTTTGTGCTTGACTCCATACTTCGCAAGAAGCGATCCTAACCAACGATTGTTGAAGTGGCTCCCCCCATCACTAAGCAAAGCCCTCGGAGTTCCAAACCGAGTCAAAATATTTCGCTGGAGGAATTTGATCACCACCTTCGAATCGTTGGTTGTAGTCGGAATGGCCTCGACCCATCTAGAAACATACTCCACCGCAAGTAAAATGTAGGAGAACCCTTGAGACTTGGGAAAAGGACCCATGAAGTCAATCCCCCAAACATCGAAGAGCTCATCTTCCATGATAGTTCGTTGCGGCATCTCGTCCCTCTTCGTGATATTCCCCATCCTTTGGCATCGATCACATGACTTGATGAACTCGTGGCAATCCTTGTAGATCGAAGGCCAATAGAAGCCACTATGAAAGATCTTGAGGGCGGTCCGATTCGCTGCAAAGTGTCCCCCATTTGGAGCGCTATGGCAATCTTCGATGATCTTCTTCCATTCCGATTGTCGAACACATCGCCTTATGACTCCATCGGCACACCTCCTATACAAGTATGGATCATCCCAATAATAGAACTTACAATCGTGGAGGAACTTCTTCTTTTGGTGAGACGATAGATCCTTGGGCACATGATGGATCACCAAGTAGTTGACGATGTCGGCGAACCAAGGTATCAAATCGTCCATATGAAAAATCTACTCATCGGGGAAGCTCTCCTTGATTGCAATTTTCAAATCCTCTCCGTCCACGGGCTGCTCGAGTCTCGAGAGATGGTCGGCCACCACATTCTCGCATCCTTTCCTATCCTCGATCTCCATGTCGAACTCTTGAAGAAGCAAAATCCAGCGAACTAACCTTGGCTTCGAGTCCTTCTTGTTGAATAGATAGCGAATGGCGGCATGGTCGGTGTGCACAATCGTGTGAGATCCCACCAAGTAAGGTCTGAACTTGTCGAAAGCGTAGACCACAGCAAGTAACTCCTTCTCCGTGGTGGTGTAGTTCCTTTGAGCCGAGTCCAACGTCTTACTAGCATAGTAGATTACTCGGAAAAGCTTATCCCTCTTCTGCCCCAAAACAGCTCCTACCGCCCAATCGCTTGCATCGCACATGAGCTCGAACGGAGCACTCCAATCCGGTGACACCAAGACGGGAGTAGAGATAAGCGCCTTCTTCAATGTCTCGAAGGCTTCCAAGCACTCATCATCGAACACGAACTTGACATCTTTCTCGAGCAATCCACACAACGGCTTCGTGATCTTCGAGAAATCCTTGATGAATCTCCTATAGAAGCCGGCATATCCTAAGAAACTTCTCACCGATTTGACATTGGTTGGCGGTGGCAACTTCTCGATGGCTACAACTTTGGCTCGATCTACCTCCAATCCATATAAAGACACCTTGTGACCAAGTACAACTCCTTCTTGAACCATGAAGTGGCACTTCTCCCAATTGAGAACGAGGTTCGTCTCTTCGCACCTTTGAAGCACCGTGGCGAGATTATCCAAACATTGGTCAAAAGAAGAACCAAAGACTGAAAAATCATCCATAAACACCTCCACGATATTCTCGATCAATCCGTGGAAGATGGCCATCATACACCGTTGGAAAGTGGCTGGTGCATTGCATAATCCGAACGGCATCCTCCGATAAGCGAAAACTCCATATGGGCATGTGAATGCCGTCTTGTGTTGGTCCTCCGGAGCGAAGGCAATTTGATTATAGCCGGAGTAACCGTCGAGGAAGCAATAATACTCATGGCCGGCTAGACGATCGAGCATTTGATCTACGAACGGGAGGGGAAAGTGATCCTTCCTAGTTGTTGTATTGAGAAGACGATAATCTATGCAAACTCGCCATCCCGTGACGAGCCTTGTTGCGATTAGCTCTCCTTTCTCGTCGTTGATGACCGTCATGCCTCCTTTCTTTGACACCACTTGAGTAGGGCTCACCCACTCACTATCCGAAATAGCATAGATCATGCCGGCATCAAGCAACTTCAGCACCTCCTTCCTCACAACTTCTTGCATGGCTGGGTTCAATCGTCTTTGGGGTTGGACTCTTGGGCGATGGCCTTCCTCGAGCAAGATCCTATGCATGCAAATCGTAGGACTAATACCTTTTATGTCGGCAATCGTCCATCCAATTGCAGATTTGTGCTCCCTTAGCACCCTCAATAGCTTGTCCGTGTTTGCCTCCGTGAGATGAGAAGACACGATCACCGGGTACGTCTCTTCTTCTCCTAAGAACTTGTACTTGAGGTGCTCGGGTAATGGCTTCAATTCCACCTTAGGGGCTGCATCCTTCTTCTCTTCCTCTTCGAAAAATCTGTCATCCACCTTCTTGTTGATGTCGAGATATGAAACCTCCTTGTGGTGACTCGATGGTCGATTAGCCTCCAACTGATTTAGATACTCGAGAATCTCGTCGCAAGCTTCATCCAACTCCTCGTAGGCATAGAGAGAATTTGAGATACAATGGTTAAGTGCCTCCTCCGAAGTAGGTGGTGTCAATGTCTCGATGGAGAAGATGTCTTCACGTTGATCGTCGGGTCTCTTCATAGCTTCATATATAGAAATCTTCAGCTCTTCCCCGTTAACTCGAAATATGAGGTCTCCATCTTGAACATCGATCAATGCTCTCCCCGTCGCTAAGAATGGCCGTCCCAAGATCAAAGGTTGATTTGTATCCTCGGGCATGTCCAAGACTACAAAATCTGCCGGAAAGACAAGGTTGTGCACTTGAACGAGAACGTCCTCCACTATCCCCCTTGGATAAGAAACTGATCGGTCCGCCATAAGTAGAGAGATGGTGGTTGGCTTCATCTTCCCGATCTTGAGCCGGTTGAATATAGGGAGAGGCATCAAATTTATGCTAGCACCAAGATCACATAGCACATTTTGGAAGATTTGATCGCCAATCTTGCATGACAACGTGAATCTTCCGGGATCCTTTTGCTTCAATGGTAGCTTCCTTTGGATCACCGCGCTGCACTCCTCCGTGAGATTGATCGTCTCGAACTTCCCCCACTTTTTCTTTCCCGAGACCGCATCCTTGATGAACTTCATGTGGTTGGGCATGTCTCGAAGAGCATCGAGAAGTGGTATGTTGATGTTGACCTTTTGTAGTATCTCCATGAAGCGTTGATACTTCTCGTCTTGCTTCGTCTTGGTCAATCGTTGCGGGAAGGGGGCCTTCGGAGTGTAAGTCGGAAGTTGGTGCGGCTGCTGGGCCTCTCGACCGACCTCTCGATCGAGAGAGGTGTCGAGAGGTTCCATTTGAATCTCCTCGTCGTAGACCTCTCGATCCTCCTCTCGATCGAGAGAGGTGTCGAGAGGTGGATGCTGACTTCCAGTATGGACCTCTCGATCGACCTCTCGATCGAGAGAGGTGTCGAGAGGCCCTCGCCTCGGCTCTTGGATCCTTGTTTCCTCGAGCACCACATTCTTGAAATTCCCGACTCCTTTCTTCTCAGCTTCCAAGGATGGATTTGTGTACGTAGTGCCGCTCCGAAACTCAATAGCATGAACATGATGGTTGTTCTTCGGGCTTTGCTCCGTGTTACTTGGGAATTGGCCGGGCTTATGGACTCCTCCTTGAGCGTTGGCTATTTGACTCATTTGCGTCTCCAACATTTGCACTTGTTTGGTCAACGCATTGATGCTACTCGCCAAGTTGTTAGTTGAGGTGCTTTGAGTGAGCTCCAACGTCCTCAACTTTGCATCTTGTTGTGTCATCCTCATCTCCGATTGAGCCATATATTGACGAATTAAATCGTCGGTAGACATCTCCTTCTTTGGCTCTTGGATGACTCCGTTCTCAACATGAAAGCCGGGAAGTGGTTGCAAGGCATTGTTTGGATTGGCATAAGAGAAGTTCGGATGATTTCGGTTGTTGGGCACATAAGGCTTCTTGTATCCTCCTTGGTAGTTTGAATTTCCTTGTCCTCCTTGTCCTCCTTGCCACTTGTTTCCTTGATTGGGTTGCCACTTGCCCCCTTGTTGCACAAAATTGGCATCTTCCTCTTCGGTTGGGTTTGCTTGATCATCCGTGATAGCATCACCGAAGTACTCCTTTCTTGATAGTATCCAACTCATTTGCTGTTTTTGTGTACTTCTCCATCAAGTCCTCGTAAGCATCGATCCCAATGTTGGCAACTCTCCTTCTTCCAAGACGACGGTCAGTAGCCTCCTCATAACTCGAATTCACGGTCAGCTCAATGATCTCCATAGCAACATCATACTCATTATTCAGAAATCCTCCCTTCGAAGCGTAGTCGAGCTCCTTCCTACACAACTTGTTCAAACCACGATAGAAGTTTGTGATTTGATCCTCCTTGGTAATTCCATGATTTGGGCATGCTCGTAATAGCTTCTTGAATCTCCCCCATGCCTCGTAGAAGTGCTCATCCTCGAATTGTTGAAACTGTATGATCTCATTGATAAGCTTTTGAGCCCTCGAGGGTGGAAAGAACTTGTTGAGAAATTTTGTGCACATGTCAGCCCAAGTAGTGACCTCCGTCTTGTCCAATCCATCTAACCACTCCCGAGCATCGTCTTTGAGAGACCACACGAAGAGGCTAAGCTTGAGGTAATCAGAAGATACTCCATTGGCCTTGTATGTAGCACATATATCCAGAAATTGCTTCAAATGTGCGTTCGGATCCTCCGCCGGTGATCCTCCATATTGATTGTTTTGCACCATGTTGATGAGGGACGTCTTGAACTCGTAGTTGTTTGCTTCGGTAGTCTCCCATCCTCCTTGCTGAAATTGATCAACGACCGGCTTGTAGCGGTCGTTCAAAGTCCTCCTCACTGCTTGATCCCCCATCGAATCGAAACTCCTTGGCGAATCGGGTGTTGAAGAGAGTGGTGTATCGATCTTTCTCGTCTCCTTTCCTCGCCTCAACGTCCTTAGAGAGCGCTCTAACTTCAAGTCCAATGGAATAGGATTTATCCCCTTAGACCTTGTGGTCATGCACTACCTAAAATCAAAGAGAAGAAAAGAAGAACGTTAGATCAATAAACCGAAAACAGAAAATTAAAGCGCCTAAATCACCTATTAATTCTATTTCAAAATATGTATGTGAAATCTAATCAGTCCCCGGCAACGGCGCCAAATTTTGATCGCACTATTTCTACCACACAAAATAGGTGTAATATAATGAAGTACGAGTATCGTATCCACAGGGACTGATAAACCGAAAACGCACACAATACCTCTACTATAGAACTAAACTGATGTCTAGACTTTGAAGGGTTTAGTGAATGTGGTATTTATACTAGACAAATAATAAAACGAACTCAAGTAAACATATAAGAAAATAAGTAAACAAAGAAATAAGTAGTCAAATAAAACAACTTAAGACACAAGTAATTAAATAAATAAGGAAAGGTGAACAAATAAGGAAAAGTGTTGATTCTAGGGAAGCCTACCTAATCAAACATATGCAAGTAATTAATGAATACAATTAACCACTTTAATCCAATCTAAATGTGATACATGCAAGAATAACCTACACCCTAATTAAAGCAATGCAAGTAGTCACCCAACAAAATCCTAATATTCTTTCGAATTGTAAGAATTGAATCAAGTGCAAAATAGAACAAGTATCAATAATGTAATCAACTAGGTTCAACTAAGACACCAAATCAATTATATATGGACATATAACAATTCAATTATCAATCAAGAAAATCAAACTATTATATCATGCATTCATGAGATCTATTATGCAATTATCCTATCAAGGCATAAACACATAATTATGCATACACAATTAATGGCCAGTTAACTATGCATGAGAATAAGCACCATGAAACATGCATCTAGATTGGAAGGCTAATTATAAGCAAGAACACTTACATAAATTCAATTAGGCATTCAATCCCTAAAATCAACTAAGGAATTTAGCTAGACATAATTAAAGTAAACACAAACATAAAGAATTGGAAGAACATAATTAAAAAGTAAGAGTAAGAAAAACTTGGAATTGAATCTTGAACACAAAGAACTTCAAAACTTGAATCTTGAATAAACTTGAAAAGCTCCAATGTTGAATACAAACTCTAAAGAAAAGTGTGCTAGAAAATTATGTAAAAGTAATGCTAGAAGGTTGCTAGATAGGGTTTACAATGCTAGAGTAGGAGTATATATAGGAGAAATTTACATAAGGAAAGTCTAAACCAAAAAGGAGTCAAATTAAATAAGGAGAAAAATCCCGGCTGGACACCTCTCGACAGACCTCTCGATCGAGAGGTCGATCGAGAGGGTATCATCTTTACTCTCGATCGATAGCTGCGGCAGAAGGCACCTCTCGACACCTCTCTCGATCGAGAGGTCGATCGAGAGGCCTTCACTCGAACTCAAATCTTGAATTTCAAGCTTCGATCTTCACGCCTTTTCTCGTCTCGGGGTTTTATCATCGATTATTGCCTGAAAACACAGAAAAACACCTACAAGCATAATATTGTCCCATATACTAAAAACCATATAAACTATAGACAATATAACACAATCGAGACACAAAACCGACTCTTTTTGGCTATTAAAACAGGGTAAATTTCACCTATATCAGCTGGACCAAGGGAATGGCAAAATCTTGCTCCATCTACATAGCTAAGGCAATGGCAGCATCCTCTGCAATATGTTGTTCCACGTGAGCGGCAGAGACGGCATGAGTGGCCAAAGAAGAAGCTAGCAGCTTCTGTGATTGTGGCTTCGGCTTCTCCTGGTATACTGCAATTCCCTTCCCATGCGGCTTCACAATCTGCTCTTCTTCTCCTTCAGCCTTTCCTTCCTCCTTCGGTGCAGACTCCTCCACTGCAACTACCTCCTTCCCTCCTTTCCTTCCCTCTTTAACTTTACTTTCCCCCTTTTTGGCATCATCAAGACTGCCAGTGGGAACGGGAAGGAGAGCTTTGCACGTGATAGCCTGGCGGAGGTTGGAGAATTCGCTGAAGACTGTGTGCAACATTCCCTCCGCTTGCTTGGCAAACGTTTCCTCCTTGACTAGGACAATCTTTGTTGTTTTCAAAGAGATTTCCTCCAGCAGGTATTTGCACTGCTCCTCTCTCTCCTTGATCGACTCTTCCCGCCGCACAACTTCTTCCATCATCTTTTCAAGCGGCTCGTCCGCTTTGAAGCGAGTGTCGAGCTCCGCTTCGATTTCTGCACGCATTCTCCTTCATTCTTCCTGTAAAAGAAGATCAAAGTGAGTTTGAGTAGCTTCGAGCTCGGCCCATTGTGCGGCGAGGGTCCCTTCTCTGATGTTGAGCTTTGTGTTGATCAGGGACACCGCGGCGATTTTCATAGCAAAGTTGTCTACCTCCTTGCCAACTTCATCAAGTTTGACGCCTAGCTGGGCTTGCTTCAAGTCAACGTCACGAGCAACCTTCCCCCGGCTCTCCAACTCGCTTGTTACCTTGTTAAGCTTGCTTTTCAGAATCTTGACCTCCGTCTCGAGACTGTGAATTTTTAGATTTTCACGGTTGAGCTCGCTTCCCAACTTGACAATTTCTCCTTCATAATTTGAGATTTGCTTCTAAAATTTTTCAACATTGGCGGTGGCCTTGTTGATGTTTTCTATGTATTTACTCCACATTGAGGTTTTCTCCTCTCGCTCTGTCTTTAGTTCACCCTCCAAAGCGACCAACTTGGAGTTGAACTCTTTCAACCTACTCCTCTCTTCCTCAAGCGACTGCTTGGCCTCCTCCACTCGCTTCGATTTTTCCTCGAGCTTTCCCTCCAGCTCGGACTTCTTCTTGTCGAAGTCTTTGCGTAGACTCTCGACCTTCTTCTCCTTCTTCTCTACATCCTCCGTCCTCCTCCTTATCTCCTCCTGGAGATTGGCGATCGCCTCCTCCTTCACCAGCATCTCCGCTTCATGCTGCTCCACCATTTTCTGCTCTTGAGCAGACAGTTTGCGGGCCGGGAGCTCTGCGTCTGGATACGCACACATCACTGCATTGTCTAGCAGCTCCCAGTATTTAGCTTCGTTTATGAACGTGTTGAAGCCATGTACTCCAACAAAGTGGAGCATCTCCACCTCCTTCACTGCTAAGGAGCTCTCCGAGAAGGCTTGGCAGAGGGTGAATATTTTGTAATATTCAGTGCCTCTGTAAGTGATGTATGTGAGGAAGTCGGTGGCTTGGGTTTTGAAGGCTTCGCTCATATGCAGACCTAGGTACCGCCTCTGCAACTCCTCGGCGGCCTGGTCCCAGTCTGCCTTGTAGCGGCGTTGGGCTCTTTCGGCAGAGGATGGGGGTGGTGGTTTAGTAGACATTTGGGAGATGGTGGTTTGAGTGTCGGTGGTGTCGACGGTATCGGTGGGGGAGTTGGGAGTTGAGGCTTGAACTGTTTGGGTGGCTCGGCTAGGTTCAAAGATTGTGTAGGCTGCGGTAGGGTCGGGATTTAGCATGGGTATATCTGGGATGGGGATTGAGAAAGCAGATTCTTCCTCGTAGAGAGAGTGTTCGGAAGCTTGGGGTTGAGGGGTTGGCTCTTTTTGTGGCTGGGGTTGGGGAGTTTGGGTAGTTTGGGGTATTTGAGTGGTGGAGGTTTGGGGAACGGACTGATCAACTTCCTTCTCCGCCGGTGATCGAGCTCCAGCCTCCTCCGATGATCGTAACAAAGTAACCTCAAGCGGATCCACCAGCTCCTCGTTTGGCTTGTTATTGAAGCGACTCGCTTCAATTTCCTTCGCTTGGCAGCCGCTCGCTTCATGGGTGAAGTGGCTCGCTTGGGCTTTTTCTCTCCTCGCTTCTCAGCGATAGGAACTGCAGGGAGCACTTCCTTCTGCAAAATTCCTCTGTCAACGATGATTTTATCCATCCTGTATAAGTCGTAGAAGACGTTCGTCTTCTTATACTCTTTCGTTCCTGTCAGTTCCTCTCCGGGAACATCTGCTCCAGTGCATAGGACAATTTTGCGAAGAAGCGAAGATTCCCCTTCTGTATGATATCGACGGTGCTTCCCTTCTGGTACTCGAAATCCTTGGCGGTTTCATGGATTTGGTTGATGAACCAATTGTGCCAGTTGAACTTCGTCCCGGACAGGCTGTCAACGATGGCGCTGACGGCAAAGATTTTAGAATCGGAAACCTGTCCTAGGGTTCCGATGTTGCACACCACAGATTTGGTGTACAACTCGCAAATCAGGTTGAAGGGCTCCTCCAGATCAGTTCGCATATTGCTACCCTTTACCTTCCACTCTGCGTTTTTGTTGGCCGCGAATCTGGCTAATTCGACCTCCACAGACAGCTCTAGGTTCGAGAGAGCACCCACTCCTTCTTTTGGCAACTTGAATACTTCGGCAACATCGGCAAGATCCACTTCCACCAAATCTCCATCGTCTGGATCTGTGATTTTCGACGCAGCTTGGCCCTCCTTCAGATTTAGTAGGAACTGGGCCACTTGAGGAGCAAGAATCCTCAAAGGTTTAGCATTAACGAAGTTCCACAATCCGGCCGTGGTCACGACCTTGCGGAAGAAGCCGTTAGGCTCAACAATCCTTTCGTCGAGATGGGGCTCGACGTTGATGTGATCTTCAATTTTGGCTAGGAATTGTTCCATGGTCTAGGTTGCAGTCTTCTTCACCATGTTTTTAGATTTAAGATTTGAGAGATTTGAAGAAAATAAGGGTTGAGACTTGCGAGTTGCAGAGAATGCAGAAACTTTCACAAGAATGGCAAATATGGGGAGTGATAAAATTTCTGCAAATCTGCATCGACGCCCATATATAGCTTTAGGCTTTGGCTGACATGGCGAGAGGGGTGCGGTAATTTCCTCGAAAGTTCTGTGTAGACGGCGGCTATCGGCGACGTGACTGACGTGTCCGGGTAAGTTCGGCGTCACCATAGTTAAAAGTGAACCGCCTAAGTGAGTCAGCACTCCACGTGGCCTGCCGTGATTCGCTTGCTTGGACGACGTTGAATTAGCGGTTGAGATTTGAAAACTGTTGAGATTCAACGGCTGAATTGCTTGCGAATTTGGTGCTTCAAATTTGAAGTGTGCACCACGCGCCCGGATTCTCGGTCCTTTTCCTGTACTGCATTAAGTGCAAAGTAAAAGTAAAATATGCACTCGAGTGTGTACAGCTCATACGGCTCGCTTCGTACTTGCTCGCTTGAGTGTGACCGTTTGGCTTTCACTCGCTTGCGAAGTACTCACTTGACGTGACTGTTCCACACTCGCTTGCGATGGCTCGCTTGAGTGACGAAGCACTCGCTTGACCATCTTGAAGCGACTAGCTTAAAAATTGAGATTTTCTTTTCTTTAATTTAAATGTTTCTAACTAACATACTTCGAGGATAAACAAGAATGTTTTCCTCTATGTATTTTTGTCTGATTCATTTTATATTTTCCACATCGCAAGTGAAGGTTTCTACCACACTTCACTATGCTTAGTGTACTTAGTATTGAAACTCTTACCAGTCAATCTCACTTCGTAGGAGAGTGATACCACGTATGTAGACCTTTTTAAGCTTGATCATCTTTGCATTCATCTCTTCCATCTTCCTCTACGAACTAGAGAGTCCTCCATCGAAGCGAATGAAGGGGAGAATGAATAATACACTTAAGCTTTCTTCAACCCGAAGGGAGACTCGCTTGAATGTTATTCACGATGAATGGGAGATGAGTACAAGTCCTTATCTCAAGTCGGAATAGGACAGGATGACAATGAGAAGCTCTGACAAAACATTCTCGATTTTACGCAAAGACATGTCACCAGTCATGCAACCTTTGAAAGTAAAGGGAACCCTTCAAGCTCTCCACTTAAAGATCTACAGAATGAATAAACATCCGACTCGCTTGACCCAAAAGAGGGAAAATTAGAGCGATGCATTATTCAAAGAAGGGGGATGAATGTATAAGCACCCGACAGCTCAACTCAGTTAAGAGTGAGTAATGATTGAGTGATTATTCACGACGAAGGAGATGAGAAGACATGCTCCTCTTCGGCGGAAAGATGGGAAGAGGACGCAAGGTCTAGGTGCCAGCCCTGCCTAAGCTTTCACCGATTTTACGTGGGAAGGCCCGATACAAGACCCCACAACATTTACTGGAAAAGGTACTTGGAAGTGTTTATACCCACTTGCTAGGAGTCCTAGGCTAGGTAGCAGCTTTCCTTGCTCGCTTTGGAAGTAGATTACTTCGAGTGTAATCAATAGTTCCCCCTTAACCACAGACTTAACAATCTTGTTAGTTGGTACGGAACATCTTCCAACACTCCACCTTTCTCCACCTTATTTCTCCTTCTTCAAGCGAGTGAGATTTGAAGCGACTCGCTTGAATTGGTGAAGATCCAAGGCGAGGGTCACTTGACGGCAAGTTTCCACTCCCTTGTGCATCCGAGACTAGCACTCTTCACCAGGGTCTAGTAACCCTAATTCCATGCATAGCTGGTTGAAGCGAGACTCAGCTAGAGGCTTGGTGAGTATATCTACTCGCTGGAGATCGGTATGAATTTTCTTGAGCTTGATATCCTTCTTCTTGACATGATCACGAAAGAAGTGATGTTAAATCTTCACATGCTTGCACCTGGTGTGAAGCACTGGATTCAGCGAGATACAAATAGCACTGTTGTTGTCGCAGAAGATTGGAATCTCATTCGCTTCAACTCGGTAATCCTTCAACTGCTGACGAAGCCATAAGATTTGAGAAGAACAGCTTCCGGCGGCCATATACTCGGCTTCAGTCGTTGAAGTAGCTACGCTCGTCTGCTTCTTCGAGAACCAAGAGACAAGCTTGCTTCCCAAGAACTGACACGTGCCCGAAGTTGATTTCCTATCAATTCGGCATCCTCCATAGTCAGCATCGGAATATCCTGTGAGCTCCAGATTATCTTCAGCAGGATACCATAGCCCCATTTTGACAGTGCCTTTGAGATAGCGAAGGATTCGCTTGGCAGCTTCAAAGTGGCTAAGCTAAGGATTGACAGTGCCTTTGAGATAGCGAAGGAATATCCTGTGAGCACATACTCCAACTGCAAATGCTATATCTGGCCTGCTTGCAGTGAGATAGAGAAGGGATCCGATCAAAGCTCGGTAGTCTGTAGCATCCACATGATGGATTTGTATACTAGAAAGTAGGCCTTTTAGCTTGTATGCATGTGTTGTCCATAACCACTTACAATCTCCTATCTGAAGTATGAATTGTTATCCATGCATCAACCATCTATCCATTATCTCAAAGTTGAAGGTTTTATGGTGTGTTGTAGATCACAGAAGACCATAGTTGCTGGTTCCTCTTGAGATATAAAAGGGTATCACAATCGGGACACTTCTGGATATAACTGTCGGTTTAGGCTGTAGTATAGGCTGCATAGGTAGCTTGTCTTGGCTACTTGTCTATGCTGGTACGTGCTTGTACTGATAGGATCACGGTGAGGTGCATTCCTCTATTCTGACCTATGTAGAAAGAATCAAGACCTCGGTGACTTAAGATGAACCTTAACTCTAGTTGAGTCCTAAGGGTGTATAGTTGTACTCTGCTTCTTTGACTTACCATGGGTGAGAGTTCAGAGGATCTGTAACTCAATATGCTCCGTATCTTGGGAAGCAACTACAACTAGTACGACTCTTAGTGTAACTGCGATAGAGCACCGTATCCTGGTATAACAGGTTTATCATATACCCTCAGGAATTCATTAAGGATTATCATACCAAACCCTGCAGGTGGATTATGTTCCGATATGATGAATGAGGAAAGAATGGTACTATTCAGGAATTAAGAAGTTGAATAACACGAGCAGTCAGAAGCTCTAAGTTAATCAACGGATGTGGATATCTTAAATATGGGGGTCGCTAAGTCTAATACTAGCCCTGAACTCAACAAGGGTAAAACAGGTAATTCAGTACTATTACTCTAGTGAATTGTTATAGTACTTATGGACTAAATTATACTCTGGGCTGAGTATGGAGAATTTAGCCATTGGGAGGCCTAAGTTTTACCAGCTAGTAGTGTTGGGAAACGGCTGCTTGAAAGCCGCCCCGACCCCGATCTTGGTTCGGATGTGTTGATTCGATCGTGCACATAAATTCATGCAATGGTTCGAGTACATACCTTGATTATGAAGAACGTGCAATCTGAGTCGTGTCTGATCGATCTACGGTTCTGATCTTCTAGGATGTGATCCCACACCTTGAAATCCGAGACTTGGTGGGCGTCTCGAGATCACTGGAACCTCGATCTTCTTCACACTCAGACTCGGCCGACTCTCTCTCTCTCACCCTCGATTTCTGCGCCAATCTCACAGAGAGAATTCTGGTGGCTAGGTCAGATTATGAGAACTAGGGTTTTATGAGAGACTTGAGAGTATATATATATGGTTCATAAATAAGGAGATATGATTCCTTATTTATCTCCAACCATATCTTTGCTATCCCATATTTATTCTCTTTCCATAACTTACAAATCCTATTCCTTTATTAATACGAAATTAATAAGGAATTAATCTGTTCAGTTATGCAACTGTATATCCGGAATTAATTCTAACAAATAGAATTTATTCTAATTCCAGTAGAAGAATAAATAAATAAATATATACAAAATATATTTATATATATGATATTTATCCCCATAAGATTAAATTAAATAAATCTTATCTTATTAGATTTAATCTTATCCGTGAATAACTAAATAATAAATAATTAGATTTAATCCCATAGGATATAAATCTCAATTAATTATATTTATTATCCATTCACCGGATATAAATCCAATATATATCATATACCGGGCCTGAGTACAATTATTGAGTCCAAACTCAATAATACTATTTAGATCGATTCCCGAGGTCTGTTTGGGCCATCCTAGGGATCGGATACCAGACAGAGTTGGGCCTTATCTAATTCGATATTTCCATGTCCACCCCTGAACATGTATCCAATTAGAACTATGACGCACTCCACTAAAGTGTCATAGCTGAATCACCGCTCTGTCCCAATTATGTAGATTGGGTAGGTATTTTGTATAGTTCGACCCCCGTGTTTAAGACCTCCTTATCCGTTAATCAATTAGAGCTACCATCACTGCTCCTAATTGTTAACATCTATTCCTCAGGTAGTACCCGTTCACTCCTCATTATTATACCTGAACTTAATCAGCATGCATGACTTGGTATAATAAACATTGTGAACTCCCTGAGGGGATAACGTCAGCATGCACTCACACAGGACACGGCTTATTGATAACACTTATTAGACATACTATGCATCTTCGTGTTACCCAAAGTACGACATGATTTAG
This sequence comes from Thymus mandschuricus, assembly GCA_029379335.1. Classification (NCBI taxonomy): domain Eukaryota; kingdom Viridiplantae; phylum Streptophyta; class Magnoliopsida; order Lamiales; family Lamiaceae; genus Thymus; species Thymus mandschuricus. Next base: position 17,040,276 of record CM057075.1, on the reverse strand, counting down.
ATGAACTAACGAGAAGTTCATATCATCGTAAATCAAAGTAACATCGAAGAATACATATACATCTAATAGTTTACCAAGGTTAAGATCGAGCTAGAGCCTGAGATCTATAGCTCTTCACCTATATCACCTCTGATATAGGGTCAGTATCAGAAGAGCATTATCTCTGTTGATCCTTCAATACGTTCCACCGTACCAGCATAATTAGTGATTAGGACTCATCACTACCATTAAGCTGCAGTCAAGACCGACAGCTCAGCCCAAGCTGTCTCGACTGTGAACTGTTTATATCTCATCATTATTAACGACCTTCGTGATCCCCTCCGAACTCAGATCGACACGTGGTCTAAAACATGAGATAATGGACTTTATTCTTGCTTAAACATATTCTTCCAGATAGGGATTGTTAACAGTGGACCGGTGTCGTAACCACTAAAACAAGCGGTTTTGCTTTAGGTATACAACAACCCCAACAATCTCCCACTTATACTAAAGTAAAACCTTTTAGTATACCAACGCGTCTACAGGAAACCATATGACTTCATCCATGTACAATGTTAACAATCGCACGATCGCAATCATTAACAACCATCATACACCTTTTCTCCCACTTATACTCAAAGATTTTACCTTTACCTTGTACTTTTTAGTGGGAGGCTCACTAAGACATGCCAGCCACGTGCTACAGTATACCTGACATGGTGCACTTAGTGAAGGAACCGTCATCGTACATTCCTCTAGTGTTTCTATTTTCTCCACGAAATCGCCTTAATATAAGGTACTCACTATGTTGTTACCGGCATTTCCAAATCTCAGAAAATTTGTTACTGCACTTAGAATTCTCCAGGGGGTGTAAGAATTCTAACAAATTGAGATCACTGCCAATTCACGAAGCCAAGCCCTGAATTATCTAGCTCCCTCTCAGCATTTCACTGCATGAGAATCTTCAAGACAATTCTGCTTCTTACGTGAATCCATAGTAAAAGGTCGATGATGTCGTTTCCAGCTACCATTCGATTATCCGTGTCCACAAACATAATGGACTATATCCGTTACTATGCACACAGCACTAACATATATTTGGCTCTTTATGCAATTTTCAAGTGTATTGCAAACTTTGCCAAGACAGTAGTCTATGAAGAGTACTTGAATAATGTTATACTATCCGACTGTAGGATATATCCAACATTACTCATAACCTTCATTCTAAACTGTTCGGATAATCACCACCTATTGTGTCAGACAATACTTTCACACTTTCTCAAGTGTTAGTCATACTATCACACAATGTACAAGACAATCATTCCAACGTCTTTCGTAGATGAAAGATATACCATTTGTCAACACATTTCATAAAATGAATTTATATGTGTTGTTTGACAAATGAATGCTTAAAATCATTGAACTACACATTTCAATGTGTTTGTCCCGAAACATAGAACTGTTGAGAAAATTCTTCCCTTTTCTCAAACTTCATCCATGTTCGCTCATGTATGTCCTCAACGAATATGAGCATACAACTTGCAAGTCTTTTGAGTGTTAAACTCATAGACTAATCAATGATAAGCAACTTCTTTCATCTAACTTATCCTTTACAAGTCAACTTGGTTTGTTCATTATCCAAGAAAACTAGATTTCTTGATGAACAATTTACCATTTTCGAGACATACCCGAAAAAGCTCCCACTGTGACAAGGATCCTAAAATAATCTTGTGCAGATCCTTTTGGTTATCAGTCTACTTCCGGCCTTATAATGTTCCAATCCACAATTTCTTTTTATTCTTGGACGTTAATCAAGAATAAATACTTGTCTTTCCTCGAAAAATAACTACTTGTCCAACTAATTACTAAATCTATCATTGAAATTGCGACACTTCGTGTGCAAATTATCCTTATTTCCGAAGAGATTTAACCAATGAAACTTACAATTAGCATTTCCGTGGGAAGGGCAAACGCGATCGCAGCGCGAATGCTAATTAATTCATAATAAATCACAATGAAATCTATGATTAACATGAATGCTAATCACTTCATTTCAAATAAGGAAATGAAATAGATTTAGACATAGTGACATAGTATTTTGTTAATAGACAATATTGAACAAGAAGTACCACATTTATCACAACACATTTTGGAACATCCTTCAAAATTCACAGTTATTACTCCCACTACGAATGATATATCAAAACAACCAGTATTAAAGAAGTAAATCCTTAATACAATGTAAGAAAATAATCATCCATTAATATCCAAAACATAAGTATCCTGCCAAAACAAGGCAACCAAATGTGGTAAAAGAGTAATAAACCAGAATCTAGTATCTAAAAACTAAGATAAAACGTAAGATAGAAATCTCCAAGTCTGCTAGACAACTGTATCAACTGAATGTTGCTTGTCGAGCTCAAGAACTTGAAGTCGTCCTACTCGTTCCTTGTAGTCGAACCTACAAGGATTGCAACAAACCACAATTAGTATCCACTAGTTAAATCCGTCCGTGAGGACTAAACTAGTATAATTTGGTTTTTTAATGTTACAAGAGTCTGACATACCTCCATCTACCTTCAACTTCTTGTTCCTCCTCTGATAGACCTTTATTATCGGAGGTCCCTCCTTCCTGGCATCATTCACTTCCTGAGTAGGCTGATCGGAGTTCAGCTCATTCACATCGTGAACAAGACTTACAGACTCGGAATCGCCCACTCCCTCCATGGATTGATCAGAGATCAGCTCATTCACATCGTGAACGAGTCCGTCAAAATCAAAATCATCAATACTCAGTGACTGAAGGTACTCATCAATAATGGACTCGTTATCCCGGGCCGTAAAATGCCGATTAACATCGACATTCCTAATAGGACGATCCCAGAACTTCCTCTGTGCCTCATAAGCAGTCTGCAATATATCAATCCTCTCCACATCTACCACGAGTAACTCCCCAATGAGAGCCATTGGATCCTCGTGAACTATGTGGGTCGGGACGACCGCTTCTCTGAGAGCCAGGAACCAAGTCGGGAAACATGCAAGTAGAAGCTCGCAAACAGTCTTTCCCGACATAACACCACCATAGAACACGTACATCCGTACAAGGTTTTTAAACCTCATTAGAAATCTCTTTAGGTTTAGGGAAATCATCGAAATCCTCGTACCTCAAGAAATCTATCTCTTTCCGTGCCAGGAAACCGAGTAGTCGAAATCGAAAGGAGTCCGGAACACCATCGGAATAAGCTAAACGACAAATCTTCGTGCGAATAGAATCAATAGACATATCTGAAATAAATAACAAGTAAACAACTTATAAGCGCAAACAATTTATGTTATCAATGTTAGAAACCCAATAATAACATTGAACCAACAAACGAGTAGCCCGATACTATTTACAAATAGTCCACTATAGGTGAATGCTATCCATAAAATTATCGACCATGACCGCAGTCTATTTTATTTCTTATCCCATCACACGGACCATAGTGAAACAAAGATATAATAACCCGTGCCTCAGGACCCTGCTAATTCGAGAAGTGACCTCTATAGGAGGATTCATCAATAAGCAGCTAAGCTACAACCATATTTTAATATTCCGAAAAATTAATTTTATTAAGAGTAACCCTCCCGTTAAGGAGGAATTACCTTTATAAAATCATTTTTCCATATTATCAATTTTGAATTTAACCAATGAACCATAATCAGTGTCTCCTATAGGGAGGAAGACTCATTGTCAACGCGAACACTAATTATTTCATTTTAAATCAAATTATCCTTTTGAAGTCTAAACCAATGAAATCCATAACTAGCATCTCCTATAGGGAGGAAGACTCATCGTCAACGCGAATGCTAATTGCTTCATTTTTAAACCAAATATGGAGGTCCTTTAAATCAATTAACCAATAATCGATTAATTATACCGCTTAGTCTTTTTAAGGGTTTGTGTGACAATCGTAGCAGATAGACAATTAAGTCCTATCACATGATTTCTAAGCGCAAGTAATAAAACATGCTTGCATTGAAATCATTAAAACCGACATGCTATGACCCCTATGCATGTTATTTCTATTATGCAAACAATGAATAGCAACTATAACATGCAAAACATGTTGATCATCTTCATTGTGTAATTTAAATCCATCCATAGCATGCATAATAATTAAAACGAATAAATAGGCTGCCGACCGGGAATAGAAAGCCCTATCTATTACATTTAATTAAAATAAAAACCCCGGAACAAGCTCCGGTCTTTAATCTTCGATTTTGGAGGTCCATCCTGATCTTCAAGTCCACCTTCCAAAAATAGCAAGTGCTCGAAATAATTAGGGTGCGGAAAACCCTAATCACCAAAAACGGAAAGCGAATTAATTTCGAACGAACTAGGGTACAAAAACCCTAGCCGTCGACGATCATGCCTAGGTTTCGGAAAACCCTAGCCGTCGTCAACGTGATGGGCCGAACGTTGTAAAAACGTGCAGCCCGTCGTTCGAAATCCGGCCACGCGCCGCCGCCGAGCCACGCGTGTAACACACGCACCGCTGCGGTGCATGCCGAGGACCCCGTTTCGGCTCCACGACGAGCCTGACGTGGCTGGGTTCGGGCTGGGTGCGTCCGTTGCAGCCCAGCCCGAGCCACTGCTCGTCGCCATCGCCCGAAACGCTATCGCCATCGCCGTTTTCGCCGCTGCACAAAACAGCGCCGCCGCCGCGAGCCACCGCCGGTGGCTGGAACGCCACCAGTCACTCCCACTGAGCTCGTCGGCGTCCTAGCACCACCGGAGGTGCTGGGTTCGAGCCCGGACAGCCGTGGTTGAGTCCGGCAGCAGCGCGCGCGCAGGGGACAAACCCAGCCGCCGCTGCCGCCGTTGATCAACGCCACTGCCGCCGCCGCCGGTGGTCAGGGGACCACCGGACCTGCTGTCCACCTCCGTCCGGGCCCTCGTCGCCGTTGAACCATCATCGGGCCGAGGGCTTGAGCCCAGCAGCGCGCGAGCTCGAGAAGCCGTTAGGGTTTCGGCCGTCGCTGCTGCAACTCGCTGCCGCAGCCCTCGCCGCGCCGCCGCTGGTGGTCTGGCGCCGACTGGGCTCCGTCTCCGACGTCGAGCCGGGCGCTGGACCGTCGGGCAGGCCACGGTTCAGGCCCAGCAGCCCGCGCGCGAACCAAAACCCTTAGGGTTTCAGTCGCCGCCACTGCCTTCGCCCGTCCCGCCGTCCGCCGCCGCTTCTACCGCCTCCATCCCTCGTCTCCGGCTCGCCTGAATCCTAGGATGAACCCTAGGGTTCGGTCGCAGTGAAAACGACGAAGGAGGGAGCCGCATGAGACGCGGCAGATTACGCCGCCCGCCGCCGTGCGCTGGCCGACGCGCCGCCGCCTGCGGCCGTCGAGCCTTCGTCTTCGTGTTCGTCTCGGACCTCGTTCCTCAGCAATTCTCCGATTTACAGCATAATAATACGATACAAAATCAAAAAATAAAAGAAAAACGAATCCTATTATAATCGCACCTTATTATCTCGCCGATTTAAAACAAAACGAACCATGAATAATACAAAAAACGATAAAACAACGCACGTAAATCCCGGACAGCAGCATGCACACATAATCATAATGACTCGAATGCATGAACATTAAATTCGACTCAACACAGAGCCGATCCAAAAACCTGGCTCTGATACCACTTGTTGGGAAACGGCTGCTTGAAAGCCGCCCCGACCCAGATCTTGGTTCGGATGTGTTGATTCGATCGTGCACATAAATTCATGCAATGGTTCGAGTACATACCTTGATTATGAAGAACGTGCAATCTGAGTCGTGTCTGATCGATCTACGGTTCTGATCTTCTATGTTGGTCCCGGTTTGCTATAGGAAAAATACGTAGAGGGGGGGGGTGAATACGTATTTTGAAGTTTTTCAACTTCAATTCCTTAACTCAGAGTATAAAGTAAAGTGCTCTTTGGAAATGCAAAGACCTAACCGAGGGCTAGATCGAAAGCAATCACGAATCTCTTGTCCTAAGCTTAGAGCTTGATCAAGAGTGAGACTTTACTCTTTATGCGGAATTTGGTGAGCTAAAATCTTTCCTAGGTAATTGAAAATCCAAGTTAAGTTTGTTTATATGCACGTGCAATGGATAATCGAATACTGTAAAAAGATTAAGGTAAGAGAGATACGACACAGAGATTTATAGTGGTTCGGAGATAACGCTCCTACGTCCACTTTGTTGCACGACGGCAACTGTTCTTTTCACTCAAGAACTTGAAGGTTACGGGTCCTTCAAAAACCTGGTCGGGATCGGGCTTCACTTGCCTAGATCAAACGACTGACGTAGTGATTGCGGGTTCACTACACAAACCTAACAGAGACTGGAAGCTTCACTCGCTTCAGTCAAACACAGACAGGGAGATTACGGGCTCTCCTTACAGCCTAGCTTCGATCGAGCTTTACACAAACGATGTAAGTGTAAGCTTGGATCTCAACTCTACGATCGAGGCTTCTTCAATCGATTAAAGAAGGGCCTTGGATCTGAACAACCTAACGACGACTCAAAAACCTAACAGACAACAGTTTAGGGTTTTTGGTTGACGAACACACTAATGAAGAACTCTTTACAGTAGATGCAAAGATGGGTAGAGTTCTTCTTCTAAGCTTGGATATTTGAAGTGGGCTTAGAATCTAAGTGTGAAGGTTGTGAAGACGAGTTCCGATGGACTGGAAACTCGGAGAACACTTGAAACAAAGACTCGAAGATTTGCTCGAAGGCTTGGGAGTGTTTGTTTGCAGTAGGCTCGAATGCGCAAGTAGTGTTCTACCTCTTCACGTCTTCATCCTTCACTATTTATAGGCGGAGGGTTGGCTAAGATCCGTTGCTTGGTTGGTGGTCTTGTCCCTCCTCCTCTCGACAGTACTTGCGCAGGCAGTAGCTTTTGCAGACGCGCAGTTTTGGCATTTTGCCAAAATTGGCTAACTTCCAAGTTTAACAGTAACTGGAGCGAGCCAGTACTGTAGCGGCGCCTTTGTCGGCCTGGCAGTCAACTCCTCTGCTCCTCTCCTCGTTCGATACGTGGAGATCTCGCAATTAATGCAAAGATCTCTAGTTGACTGAAATTCAAATTCGGAGCGGGAATTTGTGCTGTCGCTTTCTCGTAGGTAGTGGCTCGCTTCGCTTTGAAGTTGTAGCGGCCGCTCCGAAGTGAGTCGCTTTAGGATCATATTATAGCGGGTCGCTTTGCTTCGCTTTGCAGCGTTTGCTTCGTTTTGCTTTAGCGCTTGCTTCGCTTCGCTTTGCAGCGTTCGCTTCGCTTCGCTTTGCAGCGTTCGCTTCGCTTCGCTTTATAGCATTCGCTTCGCTTCACAGCATTCGCTTCGCTTCGCTTCGCTTCGCTTCGGTAGACTCGCGTCGCTTGCTTTGAACTGTACCGCTCGCTTCGCTTCACAATTCTTCGGCACGCTTCACTTCAGCTTGCTTGACTTGCTTCGCTTTGGAAAACACACTCAAGTGAGTGGCCTTCACTTGAACTTTTGAAGCCTAATCTAAGCAAAATAAAAGAGCCATCCTAACAGTGTAGGCTTAGAAAAATTCTAACCTATTAACTACATCAAAATGGGTCGCTTGGGAAAAGGACGCTTGGGGTTTTGGGATCTAATCAAAACAAATGACTTTATTTATCAAATGTCCCATGAAGTTCCCCCTTAACAATTTAGTCCTTAACAATTCCCAACAATTTCCCCCTTTTTGATGATGCCAAAACCCATACAACTTAGATAAAAATAAACCTAGTCTATCTAACCGTGAAGGGAACTCCAAGCGACTGCTTCCTTTGCAGTTTCGTTTGTAATTTTTCTTTTAAGTTCCTTCCCCTTTTTTTTTTTTTCGGTTAAATTAATGAGTTTGTAGCAGAAATATAAAGTCATTCACAAAGCGAGTAAATGACACAAGAAGAGACAGAAATTGAAATTTGGATATATGAACAAGAAGTTCACAAAAAGAAATGTGTAAGGAACTTGAAACTCGGAGGTTTCCTTCAGTTCCTTCCCTGTCTCCTCCTTTCCTTTTCTTATCACTTCCCTTCTTCCTCCTTCTCCTCCTCTTCTACATCTGCCTCCAAATCCTTTGCAATCATATCTTCGGGTATGGTGTATGCACTGAAGACCCTTGCTTCCATCGACTCAGCACTATGGATACTTGGCCTCCTCCAAGTCTCTTCCAATTGGAAGGCTTCATCCACCTCAGCGTCGATGATGCTGCGATTGAGGATACTGGTGCCAGGTAGGAATGGCATAGGGAATTCCTTCTTGACTGGTACCTTGATGATTAACGGTGCAGGCTCTGCAAACTGTGCAAGAGCGAAGACTTCTTGTCTAAACTTCTCATCATAGATACTAAGGAAGTTGTTGAGCGCAGTGACCCTTGAGCATTCAGTCTGCAATGGCACTACCTCCCAATAGTAGTAAGCTTTGATAAACTTCTCCTTGTAGTATAGCCATTGCTCGAGTAGTTCGTCAGGAATGAACTGCTCAATCTCACGGGCATCAGGGTGCTCATTACTGCGTACAGCCAACTATTCCTCCGACCGGCTGGACATCTGTGCTATGATTGATTTGAACTTCTTTCCTGACTCGCTGCTCCAGAGAGGAAGCTTCTTGTTGAGTTGCTTGCGAATGTAGTTGCGTTCTTCTCTGAGAGGGTAGCGGCCAGAGTCAATCATTTCTTTCGCAGTTTTGTGACATGTGTCGATCATAGCCTGATCTATGCAAGCATCGGATTCTTCGGGCGTGATTGGAACACAGATGCTTCTGACCAAAACGGACTGGATGACTTTCATTTCATTGAAATTTTTCTCAATTCGTTCGTCAATGACTTCCAGTCGTTTTGTCCTTGTCCTCTTTTCCTTTTCTGCCCTTAGAACAACTGCCTTCTCAACTTTTTGGCGCTTGGTCCCTGATTCATCTCTCTCAGTTTCTGGATCTGTTCGCTTCAGTATTGATGATGGGGCAGATGAAGTGGGTGCTTCGTCTGAAGTGGGCGCTTGAGAACTTGAAGTACCTGCAAGAGTTTTCGAGTTAGACTGGCGCTCGCTCTCCCAAGCCATAGTCTCGCTCGCCTCTGCTAGCTTCCGCCTTTCCTCCTTTGTTAGCACAGTAACTGGAGGATGTCGAGCAATGGAAGAGGCAAGCACTTTATCTCCAAGTGGCTTGCGGGGTTCTTCAGGCTTAGTGAGCTTTTCTTTGCCTTTCTTTGCAGACTTCGCCTCTCTCTCCTCTTCTCCAGCACCACTACTCTCCTTCAACAATTTCTCTACTTCAACAGCTCCAACAGCTCCACCTTGTGGCTCCAAGAGATTGACATTTTTCTGTACCATCCCTTCCCCCTTTTTGGCATCATCAAAACCAGGGGTTGGGACGCTTGTCTTTCCAGTAAGAGACTTGTGAAGTACCTCAATCTTGTCAAGTACGGTATGAAACATCTCTTCCGTTCGAGACTCGAGGACTTGCTTTTCCGACAGTCCAGCATTTTTCCTTAGATTTTCAAGCTCTCGCTTGTCAATTGCACTCTCCTCTTTGACTTTCTTCAATTGGGTTCGAAGTAAGTCAAGAGTCTTCTTGGTGCTGAGGAGTTCGCTTTCTTTCATCACCAACTCTCCCTCCTTATTCACCAGTTTCTTTTTCAACTCCTTCACCTCCTTTTCCAACGTGTCCTTCTCTTTACCAACTGTGACCAGATTGGTATTCACCACTCTCAAGCGGCTCCGTTCTGCGTCACGCGAGTCCTTGAGATCATTCACCAGATTTACTTGTGCCTCCAACACTTTCTCCTTCTCCTTCAACTCCATCTTCTGTTTAGTGATCTCGTCTTGTAAACTTACGATCTCTGCATTCTTAACCTCCATCTCTTCTGCATGATCCCTCATAAGCTTCTTCTCATGCATGGTTGGGGTGTGTTCAGGGATATGGGTAGTTTCAGTAGGTGAGGATTGAGATTTGTTAACTTCAATGTCCTCAAGCGGCTTCTCCTCAGCCTCGCTTTCTTGGACAGGTGAAGTTTCTTGCTTCACTTTCTTCTTCCCTTGCTTTGCAGCCACTTGCTTCAAAGATGAAGCGGCTTGCTTCGCTTGGGACACTTCAGCTTGTGTTTTCACACCTTGCCTTGCTACGGGCACTTCTACAATTAGAAGTCCCTGATCCATTGGGATTTTTGTTTGCTTCCACTTGTCGTAGAAGGTGGTGTGTTTGTTGTAGATGATCGTGTCAGATTCTGGCCATATCATCTCTGGATACTTCATTTCCAGAGCAACAGACAGTCTGGAAAAGAATTTCAATTTTCCTTTGCGCAGAATCTTATCTGGAGTTCCTGGTACGAAGGCAAAATCGTCAGCAGCTTCGTGGATTTGCTTGAGAAGCCACCCGTGCCAGTTAAACTTTGTTCCGGCGAGACTGTCGACGATCATGGCGGTTCCAATCAGTTTCGTCTCCGACAGCGTATCAAAGGATCCAACATAGCATGCGATGCTCTTTGTAAAGAGTTCGCAGATGAGATTGAACGGTTTCTTCAAGCTTTTGCGAATGTTGGCTTCCTTGAAATTCGGATTAGCTTCAGCGACTGCAAATCGGTCATACTGCTCTCCGGCCGAAAGACCCAGATCTAACAGAGAATCTCCTCCTTCTCTTGGTAGATCGAACACCTCAATGAGTTTACTCATATCAACCTCCACCGGTTTCCTGGTCCGTGGATTAGTGAATGAGGAAGTATTTTGGTCCTTCCTCAGATTCAGCAGAATCTCTCCAATGGCTTTCGCCAGAATCTTCGTCGGCACTAACGTTATGAACTTCCATAGACCGGCCGTGGTCACGGCTCTACGGAAGAAGCCATTTACTTCGACGACAATAGGGTCGAGATGGGGCTCGACGTTGATGTGCTCACAAACATTTGTCATGAACTCCTCCATTGTCACAGTATTCTTCTTCTTTCCCATGGTGGATTTTGAAAGAACTTTGAAGAAAAATTTTAACAATGAAATAGAAGGGGTTGAGACTCGTGAGTTGCAGAGTAATTGCAGATCTAACACGAGAATGGCAAATTTAGAAGGCTGTGAAAGGTTTGCAGTTCTGCCTCGTCCCATATATATAGAATTAGGTTATGGCTGACGTTGCAGGGGTAGGACGGTAATAACGCCGAAAATCCTGTAGGTAGGCGGCGGACGTGCGGTGATGGATCTGACGTGTCCGGTGTCATCACAGTTAAAGTGAACCGCCACTTGCTCGGCGTCGCCACGTGGCCTTCTATGGTTGGCTTGTTGTATACGGCGTTGATCGAACGGTTCCAGATTGGGGCCTGTTGAGATTCGACGGCTGGATTTTCTCCTCCTTTTCCCGCTTCAAATTCAAGCGTGTGAACACGCGCCCGTTATTTCCGTCGTTCCTGCACCTGCATTAAATGCACAGCAGAAAGTAAAATTGCACTCGAGTGCAGACAGCTCATACTCGCTTCATGCCCGCTCGCTTCGAGTTGGGCCGCTACGCCTTGACTCGCTTGAGAGGCATTCGCTTGAGTGACTGTTCTGCACTCGCTTGCGATGGCTAGCTTTGAGTGACGAAGCACTCGCTTGGCCATCTGAAGCGACTGGAATAAGAAATTGAATTTCTTTGCTTAATTTAAAATGTTTCTGACTTCCATACTTCGAGGATAAACAAGAGTGTTTTCCTCTTTGTATTTGTGTCAGATTCATTTCATATTTTCCACGTAGTGAGTGAAGGTTTCTAGCACGCTTCGGCTCACTTAGTGTACTTAAAATTGAAACACTTACCAGTCAATCTCACTTCGTAGGAGATTGATACCACAAATTTAAGACTTCACTTGAATTAGTTACCACAAGTTGAATGCTACACGTTGAGTTAGATCTTCATGGCATTCATCTTCATGGCATTCATCTTCCTCTACGAATTAGAGAGTCCTCCATCGAAGTGAATGGGGGAGAAAATGAATAAAGTACACAAGCTTACTACAACCCGAAGGGAGCATCACGTAAGTGTACTTATTCACGACGAATGGGGGATGAGTACAAGTCCTTATCTCAGAGCAGAAATGGACAGGATGACAATGAGAATGCTCTGACAAGACAATCTCGTATTTTACGCAGAAGCATGTCACCAGCCCTGCAACCTTTTGTATAAAAAGGTAAACCTTCAAGCTTTCCTACATTCTAAAGAATGAATCTGCAGTCGGCTCGCTTTGACCCAAGCTAGGGCAAATTGAAGCGATGCAGAATTCAAGATTGCTGCAATCTTGCTTGCTTTGGAAGTAGCTTGCTCCGAGAGAAGCATTAGTTCCCCCTTAACCATATACTTAACAATTCCAATAAGTTGGTAGGGAACTTCTTCCAATACTCCACCTTTCTCCACCTAACTTCATTTTCTTCAAGCGAGAGAGTTTTGAAGTGGCTCGCTTGAGTTGGTGAAGATCCGAAGCGAGTGACGGTCATGAGAACAAGCGAACACTCCTTCGTGCATCCTGGAACTAGCATTCTTCACCAGGGTCTAATAACCCTAATTCCATGCATAGCTGGTTGAAACGAGACTCAGCTAGAGGCTTGGTGAGAATATCTGCTCGCTGGAGATCGGTATGAATTTTCTCGAGCTTGATATCCTTCTTCTCGACATGATCACGAATGAAGTGATGTCGAATTTCCACATGCTTGCACCTGGTGTGAAGCACTGGATTCTGCGAGATACATATGGCACTGTTGTTGTCGCAGAAGATCGGAATTTCATTCGCTTCAACTTTGTAGTCCTTCAACTGTTGACGAAGCCATAGGATTTGAGAACAACAGCTTCCTGCGGCCATATATTCAGCTTCAGTTGTTGAAGTGGCTACACTTGTTTGCTTCTTTGAGAACCACGAGATTAGCTTGCTCCCCAAGAACTGACATGTGCCCGACGTTGATTTCCTATCAACTCGGCAACCTCCATAGTCAGCATCGGAATATCCAGTGAGCTCCAAATTGTCCTCCGCTGGATACCACAGCCCCATGTTGACAGTGCCCTTTAAATATCGAAGAATTCTCTTGGCAGCTTCAAGATGGCTGTGCTTGGGGTTACTTTGGAAGCGAGCGCAGACTCCGACTGCAAAAGCAATATCTGGCCTGCTTGCAGTGAGATAGAGAAGTGACCCAATTAGGGCACGATAATCTGTAGGATCTACAGACTTTCCTCCTTCGTCTGGCTCCATCTTCCAGTTGGTATTCATAGGAATCTTCACAGCTTTAGCATGTTGAACACCAAACTTGGCAAGCATATCTCGAGTGTACTTGGCCTGGTTGATGAAAATTCCACTATCCTGCTGCTTCACTTGAAGACCTAGAAAGCAGCTCATCAAGCCAATCATCGACATCTCATACTTGGTCTTCATTAGCTCTCCAAACTTCTCGCTAAGCGACTGGTTTGGTGACCCAAATATGATGTCGTCCACGTAGATCTGGACCCATAGCATATCTTCTCCATGATTGATGGTGAAGAGAGTCCGATCTATCTTTCCCTTTTGGAATCCATTTTCCACTAGGAATTGAGATAATGTATCATACCAAGCTCTGGGAGCTTGCTTCAACCCATACAGGGCTTTCTTCAAGCGATACACTTTATCTCCCTGCTCGAAACCCGGTGGCTGCTCCACATACACTTCTTCCTTGAGTTCACCGTTGAGGAATGCGCTCTTCACATCCATTTGGTACACTTTGAATTTCTTGGCCGCTGCATAGGCTAGAAATAAACGGATCGCTTCAAGACGTGCCACTGGAGCGAAGGTCTCGTCAAAGTCGATTCCTTCCTCTTGGCAGTAGCCTTTGGCAACTAGTCGCGCCTTGTTCCTCACCACGTTGTGGTCCTCGTCCGTCTTGTTCTTGAACACCCACTTGGTGCCAATAACATGCTGAAACTTGGGACGATCCACGAGGTACCATACATCGTTCCTGGTGAACTGATTCAGCTCTTCTTGCATGGCGATCACCCAGTTAGAATCGGCTAGAGCTTCCTCCACGCTTGATGGCTCAATGTTTGAGAGAAAGCAACTGAACATGGCACTTTCTCCAAACACTTGACTTCTGGTCACTACACCCTTGGATGGATCTCCAATGATTTGGCTAGGTGAGTGATCCTTGAGCCATGCTCGCTTTGATCCGCCAGCTTCATCTTCATCCGCTTCCTTGTCGCTCGCTTCACCGTCCGAAGCGACAGGATTGGGTGCTTGGCCAGCACTAGCTTCAGGAATCTTGGGGGCAGCTTCGACTTCTCCTTTGGGATCCTGCTCGCTTGAGTCCTTGATCTCATCATCTTCATCAAGCACGTCCCAAGAGAGTTGATTTGAGAGTTCCTTGCTTTGATCTTTTTCATTCGCTTGAGCCTGTTCCTGTGGAAGACTTAAAGAAGATTCATCAAATACGACATGGGGTGATTCCTCCACAACTAGGGTTTTACAGTTGAATACTCTGTAGGCTTTGCTAGATGTAGAGTATCCTAAGAATACTCCTTCATCAGCTTTGCTTTCAAAGGCTTTCAACTGTGACTTCCCATTGTTGTGAATGAAGACCCTACAACCAAAAATATGGAAATAAGATGTGTTTGGAATTCTCCCTGTCCATATTTCATATGGTGTTTTGTCGTGCCGTTTGTTGAGAAGCGTCCGATTCTGTGTGTAGCATGCCGTGTTGGCAGCTTCAGCCCAATACTTCATCGGAAGCTTCGAGTCAGCAATCATGGTGCGAACGGCTTCTTTGATGATTCGATTCCTTCTTTCAGCAACTCCATTCTGCTGAGGAGTGCGTGCTGAAGAGGTTTGATGTGCTATGCCATGCTCCGTGCAGTATGCTTCAATTGTAGAGTTCAGGAACTCTGTGCCTTTGTCGGAGCGAATGGTCACGATAGCTTGATTCTTTTCCACCGCCAATCGCTTGAGTAGTTGTGGCAGTTTGGTCAGTGTCTCCTTCTTGCTGAATAGAAATACAACCCAAGTGTAGCGAGAGAAATCGTCGACTATAACTAGAGTGTACTTTCTTCCATTTACACTAACTGGAGTAACTGGACCAAACAGATCCATGTGAAGCAGCTCGAGCACTCGCTTTGATGAGGCTTCTTCGAGACTGGCGAAGTGCTTCTTCGTCTGCTTCCCTCGTTGGCATGGTGAGCATGGATGGTCTTTGATGAAGACTTCATTCGGTATGCCTTGCACCAAACCTTTTCGAGCTAAGCGATTGATAGCTTTGAAATTGAGGTGGTTCAAGCGTCTGTGCCATAGCCATCCAATTTCTGTAGCACTTCTTGCAACTAGACAAGTTTCCTCCTTGCAGCTGTCCCATTGTGCTATGTAGACATTCCTTTGTCTAACTCCAGTGAGCACAATCTGGGATGTGAGTTTGCTCTTCACAATGCACTTGTTGGAGATGAACTCCACCCTGTACCCTTTATCACAAAACTGTGAAATAGATAACAGGTTGTGCTTGAGTCCTTCCACGTAGGAAACCTCTTCAATTTTGAGCTTTCCGACTTTCAGTGCGCCGTATCCCCTGGTGCTTCCTCGAGAGTTGTCACCAAAGGTTACGTGTGGACCCTTCTTCTCTATGTAGTTGTGAAGTAGAGCTTTCATGCCGGTCATGTGTCTTGAACATCCACTGTCCAAGTACCAAACTGGTTGACCCTCACTTGGCATGGGATCCACGGCGCTCACCTGCAATTAGACAGATTTTGGTACCCAAATCAGTTTGGGTCCTTGCAGGTTAGTTCCCTTAGGTACCCACACTTGCTTCACTCTCTTTTGAGATGAAGCTTGTGTCTTGGGCGTCTCGACCTTCGAAAACTTGGTGTAC